>CM017562.1:11454639-11829639 GCA_007844125.1 Sinonovacula constricta
GAATTTATGTATATTAATGAAAAAACCAAAATGAAACCTATCTGAACGAAATATTAATACATATAAGGGTTTACTTATAGAGGTACAAAAACTTCCTGACTGATCACATAGTCTATGTACTGTATATTTAATTCAACAGTTTATTGCATTAAATTAAAACACGTGGTGTTTTACAGCAAGTCAAAATACAGGTAAAAATACAGTGACAAAAGAAAGGACATGGTGTTATCTTCAGAGCATGTTGAAAAAATGGTAATTACAATCTCATTTTGTTAGCAAAATATATGTATCTCGTATGTATGTATGTATACACTGCAATTTGTCCATAACAACAGTTGACGATCTAGCTTGTGATTAAATTTCTTTTACTCTCGCACTTCCAGCTCGCTCGAACTAGAAGGTCATCCCTGTGGGTGTTCGAGCGACCGGGGTTTTGTTGTATATATTTCGATAGCATAATGCCAGTATTTAATTTATTTAGTATTCAGTCTACGTTTATCTTTTAACCATACGCGTTGTACTTTCGCGTATTTATCTGCCTTGCTAAAGCATACAAAATAATCCCATAGTTCTTATTCAAGAAGTCTGAAATATTGGCAAACACAATTAATATTTAAACACTGAGTGTACGTTAGTCAAAAACCACTTTTTCTTTGCAAGCCAAGAATTTTGACATTCAGCAGTCTCCAAGCAGATCTGTCGTTCTTGCCTCACTAGACTAGATTCTGCATTAGACTAAATGACAAAAATTTGTCAAAACGAACAAATGATATGTAACCCACACTGAATTTGATTTTAAGGACCATAACCCTAATAAATATATGTATAAACATACTAAATTATCATAGAACGGAAAAAATGACATTATTATTACTGGAACTGTCTATTTTTATGCCTCATTACGCAGGATAATCCCGCCGATGCAAGCACACTATCTGCAAGCAGAGTTGTCGTTCGTACCGCACTACTTTCTGTTCTAAGGCAATTACAGAGGTAAGTGGAATGGAAGCCGATGTGCAAGAGAGTGGATTTTCATGGCCGTGAGCCTTTTGCATTTTTCTCACGGCATGAATATATGAGAGTAACGAACGATAAATCGGCGAAGGGCGCTTGGTAAAATTATAAATAAACCGGTGTGTGATTCGGTCTAAATTACTCATCGTGGGATTTTAATTTGTCGGGTGTCCGTCATTGTCGCGTGACAGATAATATATCTTATTATTACATATTGTCCTTGTTTAAAATATAAATGAAACGCCCTATCACGAGTTGCTTCAATCATAGTCTTTTATTTTTATAAGTATGCAAACACAAATCCTGATCGGAACACGTCAGTGATTTTACTTCCAGAAATAGACCTCGGTGTTAATAAGGGGAAAATTCAGACGAGGCAAGATGGCAGCGAGTAACAAAGATATTGATACAATGTCTGTTAATTCAAGTAGTTGTGAATTGTCACATATAAAGCAATTTACTAAAAAGAAACAATGAAAGAGAGAAATAGAGAAATATGGAAGGATATAGAAACTGGGTGAAAGAGATTCAAATTAAGTAATTTTAAATTTTCGCAGAGATCAACATACCCGTACGACAATTACAATTTTTGTAAAATACTTCCATTAATATTTAATAAGGTAAAAACTAAAACGATGAACACAGTTTATATTTAACAAATTAACACATGTACACGTGTATGAAGGTCTTTAATACGTAAATGTTATTTTTCAGATGCCGCGCGGACCGGACCATGTAGTTCAGTCCTAAATTGAGCTAAAAGTCTGGTGTGCATATTCAAAGCATTCCTTAAAATAAGCCAATTAAATTATCTTATTGAGTTATTTTTAATTGGCAACTTTCATCAAATGTGCTGGAGCTGCTTACCAATGTAGGAAGACCGAAAAACGTACCGAGAATCCCAGTGTCCATGCTATTATGCTCAATGCCTTTGAGATTCATTTCCGGACTAATGATGTCATCAAAACAACAAAGCTAACTGTTTTATTATCCCTACTGAAAATGCAATAGAAAACATATGTTTATCTAACGAAAGGTGAACTGTTAATTGACAAATGAAATATTATAGGGAAAAATAATCCTATACACTACACCTATCGCTTTTTATAGGTAAATTTTAATGTCGTATTCTACTTCCGGAGAACAAAACGATAGCTTTACCAGCTTGTCGTTTGTCTCTCACATGTACCATATCCTTTAAACAAGCTTACGTCATAATGAGACTCGTAGCCTAATGTACTCTGAGCCTTAACAGAGATAAATGTACTGAACAAATAGTATTAGAGAGTGGGTGCCGGTATTAAAATATGATTGGCACATGACACAATAAATAAAACAAGATAAACTGTGGCCCTACAAGCAACATGAATGCAAATTATTATTCATGTCAAGTCTATTTCCTAGCCTAGTATCTTATTTCCAATTTTGGACAATGTTGCATTATGCCAAAGTACTGCACACATAATTGCATTATTCCATGCAGTCAATTAGCCCTTGGCGCGCCAACATTTGTTAACAAACTTTAATTAGTTGTTTTTTGCTTACATCTGAAAGAAATTAAGGAGCAAATAATGCAGATCCTGATCAGGCAGCTTCAAGTGGAAGTCGGCCGATCTGGATTTAAACACTTTGCTCAAGGTTGTTTAGCTTACGCCCAGCAGACTTAAACTAAAATTTTAATGTTTTTGGGGGCTGTTTTTTTTTATTATTAAAAATAGTTTTTTCTTCGTGTATTGGTATTTTCTTATTATTAGTTTTTAACAACCAGAGGGGGTAGACTTCTTTTCTTACATCAAATGTGTTTTTAATATTGATATCATTTTGACTACCTATACGTGTTAATGTGTTATGTTAATGTTGAATATCAAATTAGTTTTGTTGGGGTTTTATGCAGATTAATTGTTATTGCTTTCAAGTGGTTTTATACCCATGTAAATGGTTAAATTGTGATAAACATGCATAGTGATGATATCCTTTCATCTCCACTTTTCAAATAAGACATTAAAAGCTATTTTGGTGAAGAAACAACAAAGAAGACCTTTCCACACTATGTATTTACAGGGGCGGATCCAGAAAACTTTGCTGGGTGGGGTGGGGTCGGATATGAATCAAGATCCATTCAACTTAATCGTAGTAAATACTTAATATACATACACAGTAAGGGACCCTTACTTTGACATACGCAGTCAACATTAACTTTAAAAGCTTAGTATTTTTAAGCTTACGTGAATGTGTTTTCAAAACTGTACATTTTTACCTGGTTGTTTGGGAGGATGTTCTTACCAACACGTCCCCACCCCTGGATCCGTCTCTGCTAGATTTTGCCAGAAAACAAATAAAAGGACTCCGTAGGATATAGTCATAAAAGACTTTCTGGAAAGAAAAATACTTAAAATCCTTTTCGTATTGATCCGATAGTATACAAACATATTACATAACAGATGTGTAATAGGAAAGGACTTAAGGCCATACAATGTGTAAAAAGAGAGTCTAAACTAACTATAAAATAAATAAATAAATAAATAAAAAATAAATTTAAAAAAAAAATAAATAAATAAATTACTGAATGAATAAATAAATAAATAAATAAAAAAATAAATAACTGAATGAATTAATAAATGAGTTAATTAATAATACCTGAATGAATAAATAAGTAAATAAATAAATAACTGAATGAATGAATGAATGAATAAATAAATAAATGAATAAATAAATAAATAAATAAATAAATAATAAATAAATAAATAAATAAATAAATAAATAAATAAATAAATAAATAAATAAATAAATAAATAAATAAATAAATAAATAAATAAATAAATAAATAAATAAATAAATAAACAAATAAATCGTTAGTAACGTTTTTCTCGAATCAAGCTTGTATCTTTCATCATATAGAGTTAAGATAAGGCGGACATTGTTTAGGATATTTTATATATATGCAAATTGTTCAAGAAAATCTATAGAGTCGCTTCAATGCTATAGCGTATATACCAAAATCTAGTGCAGTTTTGGCAATTTATATATTCGCGAATGCATGTTTGAAAGTTTTGAATTATTACCATTTTCCGCTTTTTTTAAAATTATTGTCAGCATTTTGCTTCAACGTTAGTCGTGACACACTGGTACATATGGTAAATCTATAAAACATGTACCTATATATATTTCTACGCGATGACGTCAATCAATACGGAAGGGATTGGGATTAGCCGGCATTTTTGCCGATACTGCGCAGCGACATTATTATCATTATAGCACAGGGGCACTTATGAGGTGCCCAAGGACTGAACCCGGCCGGTCCATTATACTGACACCAACGAGTCAGGCGTAATGCTGTCCCCTTAGCCCCGAGCGCTAGGAGGGAAGCCACTACTACCAACTTTAAAGTCTTTGGTTAGACCCGGCCGGGGTTCGAACCCACGACCTCCCGATCCGCAAGCCGACGCTCTACCACCTGAGCTACAATACGGAAGAAATCCTAAATCAAAACATGCATGCAATCTTAAAAACATACTATGCTTTTAAAGTAAATATTATCTTTTGTCTGTTTATGTCGAAGTTAGGATCCGATTCCTTACTGTGTATATACATATCCAGTTTTTACCGTGATAAAGTTGATCTTGATTCCTTTCCCATTATTTAAAAGGTTATCGCTTTATCCTTCCTAAAGAACAAAATGTAAGTTCAAATGGACACTATTTTGAATATGTTAGTTTGGCAGCTACATTTTTTTATCATTTTCTTCAATGTTATAATCAAAATGAGAGCAGTGAAACATTTACAATAAAATCTTATATCGTCTCTATGAGCAAAACAAAATGTGTCATGAATAATATTAAAAAAGGCAATATTGCATATTCATTTCTTTTAAAACTTCTTGCTTTTTATTTAACATGTGTTTGTTTGTTTAAACGTAACAAACGATGCGTTTATACAAAGACTTAAAATGTATTCTATTTTCGAAAACAAAATTTTCTATCAAGTCAAAATTGTATACAAAAATGACAGAAACTTGTCTCTGTGCTTATATCTCGAGAAAAGGCCACACTTTCGGTTGATATTAAATAAATTGTAATCCCGAACTGGATTCGACTTGTATTTGGACGGCATGAAATATATAATCAATATAAAAGAAAGTAGTCCAGTTGTTCAAAAATTGTTCATTGGGTACGAAAAATACACGGACGCTTGAAACTGAAGGATGACCGGACACGGCAATTCTGTATGACTCTTCGCTATTCAATTTCAATTACGGCGAGATTTGTAGGGTATCCAAGACACAAAGACAGTAGCATGGCAAATATTTGTTTCTCAAATGACTATTGGCATAGGTACGTTTTCCTCTATTCTTCTTCTTTATATATATTTTTCACTTAATGTTAAAAGAGACATAACATGCTAGTACCATGCCGTTCTTTTACATCCCTTAGTACTTTCAATCGTTTCAATATCGTTTTAGATCTTAAATAACAACAAAGGGCCAAAATGCCTTCCGCTCGTTGTCTCTTAACGGTGGTATCCGATAGTTTGGACCAAAGATATCTCAAATCACAAAATAAGTCATTGTTTCTTGAAAAGGTCCTTAAAATTGCTGTTCATTGATGCCCTAGGCCTGTGCGCACGAACAGCGAAGATTAAATCACCATCGTCATTGCAAACAGGTATTCCTATCTGAGCCACACTGCATATATATTGTTATTTATAAAGTTGATAAATTTATAATATAAACTAAAAAAAAAACGTGACAAGCTAATTTTGAGATCACGTTTTAGCGTCCTCCGAGTAATCCGTTCTTACGTCGATATCTATTTTTAGCAAAGATCACCATCGTGCCTATTTATAGATTTGGAAAGAATGGACATTCTTTCCAGAATTCCCCAGAACGGAGGTACAATTAAGTTACATGTATTAGATATCGGCAAACTGAGGGATTCCGACCTTTAAGGCAAACTGCAATATTTTGAAGTATGCACTTTTTGTACGAATAAACAATGCATTTATCTTACATAAGAAATTAAAATAACATTATGTGCACAACATTAGGATAAAACTACTTTATATCCTGTTACAGGTATTTACTTCAGTGCTTCATGTCTTTAAACCAATACATTATACACCGTAATACCAAATAAACCTATTTTATACTTTGTATTTAGATTGCATTAGAAATGAAAGTAAAACACTTGTGTACAGTATTCCAATTTAACACGGGTCATATGTCATTATAATGCTTTCTTACTTAAATAAAAAATAATACACCCACATACTTATTATGCGATTTGTATTTATCTTTCGTAAGAAATAGAAGTAATGCAAGCTATAGAGACTTTCATTCTTTCCCACTGCCTCGGCTAGCCCCTGACAAAAGATTCTTTTTCTGAGTGGTCCTGAAGTTGTTGGGCTAAAGATAAACACACTCATTCATATCATGATTTCTGCCAGCACTTAACGAAGAAATTCCCTTTCCTAAAATGTTTGTTCTTTTTAGAATTGATTATTAACACTTGTGGCAAATATTGCCGAAAGGGTTTAATGCAAGTAAATAAATAAAGTCGTACAATTCCTTTTGTCGCCATTATGTTATTTAAAACTATGGATACCACAGGGATATGAAAAAGGATGTGAATAATCACCATTTGCAACATAAATAAATAAACCATATAATATAAAAGCCATGTAAGTTTATGTTTCCCTGTATAAAAGCGCCTCCATATTTCCAGCAACAACACGCTGACACAATGACGATCACACTGGCAACATCCAGCTAATTGATGTAAAAGGTGGTATCCGACAGTTTGGACCAACATTTCTTTTCTTAAAAAATCAAATTAATTGTTTCATGAAAATGTCCTTCAAAATGCTGTTAATTGTGTAAATAGTCAAGCAAACATCGACACTCGTCATAGAAAACAGGTATTTCCTATACGAGCCACGCTGTAGAGATAGCTATTATTAAACTTAGAACACCACGTGACATATTACTTTATAAAGTCATCAGGGTAAACCGCTCTGACGTCGATACCTACTTTTAACAGAGACCACTACCGAGCTTTTTATTCAGTTGTAAAGAATACACATTCAGAGTGATTTTTTCGCGTTTAGTTCTGTCTTACAATTAAGTTAGTGTTCAAAATGGTATTTATTAAGACTTAAGTTTGGGTTTATACAAAATTAAGCCTAAAATGCCCCAATTTAGTGGTTGGATATTGTAACATGTATTTGTCTTAGGCAATATCGGCAAACTGTCGGATACCACCTTTAATGGAAGATTGCAGACATGTGTCTGGCAGTGGGTGTGTCTGGATGGCACCTATGGCATACCGCAGTCCAGCAGGAAACATCCCCACAAGTTCTTACTGCCGCCGAGATTGGAACTCATTGAGGGACGGAGGAGATTCGGTGCGTCGAACCGTCCGATCAAGGGCGCCCTGACGTCTTTAATGAGTGTTTGTAATAAAAAAATCAATCTTGTATTTTTACTTACCTGGATAGGAGTGTGTTGTCGAGCTTTTTTTGTGATACGATATTCATAAATTAGTTGTGTAAGGCTCGTGGCATTGTAGTTAAGTAGTTGTTTTCACGATCCAGAGGTCTCAAGTTCAAACCACAAACCATCCACGTTGAAAAAATGGCTACTACCAGCAAAGTAAAACGGCAGATGTATGAAGCCAAGTAGATTAATGAGAGCGGTACATTAAGATGATTTGGTTGTAACGTTAAGAAAGTCTGCTTTTAATGACTTCAATGTAACGTAACGTTAAGGTTACTTGCTGAATTCCAAAAGGGAACTGTAGAATTTTTATTTTCTAAAAACATTCACACTAAAAATTTCTCCAAATTGCCTTTTTGTCATGAGTTAAACACAGACAATTGCTCTTTTTACATATTTGCAAACATTCATATTAGAAAAAAAACTATTCGTTTCTCTAATTAGGCAGCGCCCATGAACGTTTGCAAATATATAAATGTGCAAATTTTGTATGTAATTGACGTAGTCTGGCGTTTTAAAAACAGTAAATGAATGACGTCATTTATTTCCGCCTTTCTATAGCATTATTATTCAATAACTGAATGTTAATTTTGTGCGTTTCATTGTGAAGAAGATGGTGATGATGATGATGATGATGAGATGATGATGATGATGATGATGATGATTATGATGATGATGATGATGATGATGATGATGATGATGATGATGATGATAATGATAATGATGATGATAGTGGTGGTGGTGTGGTGGTGTGGTGGTGGTGGTGATGATAATGATGATGATGATGAAGCTGCTGCTGTTGCTGCTGCTGCTGCTGATGATGATGATAAAATGCGTAGATACACTAATGAATTAATCAACAAACATTTTCTCATACTGGTTTATTATTCCGCGTCAAGTGCTAAGCAAATAAATTTATCACATACATTAATGATCATGTAACTTTCTAAATATTTACATTTTCCGTACTTTTGAGTCCCTCACGCTCGAACCTATTATCTACGTGCTCTGTCTTAAGGTACGTTTCTTTGTATCGATCGAACAAATCATGATTTTATAATATATATTTCATCCCTCATTTATATAACAAACGTCATAAGTCCTACTCCGCTTTCTCTTTTTTTATTATTTGAATAGGCTCTTTGTTCACGTGTAAATATTGCATAATAATTATATGTTTAAACGGAAAGCGAACTCAAATTTAAAATAAATTTGAAAATGAAAGAGTGTCATTCACATGCTCTGAAAGGGAGGTAAACTTCGAATGATTTTAGAATGGGGAAAGTGTAGTCAACAGCTTTTATGCGATAGGGCCTATTGAGAGTGCAGAAGTTAAAGAGTCTCCTTTGAACATGTATCTCATTTGATCGTATTAAGGTTTATGTTCCGCCCAGCCAGTAAATGACGATGCATATTTGTGAATCCATACAACTCACAGCCACTTGAGGTCCCAATCCACCAAAATAGCAATAATACTAATCAAAGCGCCGAAATACGCTCTTTGGGCGGTGGTAGTTTAACCAGGAAATAGTCATACTTATTCCGCGTTAAATCAAATGTACAATGCATTCGAAAACAGGCAAGTCTCAAGCAACAACAAAAAACAACAACTAAAAATATAGATCATACAATGGGACAAAGATTACAACAGAGTCACTAAAATTCGATAATAGAAATTATTTTATTAAACTTACAGTACATTCGATATTGTCGCTTTTTAACTATGAATTGGTCTAAAATAACTGCACATAGGTGCTACCAACACTACATACCTGTGATCTGGATCTAAAAATCCAAGGAGCGCCATTCTTTTCCAAACGTGTGCAGTAACTTTAGACTGAGATGCTCAAATGATACGACTGACCTCTGTCATTGGCGCTGCTCTGCGGAACGCTGTCCCTTCTAGAAATTATTTATAGTGCAGACAATTACACTAAATCGCCGTGTCGCAGAAGGTAGTTAGACCTCGTGCGAATACCGCAACTATCTCCGCCTAGCAGATAATGCATTGTCACTAAGACTATTTCTAACAACAGTTCGCTCCTCATTTTGACAAATTCTTATAGTCACTGGTTGATATTATTGCGCTACATTGTTCATTAATAATTCTGCATTTCACGTATATCTGCATTTCACAATATAATCATTTCACAATATAATCACTTGAACTTATAGTTTAAAGAGATTACTATATTAATTTTAGCCTTTGAAGCATGCTATGAAAAAAATAACGCGTCTAGTCTTCTTCGATACATATATTTATTTCTGTAATGTCTAACTTGGTGAGGGTATTTGTCTACCATGTCAGACTGGGTTGAGGGTATTTGTCTACCAATGTCAAACTGGGTTGATGGTATTTGTCTACCAATGTCAGACTGGGTTGAGGGTATTTGTCTACCAATGTCAGACTGGGTTGAGGGTATTTGTCTACCAATGTCAAACTGGGTTGAGGGTATTTGTCTACCAATGTCAGACTGGGTTGAGGGTATTTGTCTACCAATGTCAAACTGGGTTGAGGGTATTTGTCTACCAATGTCAGACTGGGTTGAGAGTATTTGTCTACCAATGTCAAACTGGGTTGAGGGTATTTGTCTACCAATGTCAAACTGGGTTGAGAGTATTTGTCTACCAATGTCAAACTGGGTTGAGAGTATTTGTCTACCATGTCAGACTGGGTTGAGAGTATTTGTCTACCAATGTCAAACTGGGTTGAGAGTATTTGTCTACCATGTCAGACTGGGTTGAGAGTATTTGTCTACCAATGTCAAACTGGGTTGAGGGTATTTGTCTACCAATGTCAAACTGGGTTGAGAGTATTTGTCTACCAATGTCAAACTGGGTTGAGAGTATTTGTCTACCAATGTCAAACTGGGTTGAGGGTATTTGTCTACCAATGTCAAACTGGGTTGAGAGTATTTGTCTACCAATGTCAAACTGGGTTGAGAGTATTTGTCTACCATGTCAGACTGGGTTGAGAGTATTTGTCTACCAATGTCAAACTGGGTTGAGGGCATTTGTCTACCATGTCAGACTGGGTTGAGAGTATTTGTCTACCAATGTCAAACTGGGTTGAGGGTATTTGTCTACCAATGTCAAACTGGGTTGAGGGTATTTGTCTACCAATGTCAAACTGGGTTGAGGGTATTTGTCTACCATGTCAGACTGGGTTGAGGGTATTTGTCTACCAATGTCAAACTGGGTTGAGGGTATTTGTCTACCATGTCAGACTGGGTTGAGGGTATTTGTCTACCAATGTCAAACTGGGTTGAGGGTATTTGTCTACCATGTCAGACTGGGTTGAGAGTATTTGTCTACCAATGTCAAACTGGGTCGAGGGTATTTGTCTACCAATGTCAAACTGGGTTGAGGATATTTGTCTACCATGTCAAATTGGGTTGAGGGTATTTGTCTACCATGTCAAATTGGGTTGAGGGTATTTGTCTGCTGTGTCCAAATGGGTCAAAGGTATTGTTGCATTGTTGTGATATTAGTCAATCATTTCAACATGACTGTGCTGAAATATGTGTCCACCTTGACCAAATGGGAAGGGATATATGTCCAACTTGTCACAATGTTTTCGGATATGTGTCCACCTTGACAAAATGTGTTCGGATATTTGTCTACTTGACAAAACGGGTTTAGATATTTGTCTACCTTGAATGAAATGGGTTAGGGTATTTGTCTGCCTGGACGAAATGTGTTAGGATATTTGTCTACCTTGATAAAATGGGTTCCGATATTTGTATACCTTGACAAAAATGGGTTAGGATATTTGTCTACCTTGACAAAATGAGTTCGGATATTTGTCCACTTTGATAAAATGGGTTAGGATATGCGTCTACCTTGACAAAATGGGTTTGGATTTTTGTCTACCTTGACAAAATGAGTTTGGATATTTGTATACCTTGACAAAATGGCTTAGGATATTTGTATACCTTGACAAAATGGGTTCGGATATTTGTCTTCCTTGACAAAATGGGTTCGGATATTTGTCTACCTGGACAAAATGGGTTAGGATATTTGTATACCTTGGCAAATGTGTCCGGATATTTGTCTTTTTTGACAAAATGGGTTAGGATATTTGTCTTCCTTGACAAAATGGGTTCGGATATTTGTCTTCCTTGACAAAATGGGTTCGGATATTTGTCTTCCTTGACAAAATGGGTTCGGATATTTGTCTTCCTTGACAAAATGGGTTCGGATATTTGTCTACCTTGACAAAATTGGTTAGAATATTTGTATACCTTGACAAAATGTGTCCGGGTAATTGTCTACCTTGATAAAATGGGTTCGGATATTTGTCTACCTTGACAAAATGGGTTCGGATATTTGTCTACCTTGATAAAATGGGTTCGGATATTTGTCTTCATTGACAAAAATGGGTTCGGATATTTGTCCACTTTGATAAAATGGGTTCGGATATTTGTATACCTTAACAAAAATGGGTTAGGATATTTGTCTACCTTGACAAAATGAGTTCGACTATTTGTCCATTTTGATAAAATGGGTTAGGATATGCGTCTACCTTGACAAAATGGGTTTGGATTTTTGTCTACCTTGACGAAATGGGTTCGGATATTTGTCTACCTTGATAATATGGGTTCGGATATTTGTCTTTCTTGACAAAATGGGTTCGGATATTTGTCTTTCTTGACAAAATGGGTTCGGATATTTGTCTACCTGGACAAAATGGGTTTGGATATTTGTCTACCTTGACAAAAGGGGTTAGGATATTTGTCTACCTTGACAAAATGGGTTTGGATATTTGTCTACCTTGACAAAATGGGTTTGGATTTTTGTCTACCTTGACAAAATGGGTTAGGATATTTTTCTACCTTGATAAAATGGGTTCGGATAATTGTCTTCCTTGACAAAATGGGTTAGGATATTTGTCTACCTTGATAAAAAGGGTTCGGATATTTGTATACCTTGACAAAATGGGTTCGATATTTGTCTTCCTTGACAAAATGGGTTCGGATATTTGTCTTCCTTGACAAAATGGGTTCGGATATTTGTCTACCTTGACAAACTGGGTTCGGTTATTTGTCTACCTTGATAAAATTGGTTAGGATATTTGTCTACCTTGATAAAATTGGTAAGGATATTTGTCTACCTTGATAAAATTGGTTAGGATATTTGTCTTCCTTGACAAAATGGGTTCGGATATTTGTCTACGTTGACAAAATGGGTTCGCATATTTGTCTACCTTGACAAAATGTGTCTGGATATTTGTCTATCTTGACAAAATGGGTTAGGATATTTGTCTACCTTGATAAAATGGGTTGGGATATTTGTCTACCTTGACAAAACGGGTTAGGATATTTGTCTACCTTGACAAAATGGGTTCGCATATTTGTCTACCTTGACAAAATGGGTTCGGATATTTGTCTACCTTGACAAAATGGGTTAGGATATTTGTCTACCTTGATAAAATGGGTTGGGATATTTGTCTACCTTGACAAAATGGGTTCGGATATTTGTCTACCTTGACAAAATGGGTTCGGATATTTGTCTACCTTGACAAAATGGATTCGGATATTTGTCTACCTTGATAAAATGGGTTCGGATAATTGTCTACCTTGACAAAATGAGTTCGGATATTTGTCTTCCTTGACAAATTGGGTTCGGATATTTGTCTTCCTTGACAAATTGGTTCGGATTTTTGCCTACCTTGAAAAAATGGGTTCGGATATTTCTTCACCTTGACAAGAATGGCTGGGATATATTACATGTTAAATTATTTTGGAAATATTAGTCTACCATGTCGAAAGAGGCTTAGTAAATATCTACCATGTCAAAATGAGTTGAGGCGGTTTCGTCAATTATGTCAAAATAAGTTGGACATATTTGCCCTCTATGTGCAAATGTTTTGGGATATTTGTCTACTTGATATTCTAACCTGGACTCTTCGTCTATTTTAAAACGATTTTAAATTATCCCTTTTTCTCAACATAAATAATTAAGTCCAAACTTGCAGACCGAACCTGGTAGCGCTGTCGGTAGAGCGGCGGCTCCAGATACGGGAGGCGCTTGTTTCGATACCGGACTGCGACATACCAAAGTCGTTAAAATGGTAGGTGTATAGGTCCCTTGCTAACGCTCAAGCAAATATAAGGGTAGTACCACGACTGGTTTGGCCCGGTGTCAGGATAATGTTACTGGGTGTGGTATCATCCCATGTGGTCACGGCATGCTATATACAGTGAAGGAAGCACTATATGCTTCAAGTGGACACCGTCTCTAGATAATTGAAATACTGTTGATGGGACGACAAACCCAATAAACCAACCCAAACTTACAGAGCCTATTTGTGTGTGTTGTGGCGGGGTGGGGTAAGAGGGGTGGCGGGCGGAACACGTGTCTTTGTTCTTGCGGGGGTAGAGTAGAGTGCCACTTAAGTTATCTCCCCAAAACTCAAGATATTTGTACTATCTTACCTGCCCTTTTTTGCTGACGATGTGACTCAGTTTGCAAGCCGTAAGAAAAGCTGAATTTAAGTGAGCTGTTTATGTTAGATCAAAAGAAAAATATATATCACATTGGGTTATTCTCGTTCTCTGTATGTATGTTTCATTGAAACATTATATATGATTTGTGGTTTCATAATGCAACTTTTTAGCAGTGGATTGCACACTATAAGCCGATGAATAGCATGCATCATTGATATAACATTAACGACATTCAAGCATAGAAATAGGCGTTTTATTCTCTATAAAGACATTATTATATAGTTGAAGAAAATATCAACATTAAGATCTCATATCGCATCAAAGCAGAGTTCAATGTTCTTTAAGTTCCTGTTCAATGTATTTTTATTTTTTTAATATTTACAGCGATGCATGGAATATCCTGTTTTTGTTCCATGTGAGCTTTCTGTTAAAGTGAATCACCTGCAATCAGAATGTTTTTGTTTGTTTGTGCATATTCGAGATTTTTAAATGCACAGACCCATTTTAACTTTAAATTTTAACCCTATTCAAATGCCAAATAAATTCAGTGTTTGTACCTTTGAATCCGCGCCACCCCTCCCCCTAAAATGGTTTCGCACATTTTTAAAAATGGTATGCAAACATGTTAAGGTAAATATTTATTTATAAACACGTGACATCTTATCAATGAACAACATAGATAGTATGGAAACTAATGAAGATGACGTTTGTTTTAAGAGAAATCAAACATTCATATTTGTCCAATAAAATTAATTAAAAGACAAACATTCGCTATTTTTCTTTCTGACTTGGTCTGGAGCCAGAATTAACGAGCAAATGACATTTGCGGTCGTTGAACTGTGAGGTTTGTTTTAAATTTACACTAAATTTATATTTAAAGGTCGTAGGATTACCTTGTCTTTCGGCCTCGTGTGTATAAATCAAAAACGCCGTGTGTACAAATCGAAAGTGCCGTGTGTACAAATCAAAGTTGTCGTGTGTACAAATCAAAGTTGTCGTGTGTACAAATCAAAGGCGTCGTGTGTACAAATCAAAGTTGTCGTGTGTACAAATCAAAGGTATCGTGTGTACAAATCAAAAGCGCCGTGTGTATAAATCAAAGGTGTCGTGTGTACAAATCAAAGGCGTCGTGTGTACACATCAAAGGCGTCGTGTGTACACATCAAAGGTATCGTGTGTACAAATCAAAGGCGTCGTGTGTACACATCAAAGGTATCGTGTGTACACATCAAAGGTATCGTGTGTACACATCAAAGGCGTCGTGTGTACACATCAAAGGTATCGTGTGTACAAATCAAAGGCGTCGTGTGTACAAATCAAAGGCGTCGTGTGTACTCATCAAAGGTATCGTGTGTACAAATCAAAAGCGTCGTGTGTACAAATCAAAGGTATCGTGTGTACAAATCAAAAGCGTCGTGTGTACAAATCAAAGGCGTCGTGTGCACACATCAAAGGTATCGTGTGTACAAATCAAAGGCGTCGTGTGTACACATCAAAGGCGTCGTGTGTACACATCAAAGGTATCGTGTGTACAAATCAAAAGCGTCGTGTGTACAAATCAAAGGTGTCGTGTGTACAAATCAAAGGCGTCGTGTGTACACATCAAAGGTATCGTGTGTACAAATCAAAGGCGTCGTGTGTATAAATCAAAGGCACCTTGTGTACAAATAAAAAGCGCCATGTGTAGAAATCAAACGCATCGTGTATCCTTTATTAACTATACGCTTATTGGCTTAAAAGTAGAGCAATAATTACGATGATTATGAACACGTGTGGTTATATTTGTCTTGTACCACTCAAAACTGTGGCCAAATCGCTTTGCAATGTCGATTAAAGGTTATGTTTGTGTGTTGTGTTTCTTTTAATTAATTAAACACGAATAAAACTTGAATAATTAATTATTGCGACGTCGAGATATTTTAGAAACAATGACTGACAGAGGGAGAACGTTGGCACTCATATCTGGTAAAAATATTGACGGCGCAACCTCTCCCCCACCCCTTAACACAACCACCACCAACAACAACAACAAAAGATACGAGAACTGAAAAACTCGACATAATCTAACGACGGTTTAGTGACGAATTTGAATAAAAAGTTAATGGATGTTTTCATGTAAACACTTTAAAAAGTTGCTGTTATCACATACAGAAAAAAAAGATTTACGTGTCGATCATAATAATAATAAATTTCGGACACGGCTATTGTTACAGTTACCTTGGACCGCACCCTCGGTCAATAACACGGAACATAGGTTGGTAAAACTTAATAATGAAACCCCCAAAAATTGTTATTTGTATAAAACTATATACGTATCATTTGAAAAGCAAGAACACTGCTTAATCTGGTATCCTCGAAATGAATAAACATTTAGATATATGTGAGTGTGATAACATAATTTAACCATTTATGCAATTACAATTAATGTTTGTTGATAAATTTAACACCTAATAGTCTTGAATAATGCTATGGTCAATATTTTTCATCCTGAACAGCCAATACATGTTGTTGTATGCATCATTCAATACAAGAATCATAATGGCGGAATAACTACAATGCGGCGGCCTTGGATGCAAATGGCGAACAAGAAACAACCAATTACAAGACGACAATCACATCTGGTGTACTAAAAAACATAACCTTTATATCGGCGGCGTCTTGTTTGTATTAACGCCAAAGTGCTTAATTGTTCGTCAACAGTATAACGACCCCAATTATATAGGCTCCTATAAGTGTTAATTGATCTAGATCTTTTAATTTAAGTACATACGTCATTGATTTGAAAGCATTTTTTTCAGTAAATGGTCAAATGGTTATTTACATTAGTGTTGTACAACATACGTGAAATTACTTCGGTACCACCTTTTCTGGCTTGTGTTCAAAAGTACTGGGTAGATATTTTCTCAATGACCAAAAATGCCGACTAAAACTATATTATTAAATTTTACCAGATTCATGCAATTAATAATTATTAAACGCAGCAATGAATATGTCAGTCTTCGAACATATTATTATCGGTAATAATTTTAATGTGGCGATGTTTTCTTCGGTGTGACAGCAAATGTCAATTCTTTTGTTCATTTCTAAAACTTTTCTTAATTGGGGTATACAAACACAGGAACGGTGGGATGTTTGTTGTTGTTGTTGATTTTTAATTTATTTTTGGATTGTGTGAGAGTGAGCGGCGGAGTTAGTTGGAGGGCGGACGTAGGCTTCAAAAGAAATTAGTTATATCTTTGAGAAAGGTCATTTGGAGCACTTTTTGCTAAATATAATTTTCATATTTATTGATTATTTTTCATTCACGAAATAGCGTAAGGGTTATTTTTTTATTGAAACAGAACACATCTAAGTCCAACATATCTACCTAGGAAATTACCTTTTTTTGTGTGTTTTTATAATACATGTCGATCAAATGGGTTTAAAATAAAATAAAATTGCTTGGGTTTTATATATCTCTTTATTGATTTGCTTTAAAAAATATTAAGATATTATTTACCATTGTTGAAATGCCGGGTCTACTTAAAGCTTACCTGCGGTGCGTTGGTGGTTCTTCCCAAAGTTTATAGTCTTCCTCCGCCAATAATAAGCTGGACGTCGTCAACATGGCCATTATTGTGTCGGTGCGATGTAACAAACAAATATAAAATAAATGCATAGAAATTGGCAGTGGTAAAGTTGACTCTATTTCGTTTCTGCGCCTTCTTTTTAAGTCGTCCTATGTTTGACCTAGGTGCGATAGATTTTGTTAAAACACTTTATTGATGAAAAGAATATTGACAAAATATGATATTATTCTTTTAAATAATAAAATCCTATTCGGGTTTTGTTTAATTATAGCATCTATATCTACACGCATATAAATTAAACAGTGTGAACGCATTTTACCAACATAGTGCATTAAATCCTAACGCTGGATTTTTAGAAAACTTACACTGACAGTGAGTCGGACTTAAAAGAAAAAAACGCAATGAAACCTCTCTTAAAGGGGGTATCCGACATGTTCCTACATATATTACAAGTAGCAGCCTCTTACATCCGTTTAAGGAATTCGTGCTGCATAAACATATACGTATACTTTAGTTTTAAATAAAGACTGTATATAATATCATCTCAATTGTTTAACCGTACAGATAGTGAAATATATAACTGGAAATGTCCATTACATTAATTTCTAATCTATAAATAAACTCTGCGACGTTAAAGATAAGTCGTCAGGGCTGATAACCCGATGACCATGTTACGTGATCTTAAAAGTAAGTGGTCACGTGGTTTTCTTAGTTTAAAAACAAAAGCTGACTGTGCATCGTGGCTCTGATAGGAAACTAAGAAAACCACGTGACCACTTCCATCTGTAATCACGTTTTATCATCATGCGAGTAAATCGCTCTGACGTCGGTATCTATTTTTAGCAGAAATTCCCGTTGTTCTTATTTATAGATTTGGAAAGGATGAAAATTAGGAACGAATCTTTCATGATTTGTACTTTCCAGCAAATGAGGTAGTGTTCAAAATCGACTTACTTAAGACAAATGCAGGAGATGTTATAGACATTTATCCAAATTCCCCCAAACACGGGTAAGGTTTTGTTTCAGTTAAAGACAAACTTCAGGATTCCACGTTTAAGACAATGCAATGTATTTAATATATAACAGCAATACCATTAATTTTGCCGGTTCTGAGTACAATCTAAGCGGGCAAGGTAAAAGTTGTAGAAAAATGACTGATATACAAATAACTTCCTTATATAGATGGTAAATACATGTAACAATATGTCACACAGTTAAGGGGTATCTTTGTAAAGAAATCATACTTAAGTCTAAGCAAATACGATTTTAAGCACTATCATAGTGTCAAAACTGAACAACACTATAAAACACTGAAAACTTAAATCGAACAATAATAATGATATAACGTAATCAAAAGTATTTGGTCACGTGCTTTTCTCTGCTTGAAAATAACTTACTGTGCATCGTGGCTCAGATAGAAAATACATGTTTATTATGACGAAATGATGGTATGCTGCGCTTTTCACATAGATTTAGGACATTAATAAACTACATTTCTCGAGATCTTCTAAGATAAAAATAATTCATTTGGTTGTTTGTGGGAAAACATGTTGGTCCAAACTGTCGGATATCACATTTAATATTCATCGATGATAAGAAGGGTTTCAAAAAATGTTTAGATGAAATATTTGTTTTATTTTATACATTAATTAATTTATTCAATCATTTTTGTTTGGATTCAGTTATCCATAAAAGGACTAAGGGCAATGAACTTTATAAATGTATTGCATTTAAAACGCGTGTAAGTAAAATGAATAAATTAGCTAATCGGTTGCGTACATGTAAACTTAATCATATTTGCATTATCATTATGGGTCTAACCAGTTAGTAAATACGTAAACGTAATTTACCTCATACGTTCAGTACTGGTGAAAACAGAACAGAGCGGAACATAGTTTATTAGCATAGAACATGCATGTTCATACCACAAACAATAAACATAATATAAGTGCACAAAGAGTGTGAGACATAAAATATGATTAACAAATGAAGTAAGCTGTTAATATATAATACTATTTTGCATTAAATACTAATTAAATAAACTGAAAAGCAAAATTCTGAGGTAGTTATTCCAGAGAATTATTAAACCTATACGCGTTATTCATAAATTTTGCCAAGATGTTGAGACGGTTTGTATTACATGTTGACATAATAGTTTTGAATTTAGCCAGATTAGGCCAGTTACAGTAATATCTAGGTAAAATTGTTCTTCGTAGCGTATTGTATTTTGGACAAACTAACAAAAAGTGGTAGTCTGTTTCTATTACATTCATGCTACAATTTTGACATAATCGGAAAACGTTGACAACGTGTTATAATGGGTTTATAAGGATTAGGAAAATTCAATTACATTTTTTTATAAGTCATTAGATTAATTGGTTAAGGTTAAGGTCTGTAAACAATATGGCAGCATACTTCTTGTGAGCTGTGTCGGTTGCTGAAACATTAGATAACAGATTTATTATTATGTATATTTTGTAATTATGCTGAACCGTTAGATTTATGGATGTAATTAGATTATATCAAACTTCCTAATTAAAGGTGGTAGCTGACACACTGGTACCTTGTTTGCATTTCCTTTTCTAGTTTAGGATCTTAAAGGTGGTATCCGACAGTTTGGACCAAAAAAAGTTTCATAAAAGATCATAGTTAACCATTGTTACCTGAACAGATCTCGCAAAATGCTGTTTATTGATGTCCTACGCCTGTCTGAAAAGTGAACCATGATGTCACAATCGTCATTTTAAACATTTATTTCCTAACTGAGCCACGCTGCACAGTTAGCTATTTCTTAACTTAGACAAACAACGTGACACTTATGTTTTAGCTCATCCACGTCATCCGTTGTAACGTCGGTGTCTATCTTTAGCAGAAATACCAATCGTGTTTTTTTATTATAGAATTGAAAAGAATGAACATTTAAGTGTTGATTAACGAGTTTTACTGCCCTAAAATTTATTTCTAGTTAAAGATCGTCAAAGCTTGGACTAAAGTATGATGTTTTTCTACAGAAACTATGCATAAATACCCAAAACAAAGGTCTGATATTGTTACATCTATGAGATATCGGCTAACTGTTGAATACCACATTTAAAGAAAGAATGCACTTATTGTTTATGTCACACGGAAGATATAGAAAATGTATATCACTTAATTATTATGTGTCCACTATTTGATGATTTTAGTAAGAAATACTCGTATATAGACCCCAGCGTGTATCGATGTCCGTCGGTCAATAAATTTAATATAATGATGACCTCATATGAAAGAGAAGTGCTCATTAACATTACACACTTACAAAGCGTTTCTTGTTATGAATAGTTTCATTAATTTAACTAATCAGTAGATTAACATTGTGTTAATTGGTAATTAGTTTTTAGATCTTAAGATGTTTTTTACTCATCAATTACTGTATATTATTGTCACTTACCACTACCGTGGCAGTTCAATTTGTTGTTGTATTAAAATTGTATAAAAGACGATGTATCTTATACAAGTCTTAAAGTACGTTCCGTTATAATCTAACTAAGGATCGTTTGTATCACTACTGTCTTTGTAATATAGTGTTAAAACATAACAATATCAATTTCATGTTTCCATTTTTTCCTACTTGAACTACTGGTATTTTAAAGTTGTAAGGATGTCCGCTTTAAAAAAAATATTGAATCATCTAAGTACCTTTCTTTTGAAGTATAAATATTATGACCGGTTGATCACTATTCGTAATTGTTTTCGATCGATATTGCCATGCTTAAATGTTAATATACCCATTAGCGTCATGTTGGGCCAAAAAAATGTTTATCTATTGTAAAATTAGCTGTCTTTGATGCATATACATGTGTATCGATAGGGTTCGTCGAATAAATATAAATAGTAACCCCGTTGTTGTTGTTGTTGTTGTTAGGCTGTTGTTGGTGTTATGTTGTTGTTGCTGCTGTTGTTAGGCTGTTGTTGGTGTTATGTTGTTGTTGCTGTTGTTAGGCTGTTGTTGCTGTTGTTGTTGTTGTTAGCATGTTGTTGTTATGTTGTTGTTGTTGCTGGTGTTGTTTTGCTACAAAAGTCAGGGTCATCGCCTAGACGTTTTTAACAGAAACTGTCAAGGTAACAATACTTTATTTGTCCATTGTTAGATCTTTTCTTGTTTATAATGTCGATTACTACCTTTAATGTTACTGACAAAACGTTTATCGTTTTGTGTGTTTTATTTACTGGGTTTACTCCGCATACTAACAATATTTTAGTTTTCAAATGCTACCTTCACTGTGTATAGCATGCCGCGAACAGTTGCCTGACAACATACCCAGTCACACTGTCCCGACACCAAGCCGACAAAAAACTACCCTTATATTTGCTCGAGCATTAAGCAAAAGGAGCAATACCACTATCATTGTTACCGATATTGATATATTGCGGTCTAGGGTTGAACCCGGTGCTGCCCGTACACAGAACCGACCCTCTGCCGATTCCTCTACCACGTCTGGTAAACTAACAAAGGTATTAAGAGTTCATACCCTACCATCTCTAAATTAAAGACATCATTCTGACTAAAGCTATGTTTGATACATGTTATCTTCAAATTGTTTCTTAAAATATATTGCTGGCATGTCACTTTTTTAAACTAGCCACCATGAAGGTGATTGACTAATATAGCAATAATGTTTTGTGGTTAATGACACCACTAAGTCCGTAAGCATTTATTACCTTGACAGATTAAGAAGATGCCAGAGAGACCCGACCCCCAAACACACACACACCGCCATTCCCAACCCACCACACACACAGACTCCATGCCTAAAAGTACTCTCTGATAATACATAAAAATAGGTATTATATATGGAATATAATTATATAAACTCAATTTAATAAACTTAGGTCAATCTTTATCTATATTGAACAGATTGAACGGGACTGAAACGAAACATTCATAAAGTAAGGTACATATAGCAACATAATTCTTTGTGGTAAAACAATATCTACCAAAATCACGTACCCCTAAAAGATTAAATCCTAGATCCACCCCTGTATATGAATTACAAAAACAGTAAAAAAAAATGTCCTCCTTTTTCATTCATCTTTATTTTCAATACATTACAACGGCCTCAGACTAAATAACCACCGACTGCGGTGCGTACGACAGCGGCTAATATCAAAGTTTTCTTCTTGATTTTGGTCAGGACACATGCTTTGGAATTATTATGAAACATAATTTAGTATATCACAATCTAATAAGTTTTTTTTCCGTTAACAGCACGAAAAGGTAACAAAATATAGCTAGAGACGAAGCAGCAAACACTGTAAATCCTGACGGGCGATCCGAGGGGGAAGGGGTGGGTGGGGTCGCCCCATCAGGATTTACAGTGTTTGCTGCTTCCTCTCTAGCTATATGGGGTGGGGGGTGCTGAACTGGATTTACACTATTTGCCTTAGCCTGAACAATGCGTTCTGAGCCGGCAATAAGTTAAAATTTACCAAACGCGTCCCTTTCAGATCTTAACCAACGCATGGATCGATACGTTACTGCCACACAAAAAAATGAAAACAAGCATACGCATTTATGTAGTAATGTGTAACAGTAAGTGTTTTGGAAAGTGAAAAAAAAATGGAAATAACATCAGCGATTTACTCAATAAATTAAAGAAAGAAAAAACGCACAAAGGAATAAAAAAAGATGAGTGAATATTGGAACCATAGAAAAGAGATGAAACCAGCGTGGTTATGACCGAGGAGATTATGTGAGAAAATAGTGTTTTTGTGTGGGTATTTTTAAATCAAATGATTTTTAAATTTATTTAAGAAAACAAAAGGTCACGGTTATGTTACTTTTGATAATGATGACGAAGACGAAAAAAAAATGACGAGGAAGAGAAGAATAAAGGAAAGAGATTGGATAGGAAAAGAAGAAACAGAAAAGGGAGAAGACGAAGGAGAAGAAGGATAAGAAGGCGACGACGACAAAAAGAAGGTCGAGATATTGGTGATAGTGATGCAGCTGAATCTGAATAAAAATGACGGTGACGATGATGTTGATGATGTTGATGATGTTGATGATGTTGATGATGATGACGATGATGTTGATGACGATGGTGTTGATGATGCTGATGTTGATAGTGTTGATGATGATGCTGCTGCTGATGCTGCTGCTGATGATGATAACGACGACGACGACAACGACGACGACGACGACGACGACGACGATGATGATGATGATGATGATGATGATGATGATGATGATGATGATGATGACGATGACGATGTTGATGATGATGACGATCCTGTACATGTTTTACTTTTTTTAAAGCATACACCCGGATCATTCATTGATAGAGGAACGCTAAACCTAATCTACAAACGCAGACAAGAACGGACCTTTTCCCCAGGCACGTGACTTGACAAGTGCCTCGACGTCATAATTGGGCGTGGCTAATAGGTTTCTAGCGAATCATGATCGACTGAAAAAAAAAGAACCGGTAAAGGTGTTAGAAAAAATCAGATTGTTATTTATCCTTCTTCTCGTCATTATTTAATAAGATTCGATGAAAGTACAGGCATTAGTGTAATACTTATAATACTTATACACATTGTAGTTGTCTTCAATTGTGGATGAAATAAGACTCCAATCTTTAAGACAAGTAAGAAGTTTACATTTATATAACATATGTATTAATATAGCGCAAAATTATTTGTATTAATGTGTATGTTCGATATAATATAGAAATATTTCATAAATCACTCGTTTTAGTTGATTGGTATGAACTTATAAAAAGAACGGATTTTCTTTTCTTTCCTAGATCATTTCTTATCTAAATAAACTTTTAATTTTATGAAGTAATTATTCTAAAATGATAATAATTATGGTAATATTGCTGTTGAGTTTATAGTTTAATGTTTGCTATGTTTTCAAATTTTAATTCTATTTTGTTTTTATTTTAATTTTAAATTCACTGATGTATATTACTGATATAGTTATTAAAATCGTTAGTATTGGTAAAAGCGGCCTATCGCTCGCTATTATAAACGTATTGACACAGAAAGTATATATCTATCACTGCGTATGATTTGTAAATAATAGGTTTTGTTTATGAGTGAAAATAAATAAACGAAAATCTATAACAGAACACCTCACTTAATAGCTGCATAGAACAGAACAGAGCATATATTTTATTTAGGCTTAGTCTGTTTCTAGTATCTCGCCATGAAAATACAAAATACAATCGTAAGGATGTTAGTCACGTTATCATTGATTAATCAAACAACATACATTTGTATCTTGAATTTCATGATTATGGAGGTTGAAACTCTATAGAAATAAATTACATCCGTAGTAGATCACGATCAGACTTCTATATGTAATGTGTTTAACTGTAATAGACACTTAAGTAAGGAGGCATTAATGATATAAAGAAACGATGCAATTACACAATGTAAAGAATGTTTGAAGTTAAAGGTCGTATCCAACAGTTTGCCTATATCTTACATATGTAACAATATCTGTAAATAAGGACGATTGGGATTCCTGCTAAAAATAGACATCGACGTCACAGCGGATGACGTGGATGAACTAAAACATAAGTGGCCACATGGTTTTCTTGGTATAAAAATAGCAAACTGTGCAGCGTGGCTCAGATAGGAAATATATGTTTTGTAATGACGATTGTGGCGTTATGGTTCACTTTTCCAAAAGGTGTAGGGCATCAAAATACAGCATTTTACGAGATCTGCTCATACAACAATGTTTTACTAAGATGTATAATGAAAATGTTATTGGTCCAAACTGTCGGATACCGCCTTTAAATGTCAGTATTTAAAAATGAGTTTTATCTTCTCTGATAAGTTACTTATGCGGACGATTTGGATCATGTCTTTTTTCAATTTTATACAGCAGAATATCTTAAATTGGTTTGTAGCAGAAAATAGTTGATCTTAAGAAAAACTATATATTTGTCAGCAAATCCATGTAAAATATGTCTTTTGGGATCTTTGGTAGAATTTAATCTGTGTATCATAAATATCATCCCAATCTATTTTATACTGTCAGAGACGTCTGGTTCCTTCAACGTATACAATACAACACAAATTATTTTAATTGATTTAAGTAACTGCCAATTATGCGCTCACATCTGGTACAATTAGGGTTTTCATATCCATGTTAAACGATAAAAGTCTAAACCTGTTTGGTTTCTAAACGAGATAGGTCTATTTAATAAGCTATACATTTGAAACTGAATAGTATCCTAACATCTTCCTTTCAATTATGATTTACATTATTCTACCCTTATAGATTTTTATAGTGTTACTTACGTATTTAAGTTTTTACCTATTTATACTTTGTTTGCGTTAAACGTCAATTTATTCGGCGCCGTATGACATATCAAGTGTCGGTGTAGTAAAAATATAAATACAAACTATGAAAGTGCTCATCCGCGCCTTTAAGAATATAGCTTCCATGCGCTATATTCTACTAAGTTAGCTTTTTTTTAAATTAATAAGACAACGCGACCAGCTACATTTGAAATCGTGCCACATCATAATCCGGGTAAACAGTTCTGACGTCGTTATCTATTTTTAGAGCTGAAATCCATTATTTATAGATTCGGAGTGAACATTTAAAGCGATTTATTTCACGTTTTGTACTGTCTTACAATCTAGCCGATGTTAAAAACAGCATTCACACGAACAAAACTGTGTGTTTGTGCAGAGACTAAGCCAAACATGGGTTAGATGTTGTTACATTGTATTAGATATAAACACTGTCGCCTAGACCCTTTAAAGGTGTATCCGACAGTTTGGACCAACTATTTTTTCCTAAAATAACCAAAAAAGTCATTGTTAGCTGAAAAGGTCCTGCAAAATGCTGTTCATTGATGCCCTAGATCTGTGTGAACAGTGAAGCATAAATCCGCAATCGTCACTGCAAACAGGTATTTCCTATCTGAGCCAAACTGCAGAGATGCTATTTATAAACTAAGATACCACGTGAAAACTTACTTTTGAGATCACGTTGTATCGTCATTGGATAATCCGCGCTGACGTTGATGTCTATTTTTAGCCAAGATCACTATCGTGCTTATTTATGTTTTTGAAAATAATGAATATTTAGAGGGGGTGTTTTTGCAATTTTTACTGTCTAACTATATAGGTAGCGTTCAAAATCGCCTTAACTTAGACTTAAGTATAAGTATATGCAGAAACAATACCTAAATTCCCCCCCAAACGGTGGTAAATATCGTTGCATGCAATCGATATAGGCAAGCTGTCGCCTACCACATTTAAGAGGCGTTATTGCGACGTTTATATGATTTTCGGCTTTAGAAATTGTACGAGTACCGCACTTTTTGAGAGCTACAGCGGATATTGTGAGAGCTAGAGCGGATATTGTGAGAGCTAGAGCGGATATTGCAAACGTGAAAGATTTCTCTAATTGTTTTCGTGTATTGATTATCATTTACTGATTTGTCTATAGTTTTGATAACATATGTATTTATTTTAAGTATTCATATTTATTGAGAGTCTATATACATGTACACGTTTTAATCTATCTTGTTCAATTTTTATTTAGGATTATTTACTCTTTTCTGTACTTTTCTTATTTTTTTTAGTTTTTGACTTCTTTATACTGTAAATGCTTGCAAATTTATTACTGTTTGAATACGCGGACAATGACATGGATTATATCTCACAGACATTATTTGGAGCAGAAATAAAATCTTATTTTCAAGTATAGTAAAACCTCTCCAAAAGGCACCTCTGCGCATCAACAGCCTCTTAGCAGCAGCCCTTTTATTTTCCGCCATAAGTTTTAAGTGCATTTTAACCTTTGAGCAGCACCTCCTCCGAGTAAATGTAAACGGCCATTCAAATCTGTCTCTAAAGACTGTGATAACCTCTGCTGAGCACCACCTGGGGGCTTCTTGAGAAGATTCACACTTTTGTTAATTGATAAGGAATCATGGTTGACTAATTTGGTATAGGTGCTAATCAGGTGTCTCTTTGACAGGTAACCAGTTAGGTGTTAAAAAACCCTAATAACATGGTTTCAAAAAAGTGCTTATATAGAGAATATTATCAGTTAATTTG
Organism: Sinonovacula constricta; assembly: GCA_007844125.1. NCBI lineage: Eukaryota > Metazoa > Mollusca > Bivalvia > Cardiida > Solecurtidae > Sinonovacula > Sinonovacula constricta. The sequence continues at coordinate 11,482,236 of CM017562.1, forward strand.
CATTAGTAACTAATAATGTGTTTATTAAATCCACAAAAAATATTGGTGACTTTCGAGAAGTAAAAAAGACAATGGTTGCTCTTTGTCAGCAGCTTACAGGTTTTTTGTGTATGTACGGACGGCGGCGGCGGCGGGCGTGGGCCGGCAGGCGGGCGTTCTGGTCGATGGTATATGGACAGACAGGTGGTGGTCAGTCGGGTGGACGGGTGTGCGGACGGACGGGCCGTTGATCAGCGCTTGACTGTCGGACGGACAGAATGACAGACAAACCCGACAAAAATTATGGTCCCGGTCATATTTCATGCTGATATTTAAAGTCGCGTACACATTTTGATGTTTTGCTCTCTGATCGCAGTCAGCCGGGTCAAAATAAAATAGGACAGTTAAAGCCTTTTAAAAGTGGTATCAGACAGTTTGGAACAAAACATCTTTTTCCAAATAAGTCATTATTATCTGAGAAGGGCCATTAAAATGCTGTTCATTGATGTCCTAGATTTGTGTGAACAGTCAAGCACAGATCACCGCTCGTCATTGCAAACAGGTATTTCCTATACGAGCCACGCTGCATAGATAGCTATATTAAACTTAGAAAACCACGTGACCACTAACTTTTAAGACCACTTTATATAGTCATCCGGGTAATCCGTTCTGACATAGATATGTTTAAAATAGAGGCCACTATCGAGATGTTTATACAGTTGGAAAGATACACATTCAGAGTGATCTTTATCAAGATTTGTTTTGTCTAACAATTCAGTTAGTGTTCAATATCGTATTTATTAAGACTTAAGTATGGGTTAATACAAAAATTATGCCCAATTTTCCCAAAGCAGTGGTTCGATATTGTTACATGTATTTGATATAGGCAAACTGTCGGATACCATCTTTAAGATTTGTTTGGCTGGGATTCGATACATTTTATCCATTTTATATTGTAATGAATAATTGTAAATTTATTATGTGAGTCGTGCACGTATTCCCTTTTACATCTTTCACAGCAGAAAAAGTATTGATTCAGAGATTGAAATAACCCCATAGCGTTATAAAATTATCCATAGCGACGTATAGGTCCTAAGGTCCTACATAGATACGTCTACGCACAAATAAGACAGGGCTTGTGAATTGGGTCGAGAAGAGCGTGCTTCGGTCTTCTTACATCGTTAAGTAGTTCCTTTACATATGCGGAAAGTAAGAGTATCAAAAAGAAATAACGCAGTCGTATTATTATTTAACAATGTATTGAAAAGGCGCATTGTATGCTACGGTATATCTGCGAGATTGCTATTGAAAGCATTAAATTTACGTAAGTTTATTAAAGACATACACACACATACTTAAAAACAAACTCTCTCAATTGGACTCCATTTCTCTTTTTGTATCTTTTCAATATAGTGCTTTATGTTTTCTATTTAACAACGTGTTGTGTCAACAAGTGTGTGTGTCAAGATGGTTGAGACATCCTTACCCTGTCGGTTTATTGAATTTAATTATGTAACATGCTCAGTGTACTTTAAGACCACGTGACTCAATATGACGTCGGGTTAAACACGTGCGTTTAGGAATTTGAGAATATACGTTGTAATTTGGCTTCACAATAAACTTGTGAAATATAAAAGGGATACAAATGAATATATATTATTTTAATATTGTTAAATTAAATGATGTCATTTTGTCTTTTGTATGTGTTTTTAAGACTAGGAGCATGTTTCAACAATATGACGTTGTTGTTTATATCTGCACTGAATAAAAAGAAGAGAAAATAATCCCATAGGTATTACTACGTTATACAAGTAATCTAAAGTTTTTATATCAAAACAAAATACATTTAATTTAAACAATAAGTGCAAAGAGACATGAATACCTAAAATGAAAATAAATATCTTTATTTTTCACGTCAAGAATCTTGACAATGATGGCCAGGGAAATGTGCGAGAGGAATAACGATAACTCTGCGTAGGCGGATAGGCTCTTGTCTTCTGGTAAAGCAAACTCCGCACAGGGTTTACGACATCGCTACGCTCGCTTAAAACCACTGCCATCACACAAAATCACGTGACGATAGTCAGATCATGTGACAGAAACAATATGGCGACTGTGTTGTAGGCGTGATTTTACGATTGTAGTGATAAATACATTCTTTTTTTTTTTCTTCATCGTTAGAATTTGTTTTTTCATCCATTATTAGTCGTTTTTCTAACATACATATTCATTCCGATTGTCATTTTACTGAACAAAAATTAAAAGGAAAAAAATCAAATCCTTCCAGATCTGGAAGGATTTCTGTGTGGTGGCAGAGATTCTCCTTACTGAAAGGGGGAGATCACTGCGTTGGAGATTGCTGGTAAAGAGGATATTTTGCCGGAAGTGCCTTCTCCCAAATATTAACCTCGAGGTCATTTAAAAAAATAACCGAAGTGTTCCGGATGTAACTTATCATTAAACAAACCAACTAACCTTGATTGGTTTGACTCAAACTATAACAAATATGTTATTTTAATTGTTTCCAATCTCAATACATTTAAGACTGATTTCCCCATTTTTCTGCTAACTGTACAATATTACAAAAAGCACCGAGCTCTTCACAGACACAAGATTTATCTTAGAGCTTCCCAAAATGTTTTATAAATTATTTTGGCTGATGCTGCAAAATACAAACAATAATTCTATCACATGGTTTTGATTTTTTTTTATACTTTGATTATATTAGGTAACAAACTTGTAATCGAATTTAGCACAAATAATGCAGTCAAAATTAAATTACTAAATTAAAAAAAAACTTTATATATTTCCTTTTTAATCTGGTAGAGTGATGCAGAAATAATTGTTTAAAATTTTAAAAAAATAATTGACAATTCGTGCTCATACCGGGATTCGAACCATCAACCTCCAGTTTGGAAGCATTTTAACCCTTATTTTGATACTCTTCAATAGGCTGTACGAAATTATATTTGGTCTACCTTAATATTATTTCAAATGAGTCAACAATAAAAAATTAATCAATATTATAAAAATATTTTAGCACTGTATATTAATTGAAGATTCTAAATGACTTCGGTCGATTCCCGAAATGTTCCGATTGATTACGGAAGCCTTAGCATATACTCGTGACCAATGTTTATGATGACGCATTTCGTTCACGTCACTTAAAATGATCGACGCTAAAATGAAGGACGCGCTATTCATGCACTTCTCTGCCATTATTGGCATATATACTTTAACGATGACTCCGAAATTAACGATAACTCCGAAATCAATTTTCCAATATGCTTGGCCTCGCAAGGAAGATTGTTCAACTGCTTTTTGTCACTAATGGTTGAAAATGAAGGTAATACGGGACCCATAATGATAACTTAAACATTTGCAATTAATCATTAGCCTATAAATAAATTCACAACATAAGACTATAATGGTGGTGATAATAAGTCTATATATCTTTTTGATTTCTCAAATGACATGAAAAAATATCAAATATCTAAACTAACTGCTTAAAATGTTTATCAGTACAGTAGTGTGTTTATCAGTACAAATAGTGTGTTTATCAGTACAGTAGTATGTTTGTCAGTACAATAGTGTGTTTATCAGTACACTAGTGTCTTTATCAGTACAGTAGTGTGTTTATCAGTACAGTAGTGTGTTTATCAGTACAATAGTGTGTTTATCAGTACAGTATTGTGTTTATCAGTACAGTATTGTGTTTATCAGTACAATAGTGTGTTTATCAGTACAGTAGTGTGTTTATCGGTACAGTAGTGTGTTTATCGGTACAGTAGTGTGTTTATCGGTACAGTAGTGTGTTTATCAGTACAATAGTGTGTTTATCAGTAAAGTAGTGTGTTTATCAGTACAGTAGTGTGTTTATCAGTACAGTAGTGATATATTTTACGTGTATCGTTCACTGCTATATAATTTCCCCACGATGTCATATCGCGATATGATTTTCAAATACAGTGGCATATTGTGTTTCCATAAACCGCATATTTGAGAAGATGATATAATAGTCGACATTTAGTTTAAATATATTGTATTTCGAATATCTTACAGGATATAACATAGAATATACAATACAAAGGGAAAAGGATTGAAACGAAAGCTAAAGCTTATGGTATTTCTCTCCCAACACAAGAATGTATGGTATGGCAATAGACTAACTTTACATTTAACATAGAAATTAGAAAAGGCAATTTAAAGGTAGTGTCCAACAGTTTGGACCTTTGTTTTCTCTCTCATGCATAAAAAATAAATAATCATTACCTGAAAAGACCCCAATTTATTATGGGGCCCCACATCCGTGTGAAAAGTAAAGCATGACACCCTACTTGTCATTACAACATTGTATTTCCTAACCGAGGCCCGTTGCACCGTCAGCTATTTTAAACTAAGAAAACCACATGACCACATACTTTTGAAATCACATTACAGGATCATCAAGGCTCTTACGTCGATATCTATTTTTAACTGAAATCCCCATCGTGCCTATTTATAGATTTGGAAATTATGGCCATTTCATGATTTTCACTTTCTCATAATTAAGGCAATGTTAAAAACAACACTAACAGCAACAGATTTTACATTAAAGTCGAACTAACTTTGTTCTTTTTTTCATTTTGTGAAGGCTAATTGTTTGATCATATTTTATTCTCAGTTCACTTTTAGTCAATTTATTCATCTGATGTCCGGCTTTGTCGGTCTTCATATAACGTATTGCCTTTTTAAACACATTGGACGCCCTCTGATGAATTACATTAATGTTTCATTCTTTTTTTCTTTTCTTTTTTGTATCTTTATATTCAATACACAATACCAGCCACCTTCACAAGCCTATTAATCAAATGCATGTGTCCGAAGAACAGCATCAGTTAAATCAGTTATAAAATCGTCCATGAACAAATCCCAAAGTGTGCATTTTGCTTCGCTTATAAATTCTAACCTTTACGACAGCGGCACGACATACAGCAGTGTTGTCAGAGGACTTTTTTTTTTTTTTTTTTTTTTTTTTTTTTTTTTTTTTTTTTTGGATTGTTGCGAATTTTTTGCTGCTGGAGAGGCACATCAGAAAAGAAAGACAAAATGTTTTCATGTTGTGAAAGAGACCACGAAATCTCGGTGAACTGTGAGTTGAAGATGCGGTTATAACTAAAATCAACAATCAACATTCATAGAATATTTGCTCAGCTAAAACCTTTCTTTTCGTATCTTCGTAAATTGCCGCTATTAAAATCATAATATAAGCGCTAAATAAAGATTTTTACCAAATTAAATTTAATATGTCGCTTCACTAAAAATACACGAACAAAAGTCTGATTTTCGGTTTAACGTGCCTCATATATAAGGGATGAATTATAAAATGATCGCTTTTATTAATAATGTTAACGGTTATTGGCGGCGCTCTTGGTTGTCTCACATCCTGGTTCTTTGTCGTACCAGTATGTACTAGCCCTGTGACATAGTTGCGTGATGGTGCGTTGTATTAAATTGTGTGCGCGGTATAAAATAAGTTAAAAGCGAATTTTGCGGAGACAACCTAGGAAGGAAACAAATACAATAGACACTGTAATGTACGTATCGCATACAACGCCCTTTGTTAATACCATCAAAAGATTGTTATGAAAATCTGATTTCTTTAAATTCACGTCGGCTAGGCAAACAAAACCGGACGGCAACTTGTAAACAATCATGAGACTTTATATGTTTATCGTTCTACATCTTGCAAACAATCGGAACGCCTCAGATTGTACCAATCTATACATCTTGCAAGAAATCGGCATTGCTCGCATTGTATCAAAGCAATTATTGTCGTAAATATGTTGGTATAACACACAGTACGTATTTAACATTTTGGCACTGTCAAATAAAAACATCGTTGTGAAAAATAATCATAAAATTGCGACAAAGCTCTTTTTTAAAGTATACCTTTAAAAATGAACAGCTTTAATCCCCTTCCTTAAATATTTGTACTAGAATGTGTCATTTCTATCAATAAATGTATTTCTAACTGTAAGTGGGGTTTCAATATAAGTGGACACATGTAGGTCGATCACTATATTTATTAAAAAGGTTCTACTGAAACCTGTAACAGAGTAAATAGTTTACATAAATAAAAATATTAATTAATTATATTAATTATAAAATTGGCAATACCATTTCAACAATTCATATTAATTCAACTTATCAAGTCATATATATTTCAACTATATTAACAATATTTCAAATATATAAATCATTCAAACAGTACATCATCATTGCTAATAATACAATACAATAAAAGAAAAGGTCTTTCCAGTCGTAATGGAGATGTCTTAATTACTACCGTTAAAACGGGTATAAGAAACTAATATAATATGTTTCTTTAGTAATTCGATATAGTCTGCACACTCTGTAAAAGTATAGCCTAGAATGAATATATTTAAATTAGAACTCCAGTATTTAAACTACAACTAGTACAAACACACATTACGTTCATGAATTTCACTCACCCTTAAAACAACATTCTCATACACTTAACCATACCAAGCCATATATTATGTAACCTACTGGTCACAGTGGTCAATACTGATCACAGGTGAACAGTGTTATCCTGAGCATTTAAATATACATGTACAGATAACAGGCTTAAATATATTTAAAACACCTGGTTACATAACCAGTATATACTAGTAAACCAAGATTTTGATGATTGTTTGACGTACAGATCGTATACTATTGATTCTTCAACGAAGACACGTATTAAATAAAAAAAACAACAATATAGTACATTTACTTACAGAAGAAATATGCACTGATATTTATTGGAGTTAAAGGTGGTATCCGACAGTTTGCCGATATGTAATACATGAAACATGATCTTAACCTTGATGTTGGGAATATGTGCATAAACTTATACCACAGTGTAAGAAAAGTCCGTTTATAACATTAACTCAACCGTTGGACAGATACAGACCGCGCAATATAACGTTTTAATGTCCATTTTCCAACTCAACAATGAGCACGATGGGAATTTTTGCTAGAAATAGATATTGACGTCAGGGCTAATTACCCGGATTATCATGTAATGTGCTTTCTTACTTTAAAAATAGCTAACTGTACAGCGTGGCTCGGATTGAAACTACTTTTTGTAAATACACATGTGATATTATGCTGAATTGTTTATATGATGTTTAGTATCAATGAACAGCATTTTGTGTGCTCAGGTAACATTAATGCCTTTGATTGTTTGAGTAACAAACATTCGGTTCCAAACTGTCGGGTACCACTTTGAAAAACGAGAAAACAACTGTGTGGCCGCTATTTCTCAGACACAGTCTAGATCACGTTCTCTGTTGTACTGATCTTCGGTCCGATTTAGTCTCAAACACAGTTTCATTCTACGATCTGAAAAAAAAGTTCATTTGAACTTGTCCCTTTTCAAAAATCTGTTCAATTTGAAATTGACCTTGGCATTGGACCGGTAATAACGGATTTAATTTCAACAGACCATTGAATGAGGTGTTTAGGCAACAGACCCGAAAAGATACTACAATAGAGTGTCAACAAAAGCTGCTATTATAAAAGAAATCCGTTAGTATTATTTGACATTTAAGGAACGTGAAGGAAATGTTTCATTTCAATAAATAATAAAAATATTATTTAAACGAAAGAAAAAAACTCTGTTCAGCAACAAAAATATTGAATGTAAGTATCATTATTGGATATTTGTTCAATACATATATTTAAGCAAGATTCTTGTTTCATTTTAAACAATTGTTGTGTTTAGGTCGAGAGAACCCAAAACTTCACACATTCATAGCTGTGCGAAAATAGGTCATTTGTTCAAATTTAATTTATAGCGACCATTTCGGATTTGACTTTAAAATCAAAACGCTGAAAATTGTTGTTTGGGCGGAGAAAGTTTTACCTTGTTAACGCTTAAAGATGTGCAAATTATGGTCACTTTAAATTATTCTATGGTTAATTGAGTGTGCACCGTACTAGAAGGCAGACAAGTCTTTAGCTGCAAAATAATAACCATTTCTGAATATAGATTATTCATTGCGACAAATTTTATAACAAAGTCACTAACAATCGTTTATAGAAATTATTATATTAAAAGCATATTAATTTCCGTATGATTGTAATTCTCATAAAATATCTATAAAATAAATGCTCAAAAGTGTTACCGGACCCGACCATAATACACTGAGTTCAAAATTCACTCTCAGTTATTTTTGACAATCGCTTTGATTAATTTCGTCAACACTACACCGATGTGATCTGAATTAGATCCCAATTGTAAACCAGGAATAGACCCGCAGAACGCAGCGAGGATCCGCTCTGAATTTCGCAAATATCTCGGCTAAGTATATAATGCATAGTCAGTGGAACACTCGTTCTAATTACATTGTTTATTCGTCCTCTTGTCCCTATAGTTACTGAGTAATATTCATACGCGGTTTGCTTATCTGCACAATACAATCATTTCAACATCATTTCATGTAAACATATTATACTATTAACGATATCATTTGGAGCATGCCAAAACACAAGTAAAATTCTGCTAAAATTAGATATCGGCGTTAGAGAAGACTACCCGGATTATGATATAACGCGATCTCAAAAGTAAGTTGTTACGTGGTTTTCTTAGTTTAAAAAATAAGTATCTCTGTAGCGTGGCTCAGATAGGAAATACCTCTTCGCAACAACGAGTGGGGTTTTATGCTTCACTGTTCACACAGATCTAGATCATCATTGAATATCATTTTGCATTAGCTTTTCATGTAACAATGACTTATTTAAGTATTTTAGAAAAAAAAATATTTGGTCCAAACTGCCAGGTACCATCTTTAAAGCAGCTATGTCACGTCAAGTGGTAATATAACGAGAAAGTACTAGGCCGTTTGCGGAAACACACCTGAATGAATTCTCAGATCTAATAAGAAGTTGTTGTTTTTTTCAATTCAGTTAAGAATCTTCTAAGATGGAATGCAAAAACAATTTTAAAAGAGAATTTTCTCAGCTCCTTATGTGAGACTTTGCTAAAATATTTTACAAACCTATTTCTTCGCATTAAATAAACCCAAATGTTTCAGTTTTCTTCAAGGTGATTTGAAAATAGCACAACTGAGCTGAGAAAAAAGATACGTGCGGCAAGATTTGAGTTTCAGAATGCTCTCAGTTCAGAAATGTTTCTGCAAGCGAATTGTCCGGGATATGGGCTGTTCTACGAGTTCTAAATTGATTTAACTTTTCTTTACCGCGTTGTGTGGGACATGTTTTGTACTCTTATATTTCAAATCAGAACTTTTCAGGACGATAGCGCATTATATTTTTCTTGAAATCTAGTATCATCTTGACGCCGAAACCTCCCCAGAAGGACCATGTACGATCTAGAAACAAAACATTTTCTGGGTGTATAAACGACATAATACATTATGGAAAATTTAACGCAATTGATGTGCTGTATCCCTTGAAGACGTATGTATGTAAAATAAGTAGCAACACCATCCCGCTCCTAATGTATAACAGTCCATTTTAAAAAGTGTACATGAAATTGTTTTATTTATATATACAACTTCAGATACTTTGTCATACCATCTTCATGAAAATTGCTCTGCTTTTAAGTATTTTATGAAAACAAATGATAGCAGCAGCCAAACAAAATAACATATTACTTAATTTTATTAATTAAACGGTCCAAAATATGCTTTCCATTGTGACATACCTTGCCCACTTTACCATTTCCTATCTAATGTGATTGATAGATAAACGTCGCTAAGCTCTGAAAGCCAGAAGACAGATTTCAAGATTTTCAAAAATGTTCTATATAGTATTTTTGTATCGTATGACAAATATTATAATAAATTTACCAAAAAATAAAGAAGTCATTCGTCAGAATGACCATGCAACTTCATTAAATGTCAAAACTGCTACAAAACTTAATAAGTTGAAAACTGAAACAGTCTGGAACAGCCGTAGTATGGGAGTCGCTTTAGGGCCAAACAAAAGGTTGCCAGTTCGATGATCTAGTAACTATGTTGTAACAAGAAAGCGATTTAAAAAAGATATGCGGCGTTGGTGAGACATTAACAGGCACATTTTGTTAATTTAATGTTTTCATAGAAAATAAATTTCTTAGAACAAAGACACAAACATATTATACATTTTACACCAGTCGCTCGCTCCATCTGCGCCTCATAATTCTGAAGGTCCTCACGTAACAGACACTAAAACTTAATAAGCAGTTAGACAGTGCGGGAGTGAACGATCTGCTTTGTGACATATGGCCGCGGTTAAGTTTAAATGAATGTAGAATCAAGTAACGTTTCATGCACCATACAAACTAAATAGTGTACGGAAATGTTTTAGAATTGTTTATTAAACTCTCCCCGCACACATCCCCTTACCCCACCCCCATGGACGTTCCACAGGAACACTACCGTATATGATGCTATTAGGAATTTCTGCCAATGCGAGTCGCTCTGGTTTTCATTCGGCATAGCCTTGCGTAAGCATTTGTAACAATCGGAACACTTCGGATAATCACGGCATTTGTAACAATCGGAACACTTTGGATAATTCACGAATCATCGATTGTCCCAACTCGGAACTCCTCGGGTAATTCCGTCCTCTACGTAATCACCTCGGAAATAATGCTGTCGCCGCCATATTGACGAACTACTTCCAAAATGGCAATCGTACCTACTCGGCGATCTCCGGCAAGCTTCGAATATAGACATCACCGAAGCGTGATCCGAGTGCATGCAGGGTAAAAACTGATATATTACAATTTTACCAAATCCTGTTGGTAACATACATACAGTATCAACTAAGTTAAAAATATTCTTCAACGAAGCAATCTGCTCTTCTTTCAAGGAGTAGTGAATCTCCATCATATCTAAAGCGTACTGCATGCACTTTAAAAAGTCAGCCATCTTTGTTTACATAATGCAATGAGAAGTTATTCGCAGGGGCAAATCACCAACTTGTGTATTCCTACAATTACATACGAGGCATTATCTCCGAAGCTTGCCGGAGATCGCCGAGTAGGTACGATTGCGATTGTCCCGAGGACGGATTTACCCGAGGAGTTCCGATTGCACTTGTAAGTAGGTCAAAAGTGAGTTTAAACAGGTACGCCGAAAGCAATCGTTTTAAGGCGATACCTCAACAGTAGTCAATAAGACGTTTAGTTAAATAACATCATTTTACGGCTCTGGTGAAAATCTTGTTGAATTCCAGCCACGACAAGATTCGACCGAGAACTTAACAATACTAAAAACATTAAGGCCCGGTCACACAGCCCTCCACGGGCGTATCGCGGCCGAATCACGGCCAAAAATTTCTGCTCGTGAAGCAGACGCTGTTGGACGCTTTGAGGTCGCGATAAAGACGAGATACAGCTGTACTTTACCCGTCGTTACACGCGGTAATAAAATTCACACGCGGTTTGCCGCGCGAAAAAGTTTTGGGCTGCCCAAAAATTTAGACCGCGGGTAATCGCGGGCGGTACACGTGGTACACACGCGGTAAAGACGCGGTACAGACGCGGAACGAACGTGCTAGGACGTGCTATGGCCGCGGTAAAGACGTGGTTACACGCGGTAGGACGCGAAATTTTAGCGGGTAATCGCGGGTGGAGCACGGTCATAGCACGTTTGTTCCGCGTCTGTACCGCGTTGTTATCACGTGCATTAGCGTGTGTACCGCGTGTAAGCACGGACAAACGCCTTTCTCCGCATAAACAGCGCGCCCCAATACGGGACTGTGTCTTGAGCGGTTATGATTTCTACAGCCCGGCTCGGCTGCTTTATTATACCCGTGGTAGGCCGCGGTACCGCCGCGCTTCACCCGCGATAAGGACGCAGAACAGTCGCCTACGTCTGTTCCGCGGGCATACCACGGGTAAACCGCGGGTAAGCCAATTTTGCACATTTTCCAGCACGGGCAACCGCGGGCAAAAACAAAATCGCGAAATTTTACCCGCGATACAGACGCGAAAGGCTGTGTGACCGGGCCTTAATGTCTCCTTAAGGGTGGTATCATAAAGTTTGCCTTCATCAAATACACGTAAACCTAGTATGTAGGAAATGGGGCAAAATTTGTCAAATTCAAAGTCTTAGAACAGACTGTTCTAAACTCTGTGTACGTTGTAAGACAGCCGAAATCGTAAAATACATCGCTCTGCACGGTAATTCGTACCAAAGCTAAAAACTAAGCATGATTGGGAGTTCGGCTAAAAATAGACAATGACGTCAGAGTGGATTACCCGAATAATGATGTCAAGATAGCGGTCACGTGATTTTCTAAGTTTTAAAAAAGAGCTAAGGCCATGCCAAATCGGAATTCTGTTAAGCGTCCGCGTGCGCGTAGGTTTTGGAGTCCACAATCCAAAAAAAAAAAAAAAAAAAAATTGTTAGTGAAATTTTCTTAAATAATTCCAATGTTCCGTGAATCGATAACGACAATTTCGTTCGGGGAAAATGTGTTCGGTAACGACGTATATTACTCGTATGCAATTTATCATAACCGTAATCATGTAGACGCTTGATAATAAGAGAATAACGCGAAATCCAAGCGTTCAGAGATACTGATCCAGTCAAACTGTTCGTTGGAACCACGATGGGTTTTTTTTCTTTTCTTTTTTCTTTTGGTTTCTGTCTTAAATAAATTCGAATTTAACAGTTCGCTCGTGAATAACATGTATTGGTGAGTAACAGTCCTCATGGCAAGCAAAATTATTGACCTTTTCGAAATTACGAAATCTCGCGCAATCACGCTCCGCGAGATTTGAGGTCACGGGGGTTCCGTTTATGTGCTCGCGTGTAAACATAGAACAGCTGACTTACTTTCGTTTCTTCTTCACACACAAAAAGAGGGACAAAGTGAATAAAAATGATAAACCAAATCATCAGAACTTGTATTTATATGTTTTAAATGAATTTACTTGCTGAGATAATTTTATTTTGCTATTGGACAGAACGATTTCTGCTGTGCTGAAGGTTGTAACCACGAGAGATCTCGAGGTGCCACATGCAATTTTTACAAGATTCCTAACGATAAAAAAGCTCAGACCTGCGTGGCTGACTAATTGGAGAAATGGATACGTTGTCATTTAGCCTTTAGTTCCAATCAAAATTGAAATTATCTTCCAAATTATGTCATTTTGAAGACCACCCCCCTTCCCCCCACCGCCAAGTCAAGGAAAAAATGGTTTAAAGTGCCAAGTATATTTTCCCATAGACCAGCAGTAAGAAAGGCCTCAAGATGACAATCAAAAGAAAACATAAAAACTATGCCTGGTAAGCTAATCTTTTTTGATTAGCACCCCCTCCACTCATTTTTTCAATGGTCAAACATTTGAACAACACTATAACGATCCATCAAAGTATAAGCACAAAGTTAAGGCCATAGAGCAAGTAAAGTTGAGTGAGCATTCCCAATCGCTCTTTCGTATTCTTACCTATCCTTGTAATTGACAGTAAGAGAATGAAGCCATTAAAAGAAGCTGTACTTTGCCTAGCAAGCTCTTTTTCAAAGTATTCTGATTTTATGTGTGATCAACAAAAAAAGGATCCTTGATATTCCCAACCTACCCACCCAGCTAGGTCCCCCGATGATGGCATACATACAAGAATCAAGCATATCCCTGGTCAACCTCGATCTGCTGTAGTCGCAGAAAAGTATGCCAATCTTGAAAGTCTTCTTTCAGAAAAAGACAACTATGAAGCAGTTTCACTTTCTGATGTTTATCCATTTGATAGGAAGAAAGGGTACTACTATGTTCAAAACATTCAGTTGAGTTTTGACATTACATTCTACCACTATTGTAGTGGTGGTCCGAATGAGGACCTTTTCTTTGTTTGGAAGTCCCCAAGAATGCTCGAACCCTTATATTTATAAAATTTTGCCACATAGATCTCCAAAGTATTTTGTCTCAGATTGCCATTTATATATTGTTTAATTCTATTATGACAGTATTACCAGTATAATATAGTTCATGCATTGGTTCATTGTACATGACACATTACTCCACATTCCTTCTTACTTACAAATATGTTGTGACAATATTTCCATAGTTATGCCATAATTACAATATAAATTTTTTGTTAAAAACACTAGTCATTTTATATTAAACCATATATTTTATGTCTGTGCTTACACTAGTCATTTCTTAAGTAATTCATACCATTGTTTCATATTATGATGATGTTTTTCCAATAAAAATATATATAATGCATTGGGTTTTTTTTTGTCGTAAAATATTTGTTTTTTCGTTTTCGGTTTGTGTTTTTTTGTGAATAGGTACCTAGGTTTGTCAAACTTGAGTTGACGCTTAACAAAATTCCAATTTGGCATGGCCTAACTGTACAACGTGGCTCATATCGAAAATGCATATTTGTTATAACGACTGATGTCTTATGCTTCACTTTTCACGTAGGTGTAGGACATCAATAACCATCATTGTGCGAGATGTTTTCAGGCAAGGATAATTTATTTGTAAAACAATACAAAATTGTACCGACCATTATGGCGCTCAAAATGTCAGACCAGAGACCCTCATCTGACTCGTTCACAAACGCCATTGTTTACACGTCCTGTCGTAAGTCAATACAAATGGGAGATCATGGAATTGGGATATAATGGTGAAATAGAAATTTAAAACATAACGTCACGTGCATGTATATTTTTTTCCATTTAACCGTAGGACAGGACACATCGTGCTAGTAATTTGTTATTTTTATCAATAATTTTGATTGGTGTAATTAGTAGTAGTAGTAGTAGTAGTAGTAGTAGTAGTAGTAGTAGTAGTAGTAGTAGTAGTAGTAGTAGTAGTAGTAGTAGAAGTAGTAGTTGTTGTTGTTGTAGTTGTAGTAGTTGTAGTAGTAGTAGTAGTTGTAGTAGTAGTAGAAATAGTAGTAGTAGTAGTAGTAGTAGTAGAAATAGTAGTAGTAGTAGTGGAAGTAGTAGTAGTAGTAGTAGTAGTAGTAGTAGTAGAAGAAGAAGAAGAAGTAGTAGCAGCAGTAGTAGTAGTAACACATTATTAAACAAATAAGGGCATATTAACATGGCAGTCTGTTACTAAATAAGTAAATATTGTAACTACATGTAGGTAAACAAAATGGCGCCTATTTGTTTGGCATTTAAGCGACATCTAACAGCATAAGATGGCAACAATTACTTACAAATAAGTTAAAAGTACATGGATTGGGATCAATTTGACCTTGCCATTCAAGTTTGATCTATAGTGGAACAGAAAGAACGCAATGTGGAATTAATTGACGTGTTGTCTTTCTGCAGGATTCACCGATAGAATTAGCGGGTCTTTGAATAATCATTATAATTATTACCTCGCGATTTAATTTCCTTTTCATTTAAATGTCGATATATCATCTATAATATAAAGACGACATAAAATTAATAAAACAACTCGTAGTGAAAGAAAAAACAGATTTTACACTTGTTAACGGAGGTATGTTCCCACGGTCAGAAAATTGTCATTTCTTCAATGTTGTAGACTATATCTGATTTGTATCCGGACCAAACCAAAAGTCATTTTGCCATTTAACTTGGTAAATAAATATATAAATGATATAAAAACATTGCAAATTGTATCAGTTCGCCTTTGTGCTGAAGTTTCTTTTAATTCCAAAACGTGTCGAATACCTCCGTAACTCCAAGACGAGTGCTTTCTGCAAGTCATCAAAGAGCGAGAGCGAGCGATAGTGATTGGAAGGGGAATTAGGGACAGACAGACAGACAGACAGACAGACAGGCTGGCTGACGGACGGACAGACGGGCGGACGGAGGGTCGAACGGACAGACTGACAGACAGAAACAGGCTGACAGATGGACGGACTGACGGACGGGCAGACAGGGACAGACAAATAGACAGATATGCAGACAGACCAACGGACGGACGGACAGACAGACAAACAGACACACTCTCTTACACTCACACACTGGAAGATATAAAGGAAGGGTTAGAGGTAGAGATAGGAGAAAGAGGCGAGGTAGGGAGACAGACAGTACCATGAAATCAACCATAATTAAAAAGTGTGGAGAAGTCAATTTCAGAGTTATTTAAGTATTTGACACTTTTTAAAGACAAGATAAAAGAAAACTTTACTTAAACAGGTATTTATATTTTTCCTTCACACACATATATAATCATTGTGTGTGTGAAAATAGTTGAATAAGGATGGCCCATAATCGATATATTTTATAGCCACTCCTGGTTCTGTTATTCTGTTTCTAAATAACCGTTCATAACCATTACCATTTTAATGGCCCATCATTTTTGTGCGATCCTAAATTAAGAAATCTAAGTATACCATCATTCAATTCTACCCAAGCTAACCCCGGCAATATACGCCAATTCGTCCTTAAATGTGATCGTTAAACTGCCCTACTGGGAGATATCATCATCACTCTTTGAATAATAATAACAAATGGTAGCGGTCGTCTTTCTTTGCTGTCTTTATTTGGATGTGCATTTTAACCACATATAATGCTTACGAATATTTCGGTGATTTTTATTGCACATGGGAACAATAAAAGAAAGTAATTTGTACATCGTTTATGAATGACCATAATGCATTTTCCAATATGTTTATTTTAACTGCGGTTCTAATGTTCGAATGATTCAAACAAATGGGTAATTATTGTTAGGATGATCTTTCAATAAAATATATTAATTATACTTCGAGCACTTGAGCATCTGTTGTTGTTGTTGTTTTGTTTTGTTGTTTTTTGTTTTGTTTGTTTTAGTTTTGTTTTAGTTTTGTTTTGTTTTTGTTTTGTTTTATGTTTGTTTAATGTTGTTTTGTTGGTGGTGGTGTTTTCTTTGTTGTTGTTGTTGTTGTTGTTGTTGTTGTTGTTGTTTTTTAGGGAAGGGGGTATTTTATTTTGTTGTTTTTTCCCCTGTTTTTGTCTGTTTTGTTGTTGTTGTTGTTGTTGTTGTTTTTATACATGGATGCGTCAATTGCAAATACTTAAAACAAACAAACCACATGAATTGGTGCCTTTACAGGTTGTATCGGAGTTTGCCTTTAATAAATACACGTCGCTGTATCTTTGATCCGTTTTGGGGAATTTGGTATGGTTTTTTTATAAACGCATGCATTAATCTGAAAAATGGGATTCGAAACACTATCTTAATCTTAAACAGTAAAATCGTGAAAATGCTGCTTAATGAAATCCTACATCTTAGTGAAATGTGAAGCATAACACTTGTTATTTTAAATATTTTTTTCCAATCCTTGACACGCTGCAAATTTTAATTATTTTTTTAGCTATCTTTAACTGCGAAAACCACGCGACCACTTACTTTTGAGATCATTTTATATTACCATCCAGATAATTAGCTGTGACGATGATATCTATTATTAGCAGAAAACACCATCGTGCTTATTTATAGATTTAAAAAAATGGACATTTAGAGAGTGTTTTTTTTTTTTTTTTTTTTCATGATTTGTATTCTTTCACAGTTTAGGTAGAAAGTACATGTCTGTAACGAGGAATGCGGTCATATGCGCCACTTTTCACATAGATGTAAGACATCAATAGATATCACAACGCGGAATCTTTTCAAGTGACAACAATTATTTGGTTGTTTGAGAGAAGAAAATAAACTGCTCCAAACTGTCGAATACCGAATGTCTTAGATGCGTTTATGGACTTAAAAATAGTGCTATATTACTATAACACAGGCCGGCACTCTCAAACGGTCACCCGTCCGTACACCAGCCGCAGTAACCGTTACTTAACCGCGCAGTTTGAAAGCCACGTTAAGAGTTAACCAAGCACCGAGGCTGGTTTGAAGCGCTTATATTTCTACCTCTGTGGTCGTTACACCAGTTTATTGCATTGAACTAACATGATTTTGTATTTTTAACATGGATGACAACGTAACTAGCCGTATGACATATGTTCTCTTTTGTTACTATGCATTTCCTTGTCGCTTAACGATCCTGTAATGTGAAGTGAAACAGGCACAATGTTTACATAGAACCATTATTAGCATTAACATAACGTATGTTAAGATTTTGACAGACTGCTACCAGCTTAATTTAAAATAAAGTCAGGTCTATGACTTGGTCAATCAATTATTTTTGTTAGTCTTCTGTGACATATACCTCATGTTTCGTATTGTGTTACACTAATTACATTGTTATATGGGAGTTAGTAAGACTTAAATAAATGCAGCATGATATTGTAAGTTAAATGATTTACGTTGAATCAAATTTATCATATTTATGTATTGTCATATACAGACATATTTAACCATATTTTGTCCTCTACATATGTCCTATACAGACATATTTAACCATATTTTGTCCTCTACATATGTCCTATACAGACATATTTAGCCATATTTTGTCCTCTACATATGTCCAATACAGACATATTTAACCATATTTTGTCCTCTACATATGTCCTATACAGACATATTTAACCATATTTTGTCCTCTACATATTCCTATACAGACATATTTAACCATATTTTGTCCTCTACATATGTCCTATACAGACATATTTAACCATATTTTGTCCTCTACATATGTCCTATACAGACATATATGAATATATTTTGTCCTCTACATATGTCCTATACAGACATATTTAACCATATTTTATCCTCTTCATATGTCATATACAGACATAATTCACCATATTTTGTCCTCTACATATGTCCTATACAGACATATATGAATATATTTAGTCCTCTACATATGTCCTATACAGACATATTTAACCATATTTTGTCCTCTACATATGTCCTATACAGACATATTTAACCATATTTTGTCCTCTACATATGTCCTATACAGACATATTTAACCATATTTAGTCCTCTACATATGTCCTATACAGACATATTTAACCATATTTTGTCCTCTACATATGTACTATACAGACATATTTAACCATAGTTTGTCCTCTACATATGTCCAATACAGACATATTTAACCATATTTTGTCCTCTACATATTTCCTATACAGACATATTTAACCATCTTTTGTTCTCTACATTTGTCCTATACAGACATATATGACCATTTTTTGCCCGATACAAACATATATGACGAATGTTTTGCAGGTTGGAAGTGAGTATGTGAACCTAAAAAAAATTCTACGTGAAAGGCCCTGCACCTGGTGACAAACATGTACGTGGTTAAACCGTGTTCCCTAATCACCTGCGTGGCAGTGCTACTCTTCAGACTCTCGTGGGGACAACGTACGTTATCATCATCATCATCATCATCATCATCATCATCATCATCATCATCATCATCATCATCATCTCCATCATCATCAGCAGCAGCAGCAGCATCGTCAACAACAACATCATCACATCATCATCATCATCTCCATCAACAACAACATCGTCATCGTCGTCGCTATCGTCATCATCGTCGTCGTGATCATTGCCAGTATCATCAACCAGTCATCGTCAGGAGACCCGATTATCAGCATCAACTACAACAAAAATGGTTCAGGGGCAGCATTTGCCTCCTCCTCCTCCTCCTCCTCCTCCTCATCATCATATTTATTATTATCAAGCATTAAATCGCCTTGTTTAAAATTACCATTTTCTTTTCATACGTCATTCACTCACTTGTGGCGCTGTGACATTACCTCAAATTCATTGTTAAGCAATATTTACGTATTTATCATTATGCTTATTTTACTGCAGTGGAAAGATGCAAAAACTAGTAAAGCATCATTTACAGAAGATAAACAACAAAAACAAACAATCCATAAACAATTAGGTTTGCAAAAAGTTGGCTGTGGATTGAGAATAGGCTATTGGGTGTGGGATATTAACCAACCAGTGTCAACCGAATTCCAACCCACGTGAGAATTGGGTATTCACGAATTCCTAGCAACAAGCAAATACAATAGTAAGGTGCCAAAGTGAGAATCATACATAAAATATAACAAGATAAAGCTAATTGATTGGATCATCTGTTTACTCCATGGGTATCTCATACGTGTTTGTGTTCTCAATTACGTTTATTAATAATTACTTAAGTCAAATAATGAAAAGTAAATGCATATAAATCCCGGCTTATTGTATACTTAAACTAAGACAGACACCATCTCATCAATAGCAAAGTAAATAGCCACAAGTAGAGCTATGAGCCCGATCAACTAGGATAAAAAAATGTGCATTATATTTCTTCTTTTTTATGTTTTTATCTCTACTCAGTTCATTTGCCCAGTTTCATATTTGAACATATTGTTATTTGAACATTCTGATATGGTGAAACGTTGTAATAAAGGTCAAAGAAAAATAAAACAGAATTAAAATAGGAGTTCACGAAGCAGTTGTATTAATTAACAATACACGGCATTTATGATATGTTTGCACTGTTTGAGTTCCGTTTTTAATCTTGAGATATCAAATGTTTGTTTTGTTGTTGCTGTTTTTTTAATTTTGAAAAATTGTAGTAAACACTTCAGATTAAGCAAACACCTAATGTGATTTGAACACAAAAATTCAGTTAAGCAACGATATCCAAAACAAATATATACATACATCGACAACGGAATCCTTGGCCAAAACGGTTTACTGAGCATTATTATTATAAATTAAAGAAAAATGCTCCTTAAAGGTGGTATTCGACAGTTTGGACGTGTTGTTTTAAGTAATTAAAATAAAATGTGACTCTAGTTGGTATAAGTTAAGACAATTGTCACAGAAGTTAAGGCTGTATAATACAGCTTTTAAAATAAATGTAATCCGGATATACGTTATTTGTTTTTAAATTAATTAATCATGAATGTAGCAAAAGAGAATATCTCTCGTTCAGTTTATCGCCATGTTTTGTCTTAAACGTAAATAAATGCTGTTGTTGTTTCTTTTTTAGATTGCAGTAATAAAAACTTTGGAGAAAATGACCCTAACAATAAAAGGGACAACATCGGCTCAGGCACAGGTAGGTATTATCACACTTAAGAGCTCAAATGTGAGGCATCCACAACGCTACAGAGAGCATGCGCTTTAAACTAGAAGATTCTTAGAATTGAATACTATCTTATACTGTTGGTTGATTGCAGGCGCGCTTCTGCCATTACGCACTTTACGCACGTGCGTAACCTCCGTTCGAAAAATCGAAAATCTAAAATTATCAAAAACACTAAAAAAGTCGATGCCTAACCCGGGTTAGGAATGATAACTTTTATTTCCTTAGTTCCTATGTTATAAAATCTTATTAACACACCAATCGAGTTGAAAAGGTTCAAAATGATAAAACTTATACACGTCAGGATTTTAGGCGTTCATATTTTGCGTTAAGTTCCTCGCATGTCCGCATTTTACCTGTCATTCATTAGAAAAGAACCGGATATATTCAAAAGTATTGCTACAAAGGTTATTTTCCTCGTAATTGTGCGTAACATCAAAAACGTCCCAGATACGCGCCTGGTTGATTGCATTATTACTTGACGTTAACGAACCGTAACTCTGATGGAAACTATCTGCTACTTTACTTTCTTCCTTGTTGTCTGCTACATCTGTAATTGCAAGCTGCATTGTCAGCATCGGCATACGCATTTATTATTATTATTATTATTATTATTATTATTATTATTATTATTATTATTATTATTATTATTATTATTATTATTATTATTTTATCATAATTATTATTATTATTTATTTTTATTTATTTATTTATTTATTTATTTATTTATTTATTTATTTATTTATTCATTCATTTATTTATTTATTTATTTATTTATTTATTTATTTATTTATTTATTTATTTATTTATTTATTATAAACGACTGCTGCCCTATTTTCTAAGAGCGTCGGATTGCGGATCGGGAGGTCGTGGGTTCAAACTCCGGCCGGGTCAAACCAAATACTTTAAAGGTGGTAGTAGTGGCTTTCCTACTAACGCTCGTGGCTAAGGGGACAGCATTACGCATGACTCGTCGGTCTCAGTATAATAGACCGGCCGGGTTCAGTCCCTGGGCACCTTATAAGTGCCCCTGTGCTATAATGATGGAAATGTCGCTGCTTAGTATCGGCAAAAATGCCGGCTAATCCCTAATCCCTATTTTATAAGTGCAAACTTAACGTTATTGCTGCATAGTCCACATAAAAAAGCGTAATAGTCGGTATATTTCCCTGAAAAAGCTCTCACATCCTGAGATCTGTAATTTCCTAATACAAGTACTGCTACACCATCGTCCCCATAAAAGTGCAATTCATCTCTCTAGAACGGCGCTAATAAAACATGTGTCCTGTTTTAAATTTGAAATACAGTATCAATTTTAAATCAGATTTACCTTTCAACTATACTTTAAAAAGTTGACCGAAACGATAAAACCTGACGATAGGTAGCAAGTCTCCGAATACACAGAGGGATTGGTTCAAATGTTTAACCGAAACAACTCAACGCGCCGACAAGTCTCATGCCTGCCGACAAGTCTCATGCCTCGGAATCTCGGAAAAAAGAAGGGTGGGGAGCATAGTTCAAATGTTGACCGAAACGATATAACATGTCGAAAAGTTGGACGCCTCGAAATGAAGTGGTGCGGAGAGTTAAACGTTAACTAAAATGATACGATGGCTACGGATCAGGAGGGGTTGGGGCTTAGTACAGTCTGCCTGTCTGTCTGTCTGTCTGTCTAGTTGGCTGTCGTCTGTCTGCCTGCCTGCCTGCCTGCCTGCCTGCCTGCCTGCCTGCCTGCCTGTCTGTCTGTCTGTCTGGCTGTCTGTCTGGCCGGCTGGCTGGCTGTTGTCTGTCTGTCTGTCTGTCTGTCTGTCTGCCTGTCGGTCTGTCTGTCTGTCTGTCTGTCTGGCTGGCTGGCTGGCTGGCTGGCTGGCTGGCTGGCTGGCTGTCGTCTGTCTGTCTGTCTGTCTGCCTGCCTGTCGGTCTGTCTGGCTGGCTGGCTGTCGTCTGGCTGCCTGTGTGTCTGGCTGTCTGTGTGTATGTCTCTGTCTATCTGTCAATCTGTCTCTTTCTCTGTCTCTTTTTCTCTCCCTCTATTTTAAAGGGTTGAAAATTTATCAACAATTTAGCTTGAAAATAATTATCCTTTTCCGATCCAGTTAGCTAAAACATATAGCTTTAAGTAAACATGCTTATTCAAATAACAAGATTCTCAACAATCAGTTGATATCGCTGTTACATCACTTTCCAGCAATCGGGTATATGGTAACTGACAACAAATTCACAATTGATTGTTGCGGGGTGACAAAATCTTGGGAAGCATACTTTGATAATATCAGCGGCTCAAGGACCGTTTATTTCCAAATATGGAGACCGCCCACATCGGGGACAACGTATACAATGGTCGGCGAATACGGATTCACAGTCAGTAAGTTGTCACATTTGTTTTTCTTTTGTGTTGTTCGATGTGTTTTTCAATACATTTCAACGATTGATTTAGCAATGACACCATGATGTTGTTGGTGGAGGATTGAACTGGAACAAATGTCTTATTTTTGGTGTTGGTTTGCTGTTGTTATTTTTTTTTTGTTTCGTGTCGGGTTTTTTTATATTAGGGAATGAGTTGTTGTTGTTGTTGTTGTTGTTGTTGTTGTTGTTTTGTTTTGGGGGTATTTTTCTTTTTGCTCTGCCCACGACTTAAATCCTACACGTCCACGAGCCATATTTCAATGCAGATGATTGAATACTAACAGGTTTACGCCTGGCCAAAACATGTTTTTCTAAAGCAAAAAAAAAGTTGCTATTCACAACCCCAATAATAAACTTATATGCATGTGTACACATTTTGTTGTCAACTTCAGCTAGCAACGGAGAGCAGTCCCAAACTGTACCTCAGAGTCAAAGAGTGACAATCAAAGACGGTGACTACATAGGATGGTGAGTTTCTGCCATCAGATTTACTGACGACATCAACAGACGTTTAAATTAACCTGGAGTTAAACAAATTCGGCGTTTGGAGACCAGCTGTCTTCTGTGTTTATTTTCAAAAAAGGTTTAATTGAAATCATAAACTTTTTTTTAATTACAACCTTTGTCTTTTTATAAACAAACATGAAACCTGTTAAAACTTATTTCGTATTAGAGTTAAAAAGATACACCACCGTCTTGGCGATAATTAAAGCAATAACATTCTCGGAAATACGTACCCTGATTACCCCATGATCGTGTCGATTTCACTGGCAAACAATATTTGTAATGCCTTAAGTTTTTTATTTGTCGGAATTACAGGCACACGTCTTATAAAGGGACAATCTGAATCTTCGGCAAACTTCGCACTCGACAAAAAGAAAGTTAACATTAATTTTTACATGCCATCAATAAATGAACAAGACAGTTAGTAAGTTAACATTAAGTGTTTACTTTTCGACAATAGTATCTCGCAAATAACAAATAAAAACTTAACATTAGTGTTCTACATGTCGACATCCGATCGGAACTCTATTATTATTATTATTATTATTATTATTATTATTATTATTATTATTATTATTATTATTATTATTATTATTATTATTATTATTATTATAAAAAATATATATTGTCGCTTTAACTGATTGGCAGGTGGACAGACGGAACAGACGCAGTAGCCTACAAGAACGGTGGAACAGACGGAAATTTCATACAAGCTCAGACGGACCTGTCAGCTGGGGATCCATTTACCTGGACGGTGGCCATTCAAAATGACATCTCGTATGCCGTGCGACTTGATGTAACAGCTAGTACGACAAATACCTATTTGAGTTAAACACTCCACTTTCAAGCACGACCCACACTTACTTGAGTATAAACGTTCCAGTACGACCCACACTTACTTGAGTATAAACGTTCCAGTACGACCCACACTTACTTGAGTATAAACGTTCTAGTATGACTCACATTTACTTGAGTATAAACGTTCTAGTACGACCCACATTTACTTGTGTATAAACGTTCTGGTACGACTCACATTTACTTGAGTTTAAACGTTCTAGTACGACTCACATTTACTTGAGTATAAACATTCTAGTACGACTCACATTTACTTGAGTTTTAAACGTTTAAGTATGACTCGCCTTTGCTTGAGTTTAAACGTTCTAGTACGACTCACATTTACTTGAGTTTTAAACGTTTAAGTATGACTCGCCTTTACTTGAGTATAAACGTTCTAGTATGACCCACCTTTACTTGAGTTTAAACGTTCTAGTATGACTCACATTACTTAAGTTTAAACGTTCTAGTACGACTCACATTTACTTAAGTTTAAACGTTCTAGTATGACTCACATTTACTTAAGTTTAAACGTTCTAGTACGACTCACATTTACTTGAGTTTAAACGTTCTGGTACGACTCACATTTACTTGAGTTTAAACGTTCTAGTACGACTCACATTTACGTGAGTATAAACATTCTAGTACGACTCACATTTACTTGAGTTTTAAACGTTTAAGTATGACTCGCCTTTGCTTGAGTTTAAACGTTCTAGTACGACCCACCCTTACTTGTGTATAAACGTTCTAGTACGACCCACCTTTACTTGTGTATAAACGTTCTAGTACGACCCACCTTTACTTGTGTATAAACGTTCTAGTACGACCCACCTTTACTTGAGCATGAACGTTGTAGTACGACCCACCTTTACTTGTGTATAACCGTTCTAGTACGACCCACCTTTACTTGAGTATGATCGTTCTAGTTCGACCCACCTTTACTTGTGTATAAACGTTCTAGTACGACCCACATTTACTTGTGTATAAACGTTCTAGTACGACCCACCCTTACTTGAGTATGAACGTTCTAGTACGACCCACCTTTACTTGTGTTTAAACGTTCTAGTACGACCCACCTTTACTTGTGTATAAACGTTCTAGTACGACCCACCCTTACTTGAGTATGAACGTTCTAGTACGACCCCCCTTTACTTGTGTATAAACGTTCTAGTACGACACACCTTTACTAGAGTATGAACGTTCTAGTACGACCCACCTTTACTTGAGTATGAACGTTCTAGTACGACACACCTTTCCTTGAGTTTAAAACTTTGGCCATGTTCTAGGACAACACTATTTACAATTTACTTAAGTTAGACACTATCCACTTTTCTTAACAACACTTCTTCACTATAGAAATACATAATACCCATCAATAATATGAGGCAATATGCATCACCCCCCCCCCCCTCCCCCTCACCCCCCGCCCCCAATCCGACCCCCAGTCCCTCACGTAGTAATACAAAGAACCTTTCTTGTATAAATTTTTGCAGGTACGCCTCCGAATTTTGGCAATCTCGATGGCGTTGCCTCGATAGTTAACTCAGAGCCGATTGGCACTTCTGTTTTTACCGTCAGCGCTAGCGATGTCGACCCAGACGACAATGCAGCAATGACAATAACCATGACAGCAAACAGCAAGTTTTCATTTAATTCCACAACAGGTACACACCTTATTAATCATATTCAGTTAGCTTCAATTCAAATAGTATAATCAATTGCATAGTATGGTATACATTGTAATTCTGTTTAGCTTTGGGCGTATTTTGACAGGAATATATTTTATTTTTCTAAGTCTGTAGATTGCATAAACCATTTTACATATGTACGTATTAGCCCAAAATCATATTGTATCTAGTGAATTCTTTACGATTGGCTCTTAACAAATCTGCATATATAATTAGATTTGCTCAACATGTTTAAAATCTTTATTATAATGCATGATATATAGTAATAAAACAGGTATGTTCCACTTCGTAATCGCCATGTTTGTTATGTATAATTATATAACAGGTAAATGCCATTACTACTTCATCGTTTCTTTCAAAAAAATTCTAATTTTTGTTTGCAATCTAACAATCAAAAAGGTAAATCCTATTTTAACATGTGGATTTTACGTGTAAGTACAGTTAAAACCACAACTTCAAGGAACATTTATCGCAACTATTCGCGAATTTTGTCGCATGTTTAATTCTTAAATGTAAGTTGCAAGTCGCAATGGTTGCAGCCAGGTGAACAGGGGCGTGGTAGGGAAGGGCGGGGGGTGGGCATGTGTGTGTGTGGGGGGGGGGGGGGGGGGGGCTAAAGATGTTAAAAAGTAAGCCTTGATATCGTCCCTAAAAAAAAAACGCCCGACGCGTTCCGATTTATCAGTGCTAAACGATCAACACGTGTGAACAACAGATATTTCACAGTGGATCCTATAAGCTAGAATTAAGAATACATGAATATCTTGCCTTGTCCGAGTCCTATGTTTTTCATTTTAATGTCTTTATGTGGTTCTTTTAATCCCGATTCTGTTCTCAGACCAATTTGATTCATGTTTTGTTTCGCAAAAACATGACCATGCAAGTTTGTTATTTATTAAAAATTTAAAACAACCTGCCACTGGACCTTTAAAGGTGTTATCTGACAGTTTGCCTATATCAAATACGTGTAATCATATCCTACCAAACATCATCACAAAAATCACTCAAAATATTCATTCTTTCCAAATCTATAACTAAGCAATTAAGCGATCTCTGCTAAAAATATAGATTGACGTCAGAGCGGATTACCCGGATGACGATATAGCGTGATCTCAAAAGTAAGTGATCACGTGATTTTTAAAAATAGCTGACTCTGCAGCGTGGTTCAGATAGGAAATACTGGTTTGCAATGACAAGTGGAGATTTAACCTTTACAGATTAAGGGCGTCAATGAACAGCATTTTGCAGGATCTTTAATGGCATTGATGACTTATTTTGTTATTTAAGGAAAGAAATACTGGTCTAAACTGTCGGTTATGACCTTTAAATGGCTTTTGTTCGTCAGAATCGTTAACACGCTTAGTGTCGATGTATCCTCTTTTCTTTTATCATTCTCAGGTGTTGTATCAACCGCTGTTAAATTTGTCGCCACCCAAACTGTGGTTTTAAGTTTTGACGTCACAGACTTATGCGGGAAAAGTGACAGTGGCACTCTGACCATCACAATCACTAATGAGGTAATAATAATGATAATAATAATAATAATAATAATAATAATAATAATAATAATAATAATAATAATAATAATAATAATAATAATAATATTAATAATAATAATAATAATAATAATAATAATAATGAGGAGGAGGAGGAGGAGGAGAAGGAGGATCGACACGCTTAACTACAAACTATAGATATGCAACTCAGCAAGGCACAGCGAGTTAAGTCTTATGTTTACAGAAATAAAATGCTTGCTAATGTTTATTCAAGTTTGATGACCTAAACACTCAATCCATTGATTTCAGGCTCATATATAGGCATTCATTGAAATTATTGGTCTTTCAGTAAAAATAGTCATGTAAATCAGGTTTTGGATCGACCTATTTAAAGCATCATGATACGTTAAAATAAGCCTTTTTTAAATCGGGATATTTATAGCATTCCTGGTTAGATAAAATAAGCAGGTTTGGAATCGGCCTATGTGGAAATTTCTGATTGGTTGAAATAAACAGGTTTGGAATTGGTTCATAAGAAAATTTTGATTGGGCCAATAATCACATCGTAAATGAAATACATGTACCTAGACAGTGATCTAGGTAGAACCACCGACGAACGAAAGACAATGACTGAAACTATAGTCCCCCTTCTCTCGCCTGCCTCATTTATCGTTATGAATTAGAAACACCGCCGCACAGGTCAGTTAGAAAACCGTCTCATGTTAAGGCTTTCGTCCCGAACGGATCTTGAACCCACGTGGTGAGAGGCTAAGCAGTCAAGGGTGTTACAGGCCGGCGATTCTATAAGAACGCTATGGTTGTCTACTTTTTGATTATATTCAATTGGGAATGCAAGTTCCTTTAACTTATATTTATCTCACTCGGGTGCTCTCTTCCTGGATAGGGCAAGTACTGATACAGTAAACACTCTCCACAGTAACTGTTCCTGCTGAAAGGTGTCGCTGCGCAAAGGCCATGACAGATGCAATGTAAAACTACTCTATATAAAACCTTGTTTTATTTCAACAATATTTTGTTCATATTTTAATAATGATTCCCTATCAGTGTACACAATTGTGAAACATCTTAAGTAGCCCCCCTTGGGGTGCTTAGCAGAGATTATCATAGTCTCTGGGGACTGACCGTTTAGCTTTAGTCAGAGTTGGTGCAGCTTAGAGGTAAAAAATTCAATGAAAGGTAATGTATGGATAAAAGTGTTGCTGCTAAGAGGTTGTTGCTGCTTAGGGGTGTCTTTCAGAAAGGTTTCACTGTATTTTCCTGCAACTGTAGGCACCTGAAATCAAGAACCTGCCATATTCGGTGTCGCTGAGTGAAGATACCCTCTACGAGACCCTTCTTTATACACTCAATATCACGGATTCTGCTACTCCGGTGGCTGAAATGACGTGTAGTCTGCCGACGGGGACTCCTTTCACAGTGCATCAAGTTCCCGGAACAACAGGTAAAATGAAATGTTTCTATATAGCGCGAAATATAATCTGTTTGATGTTAATTAAAAGACTTTTCCCAAATCCAGCATATTTTATTACAACAACTGAACATTTTTCTAACCAACGGCCCCACCATCTCACCCATACTCATCATCTTAATTTTACATTCCTAATCAAACCAAGGAGCAGCCATTTTTAATCACAATGGCCACTAACTACGTGCATCAGTCCACCACAACGATCACCACCCCAACACCCAAACGCATAATCAACAGCAACGACCACTGTATGCATAACAAGTAGCAACAAAGCCACCAGCAAAGCAATTACTACCGTAAAAACAGCCAGCACCACAGACTGCATCTTAAGTACAACATCTTACAGCACCATACTCACAGCTTTAATGATGCCCTCGTTTTTAAGCTCGACAACAACCATGGATTTAATGCCAAGCCTGACAAAAGACTCTTGGCCAAAACCACTACAATACCAATAGCACCACAACAGCCAACAGCAACAGCCACCACCCTCAACACAATAGCACCCCAACCACACACACTACAGCTACCACATTCAACACAATAGCAACCCAACCACACACTACAGCCACCACCCTTAACACAATAACATCCCAACCACACACACTACAGCCACCACCCTTAACACATTAGCACACCAACATCACACACTACAGCCACCACCCTAAACACAATAGCATTCCAACAACACACACTACAGCTACCACCCTCAACAAAATAGCACCCCAACCACACACACTACAGTCACCCCCCTTAACACAATAACACACTAACCACACACACTACAGTCACTACCCTTAACACAATAGCACCCCAACCACACACACTACAGTCACCCCCCTTAACACAATAACACCCCAACCACACACACTACAGTCACCCCCCTTAACACAATAACACACCAACCACACACACTACAGCCACCACCCTAAACACAATAACACCCCAACCACATACACTACAGTCACCACCCTTAACACAATAGCACACCAACCACACACACTACAGCCACCGCCCTTAACACAATAGTACACCAACCACACACACTACAGCCACCACCCTTAACACAAAAGCACACCAACCACACACACTACAGCCACCCCCCTTAACACAATAACACCCCAACCACACACACTACAACCACCACCCTTAACACAATAGCGACCCAACAACACACACTAGAACCACCACCCTTAGCACAAAAGCACCCCAACCACACACACTACAGCCACCACCCTTAACACAATAACACCCCAACCACACACACAACAGCCACCACCCTTAACACAATTGCACACATACAACACACACTACAGTCACTAACCTTAACACAATAACACCCAACCACACACACTACAGCTAACACCCTAAACACAATAGCGCCACAACAACACACACTACAACCAACACCCTAAACACAATAGCATTCTTACCACCACCACCCTTAGCACAAAAGCACCCCAACCACACACACTAGAACCACCACCCTTAACACAATATCACCCCAACCACACACACTACAGCCACCACCCTTAACACAATAGCACACCAACAACACACACTACAGTCACCCCCCTTAACACAATAGCACACCAACCACACACACTACAGTCACCACCCTTAACACAATAGCACACCAACAACACACACTACAGTCACCACCCTTAACACAATAGCACACAAACCACACACACTACAGTCACCACCCTTAACACAATAGCACACCAACAACACACACTACAGTCACCACCCTTAACACAATAGCACACCAACCACACACTACAGCCACCACCCTTAACACAATAGCACACCAACAACACACACTACAGTCACTAACCTTAACACAATAACACACCAACAACACACACTACAGCCACCACCCTTAACACAATAGCACACCAACAACACACACTACAGTCACTACCCTTAACACAATAGCACACCAACCATACACACTACAGTCACCACCCTTAACACAATAGCACACCAACCACACACACTACAGTCACTACCCTTAACACAATAGCACACCAACCATACACACTACAGTCACTACCCTTAACACAATAGCACACCAACCATACACACTACAGTCACCACCCTTAACACAATAGCACACCAACCACACACACTACAGTCACCACCCTTAACACAATAGCACACCAACCATACACACTACAGTCACCACCCTTAACACAATAGCACACCAACCACACACACTACAGTCACCACCCTTAACACAATAGCACACCAACCATACACACTACAGTCACCACCCTTAACACAATAGCACACCAACCATACACACTACAGTCACCACCCTTAATACAATAGCACACCAACCACACACACTACAGTCACCACCCTTAACACAATAGCACACCAACCACACACACTACAGTCACCACCCTTAACACAATAGCACACCAACCATACACACTACAGTCACCACCCTTAACACAATAGCACACCAACCATACACACTACAGTCACCACCCTTAACACAATAGCACACCAACCACACACACTACAGTCACCACCCTTAACACAATAGCACACCAACCATACACACTACAGTCACCACCCTTAACACAATAGCACACCAACCATACACACTACAGTCACCACCCTTAACACAATAGCACACCAACCACACACACTACAGTCACCACCCTTAACACAATAGCACACCAACCATACACACTACAGTCACCACCCTTAACACAATAGCACACCAACCACACACACTACAGTCACCACCCTTAACACAATAGCACACCAACCATACACACTACAGTCACCACCCTTAACACAATAGCACACCAACAACACACACTACAGTCACTACCCTTAACACAATAGCACACCAACCATACACACTACAGTCACCACCCTTAACACAATAGCACACCAACCACACACACTACAGTCACCACCCTTAACACAATAGCACACCAACCACACACACTACAGTCACCACCCTTAACACAATAGCACACCAACAACACACACTACAGTCACTACCCTTAACACAATAGCACACCAACCATACACACTACAGTCACCACCCTTAACACAATAGCACACCAACCACACACACTACAGCCACCACCCTTAACACAATAACACACCAACAACACACACTACAGCCACCACCCTTAACACAATAGCACACCAACAACACACACTACAGTCACCACCCTTAATACAATAGCACACCAACAACACACACTACAGTCACCACCCTTAACACAATAGCACACCAACCATACACACTACAGTCACCACCCTTAACACAATAGCACCCCAACCACACACACTACAGCCACCACCCTTAACACAATAGCACACCAACCATACACACTACAGCCATCACCCTTAATACAATAGCACACCAACAACACACACTACAGTCACTACCCTTAATACAATAGCACACCAACCACACACACTACAGTCACCACCCTTAACACAATAGCACACCAACCACACACACTACAGTCACCACCCTTAACACAATAGCACACCAACCACACACACTACAGTCACCACCCTTAACACAATAGCACACCAACCACACACACTACAGTCACCACCCTTAACACAATAGCACACCAACCACACACACTACAGTCACCACCCTTAACACAATAGCACACCAACAACACACACTACAGTCACCACCCTTAACACAATAGCACACCAACAACACACACTACAGTCACCACCCTTAACACAATAGCACACCAACAACACACACTACAGTCACCACCCTTAACACAATAACACACCAACAACACACACTACAGTCACCACCCTTAACACAATAGCACACCAACCACACACACTACAGTCACCACCCTTAACACAATAGCACACCAACCACACACACTACAGTCACCACCCTTAACACAATAGCACACCAACCACACACACTACAGTCACCACCCTTAACACAATAGCACACCAACCACACACACTACAGTCACCATCCTTAACACAATAGCACACCAACCACACACACTACAGTCACCACCCTTAACACAATAGCACACCAACAACACACACTACAGCCATCACCCTTAACACAATACGCCCAACCATACATACTACAGCCACCACCCTTAACACAATAGCACACCAACCACACACCCTACTACCACCACCCTAAACACAATAGCACACCAACCATACACACTACAGCCACCCCCCCCCCTTAACACAATAGCACACCAACCACACACACTACAGCCACCACCCTAAACACAATAGCACACCAACCATACACACTACAGCCACCACCCTTAACACAATAGCACACCAACCATACACACTACTACCACCACCCTAAACACAATAGCACACCAACCATACACATTACAGTCACCACCCTTAACACAATAGCACACCAACCACACACACTACAGCCACCACCCTTAACACAATAGCACACCAACCACACACACTACAGCCACCACCCTTAACACAATAGCACACCAACCACACATACTACAGTCACCACCCTTAACACAATAGCACACCAACCACACATACTACAGTCACCACCCTTAACACAACAGCACACCAACCACACATACTACAGTCACCACCCTTAACACAATAGCACACCAACCATACACACTACAGCCACCACCCTAAACACAACAGCACACCAACCATACACACTACAGCCACCCCTCTTAACACAATAGCACACCAACCACACATACTACAGTCACCACCCTTAACACAATAGCACACCAACCATACACACTACAGCCACCCCCCTTAACACAATAACACACCAACCACACACACTACAGCCACCACCCTAAACACAATAGCACACCAACCACACACACTACTACCACCACCCTTAACACAAAAACACCTCGATCACAAGCAGCAAAGCTTTTAGAACATTCAGCCAAATATGCAACAGCTATATAATTAATTTAATATTTATTTAACTTATAATATATAATATGATCATACTTAATTAATTATTAATTTTATATGTATATATATTTGAATTAACTAAATTAAAATCCTTCAAATTTCGCCAAAATGAACGTTCTGCCTGTCTATATTTCAGACTATGGCGTGTACTGCAAGGCAAACCCTGGTTTTGACTACGATACAACGTCTAACTATGACTTGTCTATAACCTGCAGCGATGGCGACCTCACTGTCACAAAGAGCCTTTATGTATTCCTTGTGAAGAACAACCCACCTGTGTTTCAAAACTTACAGAGTAAGGTTTATCACACATAACATAAACTTTTCTCCAAAATAATGACAACCATCGCTTCCTTATTCAAAGAACCATGCTTTAGTGAGCGGTGCCTCTTATACTATTCATTTTTATGGGGACAAATAGCGTAGCAGGAAAAAACATGAAATCGATGAAAAGAACCGGGTAAGATTCGGTTAAAAGTATGGCTTGCAATTATAGAAAGAGAAATTGGCATTTAAATCAATTCGTTGTAGTTGTTTTTTGTTGTTGTTTGTTTGTTTTTTGTTTTGTTGTTGTTTTTGTTTTGTTTTGTTTTTTTGCGAGGGCTGGTCTCGCACAAAACGACTATGCTGGTGTTAACAATGCAGTTTGCAATTACAAAACAATGTAGCAGACAACAAGGAAAAAAAGCAAACATCATAATTCCTTATCGTTCTCTACATTCACACTTATATGTAAGAAACCAACAGTGTAATACTAATTATACCTTAATTATAATTCCTTCTATGGCGCAGTGGATGTCATTCATCCGGGATCCTTTTTTGTATTTATAAACTCTCTATGTAAAGATGCTACAGTCCTCCCCATCATTGTTAATGTCGGCTATAACGTGTTCACATTGAAACATATGTAACATTTTATAACATATGCGACAGCCCTTTCCACTAATGTTAATGTCGGCTACAACGTGTTGACCGTGATACATGTGTTAACATTTTATAACATATGCGACAGCCCTTTCCACCACTGTGTCCGTCGACTCTTAAGTGTTTACCATGATACATGTGTTCATATTTTATTATAGATGCGAGAGTCCTCTCAACCAATGTTGATGTCGGCTACAACGTGTTGACCGTGATACATGTGTTCATATTTTATTATAGATGCGAGAGTCCTCTCAACCAATGTTAATGTCGGCTACAACGTGTTTACCGTGATACATGTGTTAACATTTTATTACAGATGCGACAGCCCTCTCCACCAATGTTGATGTCGGCTACAACGTGTTGACCGTGATACATGTGTTAACATTTTATTACAGATGCGACAGTCCTCTCCACCAATGTTAATGTCGGCTACAACGTGTTGACCGTGATACATGTGTTAACATTTTAT
The DNA here is from genome assembly GCA_007844125.1 of Sinonovacula constricta. Lineage (NCBI taxonomy): Eukaryota > Metazoa > Mollusca > Bivalvia > Cardiida > Solecurtidae > Sinonovacula > Sinonovacula constricta. The sequence goes on from CM017562.1 coordinate 11,517,947, forward strand.
TACAGATGCGACAGTCCTCTCAACCAATGTTGATGTCGGCTACAACGTGTTGACCGTGATACATGTGTTAACATTTTATTACAGATGCGACAGTCCTCTCCACCAATGTTAATGTCGGCTACAACGTGTTTACCGTGATACATGTGTTAACATTTTATTACAGATGCGACAGTCCTATCAACCAATGTTAATGCCGGCTACAACGTGTTGACCGTGATACATGTGTTAACATTTTATTACAGATGCGACAGTCCTCTCCACCAATGTTAATGTCGGCTACAACGTGTTGACCGTGATACATGTGTTAACATTTATTACAGATGCGACAGTCCTCTCAACCAATGTTAACGCCGGCTACAACGTGTTTACCGTGATACATGTGTTAACATTTTATTACAGATGCGACAGTCCACTCCACCAATGTTAATGTCGGCTACAACGTGTTGACCGTGATACATGTGTTAACATTTTATTACAGATGCGACAGTCCTCTCCACCAATGTTAATGTCGGCTACAACGTATTTACCGTGATACATGTGTTAACATTTTATTACAGATGCGACAGTCCTCTCCACTAATGTTAACGCCGGCTACAACGTGTTTACCGTGATACATATGTTAACATTTTATTACAGATGCGACAGTCCACTCCACCAATGTTAATGTCGGCTACAACGTGTTTACCGTGATACATGTGTAAACATTTTATTACAGATGCGACAGTCCTCTCCACTAATGTTAATGTCGGCTACAACGTGTTGACCGTGATACATGTGTTAACATTTTATTACAGATGCGACAGTCCTCTCCACCAGTGTTAATATCGGCTACAACGTGTTGACCGTGATACATGTGTTAACATTTATTACAGATGCGACAGTCCTTTACACCAATGTTAATGTCGGCTACAACGTGTTTACCGTGATACATGTGTTAACATTTTATTACAGATGCGACAGTCCTTTACACCAATGTTGATGCCGGCTACAACGTGTTGACCGTGATACATGTGTTAACATTTTATTACAGATGCGACAGTGCTTTCCACCAATGTTAATGTCGGCTACAACGTGTTTACCGTCATATCCACTGACGTAGAGGGAGACTCTCTGTCGTACACAATGACGTGTGATCCGGACTGTGCACCGTTCGAAATATTTGACTGTAAGTCAAGTTTGGGTCTTATACTTTATTATATTGCATAAGCACGGCGAATGAATAATACACCAAGACCTTGCAAATCAGGGATAGATCCAAGGGAGATTGGGGAATGCACCCCACCCAACTTACCACGTAAAAGTGTAAAGTTGTGAAAACACACTAAATAAAAATAATACTAAGCTTTTAAAGTAAGGTTTGTCTGCTTAGGTCGAAGTTATGGTGTATATATATCTAGTATGTACTGCGATAAAGTTGAATGGATCTTGATTCATACCCCACCCAAACAGACACCCCACACCACCACCACCACTGCCAAAATTTTATGGATCCGCCCCTGTTGAAAATATTAACCGTTTTAAAGATTAACTATTGACTTTCACAACTAAAAGTCATAATTCTGTAAGAAACAAGATACGTTGTTAAAATCCAGACCAAAATTACTAACATCGCTAGCTACCATCAGTCTTTTCTATGCCGTAGATGGCTTTTTTTTTCTTTTTTTTTTCATATTGACCATAGATATTTGTTATAGTCGATGGGAGACATATTAACTTGTTTTATGTAAGTCCCTCTCTACTGCCAAGTTCTGGGACTATCTAAATCTCGGATAGTAACTAACTACCTAGGCAAATATGCAGTAAATAGTATTTTTTAAAAGACTTATATATTATAGCTGGTCGGGGTTTCGAATCTGGTTCCCACCAACGCCTTAATCACTAGACCACTGAAACTCAAATTTGTTTCTAGGCCTAATTTAAAGAATTTAAACCCTTATATTACATTTGTTAAAAATCAATTTTTAAAGTTGCTAATTTGCAGTTTGTTCTATTTTTTCTCTCATGCAATCTATTGAATTAATTGCTACCTGAAAAGATCCCGCGAAATGCACTTTACTGATACCCTACTAATAAGTGAAACAATAAGCGTAACACCCCACTTGTCAGTACAAAATTTTATATTCTGTCCGAGCCACGCAGCAAAGTTAGCTATTTTTAAACTAATGAAACCACGCGAGAGCTTAATTTAGAGATCACGTTACATGATCATCATGGTAATCAGCTCTGACGTCGATATCTATTTTTAACTGAAATCCCCACCGTGCTTATTTATAGATTTTGAAAAAATGGACATTTTAATTTCACCATTTGTGCTGTCTTAAAACTGAGATAAGGTTAAAAATTTTCTGTCGTCTTATCGAACTGAATAGAACAAGAACTGGCTAATCAAAATACTGGTTACAAAATCCATACTCTTCAGCGTGGAGACTAGAAGTATTACACAATCGGAACACCTCGGATAATTCACGATTGATCTCTCTGATGTATTTAGATAGTCGGATTACCTCGGCCATTTCCCTAAATGGGACTTCTTTTGTGACAGAGGTCAAATAAAAATGGCAGCCCGGATGCAGCTCACTATAGTACAATGCCTGTTAAACTTCACTTTGTGGCTGCTTCAAATTTAAATCAGCCAAGTTTAATTTACCCGGCGCAGCAAAGACACAGCTGTCAAACGATGGCGTTGTTTATGTTTTGTGCGAACTACATTTTATGGATATTCTTCCGACTTCCGGCGAACAAAACGATCGTGATTTGAGCAAGTATCATTGCACCGGATACATCCGAGGGATGATTGTCCCGGGGACGGAATTACCCGAGGAGTTCCGATTGAAGTATAACAATGGCTGCGCCATTTTTGACAAGTCTGCGAAAACAATGAAAGAACGAACTTTCTCATTGGACTGAAATCTTCATCGGTTTATGAAGCAACCGGAAACGGCGAAAAGCGAACTAAATATTCCACGGGCGATGAATGAAGAGTAACGGAATTGGTCGGTCGTGGGTGTCCGACGATGCTGCAAATTGTGATCTGAAAATCCCAGTGCGGCCTGACACAATAAACTAGCCCGGTAGCGCAATCGGTAGAGCGTCGGTTCCAGGAGGCCCCTGGTTCGATCCCAGGCTACGACATACCGGAATCGTTAAAAAATGATGGTGGTATAGGTCCCTAGCTAACGTTTAAACAAATATAGCGGTAGTTCTACGAATGGTTGACCCGGTGTCAGAATTATATGACCAAGCGTGATATCATGCCAGGTGTTCACGACATGATATACATAGTGAAGGCAAGCTTCAAGTGGTCACGTCGCCAACTGAAATGCTGTTGGTGTAAACCAACAAACATCATTGTTTTGAGCGCTTCTGTTCCAGCCGGAGCTATCCAGGTGAAACAGGACCTGACTGGACACACGATCGTCGGCTATGATTTCAACATATGGGTATCCGACGGGAGAAGCACGGTCGGACCTGAAATCCTCACCGTCACCTTCAGTGGTATGTGTATTTATATCCAGGTAAAACATAGAACGTATACATATATAAAACAAGAATGATAATTGAAATATGAGGTAGCATAAATGCATTCCATTTTTGTTTCCGATTGTTAAATCTTTTTATTTTTGTTATATTGCAGCGACACAATTATGGTTATATTGGCTAATAGTTAGTGAAGGAAGACCCCAGACATGTGTCATAGTAGAACCACATGCCGTGATTATAAAATACAAAAATGACTCAAAAATGCATGCAAATGAATAATATACGGTATTTCAACAGTTTGTAATGATCGTTTTTATAAAACAGTACAATAGTGATGGTGTAGTTTTCCATATTTGGTTATTTCAGATATCAACGACCCTGTTACCATCACCAACCTCCCACTGTCCGTGTCTGTGTCGGTGCCGGAGAACTCTGTTCTAGCAACGCCTGTGTTTACTGTCTCCATCCAGGATGTGGACGCTGGACAGGCACATTCATACACATTGACGTCATCGCCGGCTGTCGGCACCAGCTACTTCGCAATTGATTCGTGTTCGTACAATGTGCTTTTTATAACATCGAACCGACACAATTACGGTTATATTGACGACGTCTATCTTTTATTGGCAGACGAAGATCGTAGGCAAATGTCTGGGAAGAACCGCCGGCGCACCACAGGTCAACTGTAAGACCTCTCCTCATAAAAGTTTTCGCCAAAGAAGTTGTCTCCGACCACTCTGGAAGGGGTCCGAGGAGGCACAAATCGGAGACTCCATTCGCTCGCCCACGGGCACTTTTGTTTCATGTAGGAAAAAAAAGCGTAAAATGGGGAGTGCACATAATATACGATTAAAATTCACGGCCAATAACACAAACGAGATTGGTATTCTTAATAAATTATAATTTTTTAAACTTTTTATCACATTAACCTATTGTCAATTATCATTTTTATTTCTATATTTGTAATCAAGCATTTTAATCTTAACCTGAATATTAAATTTAATTTTCGTGATCAAAGTTTATCGTATTCGGCGCCGTATAACCTATTAAGTGTCGGTGTGTCAGTGGTAAAACCCCAAAATAACTACATACAAATGACATTTTAATTATGAGACTTTACCTTCTCTTAAATAATTATTAGACAAATCTCATAACAATGGCTAAAATGAGCCGAAATTAATTAAATATATTTTTCCATTTTCAAATATGTACTCATCATTTTTAAACTTACACGTGATTTGTGAACAAGCAATGACTTTGTGCGGAATTTTGATTACGAGACGTTAAATGTCGCGTCTTATACGTGCGAAATTTAACCAACAGTCGACAAACACCTCTTATTGGCTAAACCCTGACATTTTGTTAAAATGAAGTTTTTTAATCATCTGACTTGGCTTTTTTCTCACTTCATAGAGAAGATGATTATTACCGCTTGTTGACATATAAAATTTAAAACATGAGAAACGTTAATTACCGTGTCCTGATTGACTCGGGAGATATGCGATATTATGACATACGAAATAAAATTTCGATTAACTCTTGGTGTTTAAATCTTTAAAATCTTTAAAAGAATAAAGAGACTTAGCGTGGGTCGGACAGCAGTCCGTGGATTTGTACAAGCAAACACATACTTGCTAATAATGACATTAGATAGCATTCGAGACTCATGACCTAATGCGTATTAAGTAATAAGTAAATAAATACGGTAATTAAGTGCAGCAGTGTCTTTTTGTTGTTGATATTGTTGGGGTGTTGTTGTTGTTGTTGTTGTTGTTGTTGTTGTTGTTGTTGTTGTTATTGTTGTGTGTGTTTTAATCTTAGCTCAACAAAGCAGGGTTTTTTTATTAAAATTTAGTGCTAGCATTTAACTTTATTGCTTTTAAAGTTAAATGATTTATTTGATAACAAATGATATGTTACCCACATCAACAGGAAATGCTGTTTATAAATGTTTATTTGTAAAAATTAAAATAATATCTTTATTCTTAAACAAGGAAGATTCTTAAACAAGGAAGTATTTTACAACGCGACAGTGCAAATCCCCGTACTTGGGATGCGGCATAGTATAGTGGTATATAAAATCTAGTGGCGTCACTGTCTGTATATAGAATGCGTTCTTTCGTCAACGTCGTACTTAGGCAGCTAACATAAGGCGCTGGGTTTTCATATTTATGACCCGAGCAATAGTCGCAGGTTCTCTTTCGTAAACGTGGGTGTAATGGAACTATTGCTCAATGCAATTAGAGAAGACATAACCGAGAATCGAACAGAGGACCCCGTGGTTCGCTGCCGTGCGGCCTGCCGATGTTTACTCCTTTAATCCAAACTACCTCATAGATAATCAACAGATATTTAAATAAATATTTAAAAACACATACACCTAAATGCCGGTAAAGGAAAACTATTTATTAATGTTCTTTTCTATTTTCACGTTTACTTTTTGTCCTTAGTCACTCTGATGTATTTAAAGGTGATATCCGACAGTTTGCCTATATCTACAATATGGAACAATTTTGTACATAATTTCTGCAGACAAGAAATCATACTTTAGTCAAAGTATCAGCGATTTTCAATTGTATCTCAAATTTTGGGCAGTAAAACTCGTTAAACAAATCTTAAAATGTTAATTCTGTTCAATCCGTAAATAAGAACGACTGGGATTCCTGCTAAAAATAGACATTGACGTCACAACGGAAGACGTGGATGAGCCACAACATAAGTAGTCACGTGGTTTTCTTAGTTTAAAACTAGCTTACTGTGCAGCGTGGCTCAGATAGGAAATGCATATTTGAAATGACGATTGTGACGTCATAGTTCACTTTTTACACTGGTGTAGGACATCAATAAACTCCACTTTGCGAGATCTGTTCATGTAACAATGGTTTACTTTGATCTTTTATGAAAATATTTTTGGTTCAAGCTGTCGTATACCACCTTTAAAACTAAAATTGTGTAAGCTTATGAAATCTAGGTGATGTTGGTTTCTACTAGACATGTTTTTGACATGCTTACAGGGACGGAATGAGACGGGACAAAGCCGGTGCAAAGCCCACCACCACCCCGAACGCACCCTCATTCTAATTCCCTCATACCGCGAGAAAAAACATACAAATTAATTAAAAAAAAATATGCCAATAATCCAATACATTAAAGTTTGTATGTCTCTTATGTATGAAGTACTGTATGTGTTTGAAACGCATTTTTTAGATCGCCAAGTCGTGACATAAACTCCTTTCGCATAACTAACATTTTAATTTAAAATAACGCTACACTCACACACACACACACACGCACGCGCGCGCGCGCAGACGCGCACACACGCACGCACACACACACGCACACACAAAGAGACACACACATTTACACTAAAATAAACCCTTTGCTTGTTAATATATAAAACTCTCTTTCAGATTAAAAGCGTAATTTCGGGCAAATTTATTCTTTTAAGCACAATACATAGTTTATGTATTTACCATTTTACTAAGTTTGATAATGTTTTGAAATAATGGAGTCCCATTTCTTCTTTAGCCGGAGTGATTTCGACCGCCAGCAACATTTTAGACTACGAAGCGCTTGGTTCGAAAACGTTTACGTTCACGGTGACGGTGTCGGATCCTGTGACGTCAGACTCTGAACAGTTGGTGATAAGCATCAATGACGTCAACGAACCGCCGTCGTTTGCTCAAGATAGCTTCACGCTGTCCACAACGGAGGGGACGGTAAGTGACGCTCACGATCATAGATTATTTTGTGACGAATGCGGACATTACCTGCCAAAAAATGCCTGTTTAAAGGTGGTATCCTACAGTTTGCCTATATCTAACATATGTTACAAATCTGACCTCTGTTTGAGGTGTTTGTACATAATTTCTGCCAAAAAAACACATACTTTTGCAACTTTTAAACCAACACTTAAATGTGCATTCAGTTTAAATCTGTAAATAAGAACGATTGGGATTCCTGCTATAGACAGACGTCACAGCAGATGACTTAGATGAGCTAAAACATAAGTGGTCACGTGGTTTTCTTAGTTTAAAAATAGCTAACTGTGCAACGTGGCACAGATAGGAAATACATGCTTGAAATGTGGCGTTATGGTTCCCTTTTCAGACAGGTGTAGGACCTCAATAAACAGCATTTTGCGAGATCTGTTCAGGTAACAATGGTTAATTATGATGTTTTATGAACACACCTTGGTCCAAACTGCCGTATACCACCATTAAGACTACGACTGACTATTTATGCAGAAAAAAAACAAACCCGAGATGAGGGTGTAACCTTTCTAGGGTCTTATTTTTCAACACGTTTTGGCTTCTTTATAATACTTCGTAAAGGTGGTGTCCGACAGGTTGCTGATATCAAACTTTTTGAACGATACCTATATTGTTAGAAAGTACAAATTGCAAAAGAATCACTCTAAATGTTCCTTATTTCCAAATCTACAATTTAAGCAAGATAGTGATATCTGCTAAAAAGGATATCGACGTCAGAGAGGACTATATAACGTGAGCTCAAAAGTAAGTTGTCACGTGTTTTTCTTAGTTTAAAAATAGCTATCTCTGCAATAAGCCTTTTCTATGACATTTTAAGGTATTAATGACTTATTTTGGTCCTTTGAGCAAAAAAAATCGTTGGTCTAAATTGTCGGATACCACCTTTAAGGTAGAGTAAGTGTTATGCAGCACCTCCAACTACAGTGTATCAAATATCGGCACAAGAAAGAACACGGATCTGAGAGAACTGCATTGTTCAATCGGAACTCGTCTGGTAGTTCCGTCCTCGGGACAATCATCCCTCGGATGTATCTGGTGAAATTATACTTACATAAATCACGATCGTTTTGTTCGCCGGAAGTCGGAAGGATATGCCTAAAAAGTAGTTCCAACAAAACATAAACAATGACGTCGTTTGACAGCTGTTTTGTTTGCTGCGCCGGGTAAATTAAACTTGGCTGATTTAAATTTGAAGCAGCCACGAATTGAAATTTAACTGGCATCGTACTATAGTGAGCTGCCATCCGAGCTGTCATCTTTGTTTTGACGTCTGTCACAAAATAAGTCCCATTTAAGGAAATGGCCAATGTGATCCGACTACCTACATACATCCGAGAAATGATTCGTAAATAATCCGTGGTGTTCCGATTGCTGCATTGTTAACATCGTTATTCTCGATTTCTTTTGTTAAAGAACACCTCGCCGAGCTGCTGCGAAATCATTTTTATGCCTGCTACTTTTTACAATTTCAAGCTACACTTTGTTGTTGCAAACTACTCTGTCAACAACAGAAAACTCGGTTCTTTTCTGTGATAAAAGGTCCCCCAGAACTCCTGCGAATTCCTATCATTGCCTGCCACACAATCGTCCCCATAAAATACATTCCATTAGAGGTGCTTCTCGCCAGAGCGGCACCAAAACAACTTTGAAACTGGAGTTTGTGAGCTCGAATCCTTGTATGGGCACGCATTTTTTTTCTTCCGACCTTTTCACTTTAGCAATAATTTCTGTATCTCACTTACCTTAGAGAGGAGAACAAGAGTCTTTTCATCTTTAAAATGAATATTTATTTAATTATTTTTTATGTTTGAAAACACGTGGATCTTGTACCAAAGATCTGGAACAGATCGACGATTGTAGTGGGGTGGGGGAGCACATTATTGCTGATTACAGTAGAGGGCCCAAGCCCTAAATACATACATTATTGGCGACGCGCTAGAGCGCGCCGCCTATATATGGAATGCTGAAAATTTATGCACATGCGAGCGAATATCCTCGGACATTCTCGTTCTCGCTAGAGAATAGGCGAGCGAAAATGGGCGAGGTGTTCCGAATTTCGGAAGTTCCGCGATTTACACGTTCGCAACATACGGGTCCTAATTCGGTAAATGGTGTTTTTTCTATATTTATATTTATTTGTATTTATTCTATGTTTGTTTGTAACTTCCACGCAAACGAGGTATTTTTACTTTTAAAATTTCTAAACATTAATGTACATCTGACGGTTATACTTGTTAATGAAGACATGTTTGTCCTTTTTTTAGGATTGTAGCCTTACATACCAGAATTAAATTATTCCAGTGATTTTAATGTTTGCTTAATAATTTAAATCAGTCATTTCTAAATTTCTAATAAATATTAATTTTCATTATTGCGTCGCCCTTTGATGCTTCGCATCAATGTTTTTCTTGTCTATTCCTGGTATGCTGGGGGGGGGGGGGGGTCCCAGTGTGTACTACACACGCAGCAGCTCAGAGGGAGGGAGTAATCAACTAAATGGAAATGAACTAAATATGCCTGTATCTAACACATGTAACAATGTAACAATATCTTAAATCTGTTTGGGGGAATTTATTTGCATAAGTGCCGCATAAACTTATACCTTCGTGTAAGTAACTGCTAATAATTCATTGACCTAATTGTGAGAAAATACAAATCTTGAAATATATCGCTTACAATGTAAATTATTTCCATCTATAAACAAGTATGATAGCAATCTCAACTATAAATAGACATCGACGTCAGGGCTGATTACCCGTATTTTCATGTAAAATGATATCATAAGTAAGTGGTCACGTGGTTTTCTTAGTTTGAAAATAGCAAAGATTGCAACGTGGCTTAAATAGGAAATACATTTTTTTCTAATATCAACTGTGGTGTTGTGCATTCCTTTTTACATGGATGTAGGGCACCGGAAATCAGCATTTCGCAGGATGTTTTCAGGTAACAATAGTATATTAGGTTGCATGAGAAAAAAAGCGGTCCAAATCGTCGGATACCACCTTTAAAATTTATGTTTGAATCCGGACGGTGAATTATGTTACCAATGTGTTGCAAATACACATCCATAAAGACATACAATACATCATTATTGTGTTCATTTCCCAATGCTGTATGCTGTCCAATGTAATTTGATATTATTTTATTGCAAGGTTAAATTCTAAAACTTTAGTTAAGATTCAGTTGATTTTTATGTGGTAACATCCCTCACAATATAACCTGTATAGTTAAAATTACATATATTCCACTTTTGAAAAAGTAGTAATGCATCGGTTATCTCGCTTGTTTGTAGGTATTCTTATGAACTGTATTTTAAAAATATCCGCAAATTTATTTTTAATTTGCCCTTTCCCATTATAATTTTCAGTCATTCTATCTCCAATTCTTTACATTAACAAGGCACAATTCTGTGTTCATGTTTAAGTCTGAAGTGATTTTAAAAAATCTTTCTTTTTTTTCTGTACAAGGGAGAAAACTAAGTCTAATTTAAAATATTAGAATAACGTCGCATTATAAACGAAAAGTGGGAATATTACAGGCGGGATCCATTATTGGTACGCCCAATTTCAACGTGGATGACGACGATGCGTCCGACATCACGGAATACACCATGAACTGTGGAGCCAATACCGGCTATGTGTCCATTGGCAGGACGTCTGGTCAGGTGACTTTCCAGTCAACGTACGACCTTGACACTGGCAGCCTGCCCACAATAATCACATGTACCGTGACAGTGAGGGACAAAGGTGGTCTCACAGACACGGCTACACTTATTATCAACATAAGTACGTTTTGGGTAAAAATTTGAGTAATTCCCCTTAATTCCAAAACTTGCTTATGCTTTAAAAATGTTTTAATTGTGATTAATTACATTGATACAATATGATCAATAAAGAGCCATATAGTATTAAAAATTGAAGAGATAAGACAATTGTATGGGTGTGCAGCACCGCCGAACAAAATGCCAATACCTGCATTATATAATGATAAGAAAATGTACAATATTACACTTTTTTTAAATATTTTGGTTTGTTGTAAAATGTAAATGTTGGTTATGATTTAATTAAGCGTGCTGTCATCAGTTCGTGTCAGCAGTTGCATAATGTAATCATTGTTGGGTTGTTTTGTTGTTGTGGTGGTGGTGGTGGTGGGGCGGGTTTTCTGGGGGGGGGGGGTATGTTGTTTTTTTCTGTTGTTGTTTTTTTCTGGGTTTTTTTTTCTGTTGTTTTTTTTCTGTTTTTTTTTTTTTTGGGGGGGGGGGGGGGGGGTTCTGGTTTTTTTTGTTGTTGTTTTAATTTTATTTTATCTATTGAGTTGGCTTATTTATGTCTTGCTTACTTCTCTGTGTTAATAGCTCAGGTAAATCGCACATAAATATTGCGCCTGTGGGCATTTCTCTGCTAAAAACTGTTCAACACAAATGGCTCCTCGGTCTAAGCTTTTAGAGAAAATCACAAATAACGCGATTTAAGAGCCTCGATTTATGATATCTCCATGTAGCATATTTACATAATGTATTCCTTCATACTCAACAGACGACGCCAACGACAACATTCCGCTATTCTCGCCGACGGCCTACTCGTTCTTCATCAACTACTATGCTCCCGCCGGCACCGTCGTTGGTCAAGTCTCGGCAACTGACGGTGACAGCGGCACTTACGGCGTTCTGTCCTACAGCCTTGACCAGACGTCATTGTCGGGGGCATATTTCACGATTGATAACACAGGTCAGATCAGTCTGACGGCATCGCCGGCAAACACAGATTTAGGTTTTTCGTCAACCATTACCATCAAGTCAACAGCGAGTGATATCGGCGGCTTGTCGGATGATGCTAACGTAGTGATCGTCATCTCTGGTAAATGAAGTTTGACTTTTGCATCTGTATGTTTAAGCAATCTTAACGCCTCGAACAATTCACAAATCACTTCTCAGATGTGTGACTTGAACCCCTGTAAAATAAACATGCCGGGGTTTTGATTAAGTTAATTTGGTAATTATCCACAAATTCACCAGAACGGGGGTTAGATGTTGTTACATACATTAAATATAGACCAACTGTCGGGGATACCACATTTAACATTTCTAAGCATCACAGCCACATAAATCTGGTTATTAAAGTTCAGTTGCTATTCATGTGGAGCACTATATGATGAATCTTAAATTTAATTGTTAACGTTTACTTGAATTTATCAGGGGAAAATACATGGCGCTGATTTAAGCGTAGTCTAATGCAGTTTCATAAACATAGCGAACTCGCGCGTCAAAAGAGAATGCGCATAGTTTTGGAATTTAAGTGTACTTATTGTAAAGACAAAAAAACGATATTCGTTTGCAATAACCGAGCACGCACTCAAAAAGTATAAAAATGCACTGCATCTAAATCTGACACAATACCTCGTACAGCTTTTGGCTTTTCAATAGAAAAAAAGAGGATTTTTTTGTAGAACAGAACGAAGAACAACTCTATTCTTCAACATGTAACACTTCAACGTTAAACATATAAACACTACTTTAATGATCAAATAGCATAACTCATATATCATTGCAAAGTGTAAACACACTCTCCATTTGTCACAACAGGTTCGACCACGACATCGACAACCACAACCACGGACCGTTACCGGAATTTCATGGAGGACAGCAAAAACATAGCCTGGCTTATTGCCTGCATCGTGGTGCTTTGTGTGATTGTGGTGTTGATTGGGTGGATAACATGTTCTTGTAAAGGACAAAATAGCTGCTCGCAGTGCAGGAGGATGCTGTGAGTATACAAAGTAAAGCAAATTTAATATGGGGCGCATACGGCGTAGTGGTAGATCGCCGATAGCAAACTCCCTGCAGCGATTACTTCCCTTGACAGTACATTAAATCACTGCCACCAGCAAGTGTTTCGCCCAAATACAGGCGGATAGTGTTTTTTTAATATTTTTTTTTCTGGACTTATCTCCTCAAAATATAGTATTTTTCCTTTAGAAATATTAATTTATCACATTGAAAGTAAAAAGTAACTTAAAATATGAAAAAATATGAAATTATGAAAGTCAAACGTGGCGTGTTTATGGAGGCCGCCATGTTTACTTCACATGATACTCTATCGTCACGTGATCCTTGCTGGGGGCAGAGATTTAAGTAGCAACGCCTGACGTAATCGCTGTGAGGAGATTGCGCCGATAGAGATCCTCTGACTGCTTAGCCTCTCATTGCGTGGGGTCGAGTCCCGTTCGGGGCAAAGGGCTTAATGTTAAAAAGTCTTCCAGACGACTTGCGGTGCGCCTGTGGTTCTATCCAGACATGTGTCTGGGGTCTTCCTCCACCAAAAAACTGGACGTTGCTATAATGATCATAAATGGTCGCAGCGATGTATTTAAAAAAAGAAATTAGGCAATATACAGAATTTGATCGGACCTGGTAGCGCAATCGGTAGAACGTCGGCTCCAGGTACGAGAGGTCCAGGTTCGATCCCGGGCCGCGACATACCAAAGTAGTTAAAAATGGTCGTGGTCCCATGCTTACGCTCAAGCAAATATAAGGGTAATTCCGCGACTGGTTGGCCCGGTGTCTGGATAATGTGACTGGGTGTGGTATCATGCCAGGTGTTCACGGTATGCTATACACAGTGAAGGCATCCCTATATCTGCTTCAAGTGGATACCGTCTCCAGAAAAATGAAATACTGTTGGTGGGACGATAAACCTAATAAACAAACAAACAGCATTTGAAAACTAACACAACTAATTTGTTGTATACTTTAATGTTGACGTGTATGCCAAATGTTTAAGAAAATTCTCATGTAGCTCTTAATTTATGGAAGTTTTCTTCTAAAATTTATATTTAAGGTGTCTCCATTTTAGGAATAGGAAAAATCCAAATAGTACGTTAATATCCTCTTTAGGAGAAGTCTTTTGCTATTGAGTATCATTTTTAAACAAATTATAGCATACCACCCAAACATCTTACTTGATTGGTTTGACTCAAAATGTCCCAAATATGTAATTAATTGTTTACAAACTAAACAAGTTTTAGGCTGATTTTCCCATTTTTCTGCTGACAGTTATAAAAAAAAAATCAGCGAGCTCTTGGTAGCCGAATTATTTTTGTCAGTGTTATCCAAAATGGTCCCTCAGCCCAAAGTTTTGAAGCATTTTAACCATAATTTTAATACTCCCCCATTTGGATGTGCAGCATAACATTTGTATTACCTTAAAGTAAATTGTTGGCAATATTGTCTTTTTTAATTTGAAGGCTGCATTTGTATTATTACAAGTATGCCAATACAGTTTGTTTCTGTTCGCAATACACACACATGCGCATTACAAGTAAATTTAAACAGCTTATAAATTATCATACATGTAAATGAAATTGTATAAAGTATACAATATAATTTTTAATATATTAACTTTGCCCCTTTCTATTATCCCTGACTGACATCTTTTCAACTTGTTATTATAATGCATTTTCTGTACACATTTTACTGTTCAGCGTAAAATTTCATTGAACAAATTTCAGATGTAAGAAGCGGTTTAAACCACGACGACGGTACAGCTTTAACGAGGACCGGTACCGCGACTTCCGCGGAAGGACACCAGAGCCCGTGAAATATGCCCCTCGGCCACCACCACCACCACCCCCGAAACCAATGCAAATAAGCTCCAGTAAATAATTTATTTGGGAAATTATTCTGATGGAAATTACTGACCATCTTTTGTGCTATGAATTTGTTGATGAAGTTTTTTTTTATGCTGCTGTTCTTGGTGATGACGATTTGTTAATGATGGTGGTGCTGGTAACGCTGGTGTTGTTGATGATGATGATGATGATGATAAATGGTGATGATGATGATGATGATGATGATTTTGATGATGATGATGATTATGATGATGATGATGATGATGATGATGATGATGATGATGATAAATGGTGATGATGGTGATGATGATGATGATGATGATGATGATGATGATGATGATGATGATGATGATGATGATGATGATGATGACGACGACGATGATGATGATAAATGGTGATGATGATGATAATAATGATGATGATGATGATGATGATGATGATGATTATGATGATGATGATGATGATGATGATGATGATGATGATGATGATGATGATGATGATGATGATGATGATGATGATGAGATGATGATGATGATGATGATGATGATGATGATGATGATGATGATGATGATGATGATAATTGCATCCATTATTTAAACTACTTTACCGAAGCCACAGTGCTTGCAGTGCTTCCATCTTTATTTTTGTCATTTCAGTCCGAGTGCCGCCTCCACCAAAAGGTAATTTTGTTGAGAGTTTAAGTATTTTTGAAGCTCAAACACGGTTTTTCATCTCATTTTTCTGTTTGTTATCCTACCAATACATTTATTTACCTGGAAAAGGGTGTTACCTGAAAGCAGATATCGTGCAGTGCTTCCTTCATTGTGTTAACTGTTTCATTTTGACATACATCGCAGAAAAAAAATAATGGTCGTTATAGCGACATCTAGCGACGTCTGCTAATTTGGTGATGGAAGAAGTAATTCTGGGTACAGCCACCGGCGCAAAGCAAGTCAGCTGGACGACCTTCCCACGTTAAGTTCTTTTCCCCGACCAGGACTCGAACCCACGCGGTGAGCGGTGAGAAGACAGAGGATTCACTAGTCAGCGACTCTGCCATTCGGCCATGGGCGCTCTCTTCATTCTGTACACCATAAAGTGTCGTCGTCAAATAGTTGTGTTTGCCTTCGCCTTTCATTTTTCGGCAACTATGAAGTCAGCCCCTTGCGTGATGTCATACTCACTCATAATTATTAAGTCATATTGTCCTGACACCTCGTCGACCAATGAAAACTACACCGCCAGTATATTTTCTTTTATATGGCATGGCAAAGGTTTGAACTCGAACGGCCGACGTACAGCCGATCTCAAAGTACACATCTGCATATTTTAACCGACTTTGGTGGTTTTAAAGCAAGCCCAGTAGAAGAGTCACAATCCTTGCATTTCGTTTCATTTTTCTTCTCTTGTTTTCTTTTCCACAGTAACCCTCTAGCAGCCGTTTATTGGTGGAAACACGATAAATATGGGGTGTTTTATGTTTCTATGGTAAATTGTGTTTCCAGCAAGTAAAGTGTTAGAATGCTTGTTTTCTCATTTATTATAAACATGTTTTCCTCTTTTTGCAGCATTACAGGCATGGCGACATCTTCCCTAAAACCCATCGCTAAATGCGGCAAAAAGACATTGCTTAATGACGTGTTTCGTCCCACAAAAATGACATACTTTTGCTTTGACGTATTAAGTGTTAAATTTTGTTTTGACTTTGTTCCATCAATTTAACAATTATTTTTATAGGCGATTTGTCTAGTTTTGGGAGATTATGTTAACATTGTTAAGTTTCGTTGAAGAATTAAGATAGTCCAGTGTGTTGTACAAAAAAGTGATGTCTAAAACGGTTTGAATACTTTCACGAAATGTACTTGTACGTTCTCTAAATAATATTACTTTATTAATTATATAAGTTGTTTTGATCAAGGCGTGTATGCGTGCATACTGGCATCACAAAAGTGGACTCGAAATAGTGTTGAAGTAATGTTAATACAAGTTTTTAAACAAAGTATGAATGCGTGCGGTTTGTATGACATAAGTAAAAACAAGTGTTAATTTATTGTTTAAACATGTTTTAAACAAGCTTTGTGGGCAACAGTAAGTTTTATGTCGTATTTAAGAAATTAATTCATAAATTATTAACAAAATATAATGATAGGTAAAAATAATTGTTTAAAAGCATAATCTACAATAACTTTTAAGTACCTGAGATCATAGAATTCTGATTTATTTATTTTTTATATTATAGCGGCCTTTTTCCGCAAAACATCTTCCCACATTGACATTAAATAGCATTTAAATAATTTATAACCATTTTTATTAAGTCAGTCGTTGTTAGTGTCGTATTTGTTGTTTTCATGTTATACATGTATCAGCATATGTTTTTGTATGGCAATTGTTAATTAAAAATTTGGTTAATGAGTGACGTCTGTTGGACGTTTTGAAATTAGCATTTGGTTTTCGTATCTCATATGTTGGAATTATCATAACTTTTTTGTGGGGAAGCAGCATTTGTTTTTATACGACACATGTTTAAATTAGCATTTGGTTTTCGTATGACATATGTTGGAATTATCATTACATTTTTTTGTGGGAATGTGAGAAAACAGCATTTGTTTTTATACGACATATATTTAAATTAGCATTTGGTATTTGTATGACATGTGGGAAATAAGCAATTTGATTTTTGTATGACATGTGTTTGAATTAGCATTTGTTTGTTGTACAACTTCTTTTTGGGTGATAGTTTAGTTCATATATATCATTCACTGGGTGAGTATCTGGTGTATATTTGCAAAATTTTTGAATTTGAATATTTAGTTTCAGTTGTGTGTTAAATTGAATTAAAAGTACTACTGAATATGCCCATTACAAAAACAATTGTTTAAATATACTATTCACTAATATGTGCTTAAATTATTCTGTTTGTGTGCTGTTGTTGTTGTGTCGGTGGTGGTGGTTGTTGTGGGTTTTTTGCATGATCATAAGCATAACTGTGATAGTTTTGTTGATTTTTTTGTTATTGTTGTTGTTTTTAATACGCATTCTCTTCACCGTTTATCTTCTGTAGATTGTATCACGTTTGATCACTTTGTTTTATTGTGTTACACATACTGTATGAAAACCAGATAATCCTTTCAAAAAATGTACCCCACATCTCCGAACATATAGGTTTATATTATTTAGAATGTGGAGAAATGTCGCCATTGCACACACAATATGGAAAATATCAGACAGTCATTGATTGCTGAATAGGATTGCGCTCAGACGGCATTGGCGGCACGAACTCATCCACAAAGGAAAGTGTCCCTCCCATATCGAGACTCCAACTCACGCTGTAGGGGTCTTAGGACTATGGAGTATTTTATAAAACTTCTTTTGCAAAAAAGAGAGAGCTGATCATCTTTTAAGCTGTTTATAACAGAATCTCAACAGTTAGAAAGTACAAATCGTGAAATAAATGGTATAAATGACAATTATTTCCAAATCTAAAAATATGCACGAAGAAAATTTCAGAAAAAGTAAATCATAAAGATAGTATTCGACAGTCTCCCCAGAAAACCTGTTTGCCCAGATAACCAAATAATTGTTACCTGAAAATGTCCGGCTAAATGCTGTTCATTGATGCCCTAGATCTGTGTGATCAGCGAAGAATAAATCTCCACTCGTCATTGCAAACAGGTATTTCCAATTTGAGCCACGCTGCAGAGAAAGCTATTTTAAAACTGACAATACCACGTGACAGCTTATTTTTGAGATCGCTTGATATCATCATCCGGGTATATTGACAACCTCTTCCACCTTTACGGCGGAATCCGATAGTTTGGCTATATGAAATGCATGTAACTATATTTTACCATGCCCATGAGAATTAAAGGCAACATTTACTTAAAAACTCGTATTTTAGTATAAATAAGGTCGCTTTTGTACACTTCCTAAATTGTAAGAAAGTAAAAATCGGTGAATAAATAGCTTTAAATATTGAGTATTTCCAAATGTATAAATAAGCAAGATGGGGATTTCTGCTAAAAATAGACATCGATGTCAGAGCGTATTACCCGGATGATGATAATATGTCATCTTAAAAAGTATAAAGCCATGTTGTTATCTTATATATAACTAACTATGCAGCGTGGCTTAGATGGGAAATACGTAATTTGTAATGGCGAACGTGTTCTTATAGCTCCTCTTTTCACATAGATAGAGGGCATTAATAAACAGCATTTTGTGGGTATTTTTTGCAAGTAACAGTACTATACATAGTTACTTAGAGAAACAATTATCCAAATTGCCGGACACCTTTAAAATGGGTCAGCTGATCAACATTCTCGGTTCTCAAATATCTGTTTATCTCCACTAGACTGATAGGACACTTATCTTAGTGAGATTTCCAATCAAGCACAACCATTGTCAATTTTAGTGAGAATTTCCAATCAAGCACAACCATTGTCAATTTTAGTAAGAATTTCCAATCAAGCACACCCATGGTCAATTTTAGTGAGAATTTCCAATCATGCACAACCATTATCAATTTTAGTGAGAATTTCCAATCAAGCACAACCATTCTCAATTTTAGTGAGAATTTCCAATCAAGCACAACCATTGTCAATTTTAGTGAGATTTCCATTCAAGCACAACCATTGTCAATTTTATTGAGAATTTCCAAACAAGCACAACCAGTATCAATTTTAGAGAGAATTTCCAATCAAACACAACCATTATCAATTTTAGTGAGAATTTCCAAACAAGCACAACCATTGTCAATTTTAGTAAGAATTTCCAATCAAGCACAACCATCATCAATTTTAGTGAGAATTTCAAATCAAACACAACCATTATCTATCTTAGTGAGAATTTCAAATCAAACACAAGGGCGGATCCAGACCATAAATTTGACCTATTCACAATTAACGAGGGGAATCATGTAGCCAGCCCTAGGTCCCATTCAAGTATAAAAAAAAATTCATTGTAAAAAGGACACGACTACTTTTTCAAATGACATACTTTGTTTCCAAATGTATAAAAAATACACAAGAAACATATGCAAACACAACCACATTTGATGAAACAACAGTATATATATGCCTAGCTAATATGCTAAGCAGTGGTTGTGGTCAGGGCGTGAAACCAATTTTTTGAGGCGTTTGAAAAATTAGCTTCAAGAAGTTTGACCGTTTCACGTGAAACGGTGTAACAACAGGTATGAATCCGCGGCTGAAACACGATCATTATCTTCTTATTCTAAGGCAAGTATTCCACCAACTATTCTTAGGTAAGAAGTCATGGATTACAATCCACAATATCTTCATTATGTACTCAGCTACGTGTCTGTATTATGCATGACACTTTAACTCTGTCACGTTGAGCTTAAAATAGAAATAAAACTTCATCGGCCTGTATTCATCGGACTTAAAAAATAATGTAGGGCTAAAGCTTTCCTATTAAAACTTCTTTTCTGGCTTATTTCACAGAAAACCACATTTAACATAACGATGTGCAACAAAGAATCAGATGATAGACGAATATTATTGTTATTTATCATGCGTTTTGTTTTAAGATAATAAACACAGAATTAGAACTGTTGTCCTGGTTGTGTTTACCTCTATTTTGTATGAATTATGTATTTAACCTTGATTCGAACTGTTAGGTAATCAACCAAATTTCTGTTGAAACTTTTTAAAAGAACATTTTTGTACGGATTTTCTAAAATGCACGAAAAAGGGTATTTTATAGTGGGTTACTTCACAACAAATTGCTCATTTCTGAAGTCAGTTTGTGTATTTACATGCATTGCTTTACATTTAAAAAGTAATTTCGTTTTAACCTGTTGAAACTTTATTTATGTAAATCTAATCGTATTTGAAGCCGCATGCTATATCAAGTGTCGGTACGTAGCTAAACCAAATTAAAATTTAAAAAAATAATAATAATAAAACCATTCGCGTTACTACGCAACACATTACTCATGTTGGCTATAGATAGATGAAGTTACAATAAATGTTTTACATTAAGAAAACCATTCGCGATTTAAGTCATTATAGTTTAATGGTGTTTTGTTGTTGTTTTTCATTTATTATTTTACAAAAAAAAAAAGAGAAAGTAAAATATTTAACATTACATTTTAACACAATATTTCAAACATAAATACTTTGTAATCCTTCGTTCGAATGTGAAGTTAGTTACGCAACTTGCCAGTTTTTGAAAACACGGAGGCAAAGACATATCAAGTGAAAATCCCATTGATTAGCATGCTATATCTTTTATTTTGTACTTTTGGATGAAAGAGTGAGAAATAGCAGTGAAAGAAGACGTCATCATTTTGCCCTGGTGCATGGTGTAATAATAGGGTTATCATTTTCACTCTGCGTCCCAAGGGAGGTAATTATGGACAACTGAATAAAATCAAGTTTAAAGACTGTATTTTATTTATATCATATTTTGTTTTTCATTTTTACATGTTTTATAGAGAATTTTTTGTTGAATTAAAATATAGAACGAAAAATTGGGGTTTATGTGCTCGTTTTGGAGTGGGGGTTGTATAGGGTATAACCATTATCCTACCACAGGGTCACAGAAATGTTCTGTGTATTTTTTCAAGCACTTTTCCATGTTTACAAAGTATTTAAATACACCATAAAAGTATGACTAACAGTATGTTCCAAAAATGTTCTTTTAATGTGCTTTGCATACAATCGATTTAACAGCAAAACATTATTAGATATCATATACACTGTATAGTCAAAAATGCATGCGATTTCCAATACAATATAATGATATGACCACGATTTATTATGCAAATTAAATAAGTTTTTTTTTCTAAAGTTTGACAAATTTCTTGATATCAGTTTCTTTTCTTCTGTTGTGTCATGTTTTGTAGTTCTGTGTATGCTGAACATATCAATATAAAAATGATATGGTTTGCGTTCAACTATTTTTGTAAAATGGGTACAACTGGAGCAAGAATTTCACAAATTCAACCAATTAATAGCCGTAAAAGATGAAAAAATACACATGTTTCCTTTTAAAGCTTGTAGAGTGGTGCAGAAATAACTGTCAAAGTAAAAAAGTAGGAAGAAAAAGGTTGACCATGCATGCCCATACCGGGATTCGAACCCTCAGTCCCCGGTGTAGAAGCATTTTAACCCTAATATTACTACTTAACTATCTTCCTACTGAAGAGCTCATATGCGCTTACTGAATGCGCCGCACGAACTACAGCGATCGTCTTTAAATACTAAATAAGGATGAGACAAGGAAGCATTAATTCGAAGCACCAAAGGTCTACGTCAATTTATTGCTTAACACTGGTACATTTTGCCTAATAAGAAATCAGCCAAACAACAACAACATTATCGTTTTCAACAAGATTAAAACTGTCCTCAAACTAAGTGTGGACAGCCTGATTTTCCCGCCATGAACCTGTTTATAGTTTGTTGGCACTAGTAAATACGGGATCGCTTTAGCCCCATTCCTCCATGCATCAGCTCCTGTCTGAATGACTAGATATGCACTTTTCCTATTCACGGGAACGATAGTATTTGCGCGAGAAAACAGACTGGAGAATTCGGTCATACTGTTTGCATAAACCCATACTTAGTCGTTTTAAAGACGATTTCAACACTTACTTTATTGACAGTACCAATCGCGAAAAAATACTCTAAACGTCCCGTCTTTCCAACTCTATATAATAAGTGCAATAGTAATCTGCTAAAAATAGACATCGACGTTAGAGCGGAATGCACGGATGGCTATATAAAAGTAATTGTCCACGTAATTTTCTAAATTTAGAAATAGCTATCTCTGCAGCGTGGCTCAGATAGGAAACACCTGTTTGCAATGACGAGAGGGGATTTATCCTTGACCGGTTAACAGATTTTTGGCATTAATGTCAGCATTTTGCAAGACCTTTTCAGGTACCAATTATTTGGTTATTTGAGAAAAAGATTTTGGACGAAAGTGTCGAATATCAACTTTAACAGAGGAGTCAACTTCTGCTCTTTCCTACAACTAATATCAGTTCAGCTGCTTCTTACTACAAATAAAACAAGAAGAAAAAGTCTATGCAGACCATCAAAGTCGCCGCAAAATAATGTAAAAATAGAATGTTGTAAACAGAGCATTCAACTCAAGAAAATGTTTTCCCATCGACATTGCATATATGAGCCTTAACAGCCTTGTACCTCGAACCAACATTTACATTATTTATTAACAGAACAACGCAGTAAATATACATGTCATGTTTATAATAAATAAATAATACATGAAAATTTAACCTCTAATACTTAAGAATTTTCTCGAATTGTTGATCTATGCCTGTCTTTGTCGTCATTTTTGGTCATTACAATGTTAATTCGTACCTATACTGTTTCGTACATCTGCTCACTTACTTTGTATGTATTGATCCAAGTATGTACTTCAGTCAGGTTGCATATAAGTCGCTGTAACTGGTCATTAAATGTAGACATAAAACCACATTACCGTATCTCTCTGTTATTCGTAGCACATCAAATTCAGTCGGAAACAAACTTAACAAGGTATCTATCAGTAAATTCGTATTTGACACATTTTACATTAGCACCGTCTGACTGAGGCCACACGAATCTCAGGAAATTCAAAATGAATGGAAAAAGCTCAACTACAGTACAATATGCGTATGTATTAGCGTGTATACCAATCGTCAGACTACTTCTGTAATTAGTACACATGCAGTAAATAAATAGTAAATATAAAAAGGACAATCAAACAGTTTAAATCCTAACAAAATCTGAATAACTAAGAAATTTCACACATCTGTCTATTTTTTTTTTCTTTTTAAGTCTGTGATAATTAGTGCAGCATGCCCTTGCATACAAATTAGTGCAGTCATGTAATAAAAAAATTAGAATCAACAAGTGATATTAATAAGGTTTTAATTATGATTTTTCTCACAGTTTTTTTACGTTTATTGTTTTTAGCTTAAGTAGTTGTTGTTGTTGGAAACAAACGAAACCAAACACCATAATAGATTTTAACAATTAGGTCATTTTACTGCTGTAATAGGATTAACATAACCGTTAAAAAATATCGCTTCTCAAAGATGTGACGTCACCCCACAGACATTTCCATAACCAATTATAAATACAAGAAAGAGCCTGGTTGTGAGACATCCAAGGCGCCGCAGGAAGCACGCGCTTTGAACAAGAAGATGACTATCCTGGGAACTAAACGCTTTCTTACTCTGTTGATTAATTACATAAACATTTGACAGTAACGGACCATAACTCGGATGGGAAGTGCAGTATTTTTGCTACTTTGTTTCCCTTGTTCTCTACTACAACTGTTTTTACAAGCTGCATTTTTAACATCGGTATGCCCGGTTTCTTTTGTTAAACAAAACTTCGCCAAACTGCTACGTTTTTATGCTACTTTTATAATTGCAAGCTACTCATTATTGTTGAAAGCTACCCTGTTAAAAACGGAACTCTTGGTTCTTTTCTCTGAAAAGTGTCTCACGGTACACCTCCGACATCGTGTTATTGACTGCTACATTATCGTCCCCATATAAAATGCATTCCATAAGAGGCACCGCACTCAAGAGCGGCGCCAATATGGGTCGCCGTTCTCGCCGAGCCAATAAAATGAAATTCAAACGATTAAAATGCATAGAAATGCAACGTTAAAACAAAAGTAACTAAAATTAATTTCCACATTTATGATGCATCTATATGTATGCAACACAATGTAATACGTAGAAGATATACAGATATGTAGAAAAATGTAATAAAGTAAAACGAAAATTTTAACCTACATTATGTGTATCATGAGTGTAGGTTTTTGAAATATATGACAGTGACCTATTATGATCATTATAGCGACGTTCACCTATTTTGGTGGAGAAAGACCCCAAACAAATGTCTGGGTAGAACCACCGGTGCACCGCATGTCAGCTAGAAGACCTTCCCACGTTAAGTCCTTCGCCCCGAACGGGACTCGAACCCACGCACGTGGTTGTAAATAAAGCAGATTGGCGGCAAATACTGATTACACGTGTTTTGATTCTATACTACATCAAAACGTTATTACTTCGAATACAATAATAATAACAAAAATGACAAATCCACATTAAGCTGTGACAAATTGTCTTTAGACACAAGGAAAGAGGTCCGGACCCAAACAGCAGAACAGGACGTAAGTTTATTTTGACATGTGCAAAGAACATCTTCGTAAAATGCAAATAATACAAATCATAGATAAACATATGGTAACAAACAATTTCAAGTGACTGGTGAGGATGTTTACTACTTATCAAAAAACTAACTCAATGGAGTATTTTGCTACTGTGATCTGACCTTAACCTTTCGCTTAATGTCCACAATATTGATGTCGAAGTTGTGCATCATGAGAAGAGGAGGTTTTCTTATTTAAAAATAAACGGAAATGTATCTACATCGGTTCTAACTGTCTGAAAATGAGACTTTTCCGAATCAGTGAATGCCACAGTGCTTACAGCACTTTCATTTTTTTCAATGGTCTAGTATTTGTGAACTAAAACGATGTAACATAATGACGTCGATGCCGGTATAATCGGAACTCCTCGGCAAAACAAAATGCGTCACCACTAGCAATCGTAAAACTTCGGGTATTTCCGTATGGTTCGTAAAATACACCTCGTACATAGCTCTAGAATACACCAAAGTGCGTCGCCTGAGTTATGAAACAGTGTCCGTTCGCGAGAAAGTAACAAATTATATATATATCATTTAGTTGAGTATATCTTGCAATAACAACGATTTTTTTTATCAATACAATCTATATGATTTACGGAAAATTGAAAAGTCAACATTAAATACCCAGTATTAAAACTAAGACACACAAAGTAGATCCAAGATGGCGCCTTATTATGTCAGAGGTCTCTTGCATAGCATAAAGGCCGAGGTGATCAGATTGTCACCACTAGGTGCTAACGACTGAAAATTAGAACAACGGCCGATTTCTGCCTTTAAAGTTTACTAGCTGCAGACACATGTCTGATTCTTTGAATCTAATACGTGTTGTGGTAGTGATAAAAATCGTAGAAAACTTCATTCAATAATACATTAGTCTAAGCTTTATTCAGATTGTTGCCACAAATAGCCTACATTTCAAGTCGTGGATATCCAACAGTTTGGACCATTTGTTTCTGTCATGCAACCAAATAAATTATTGTAACCTAAAACATCACATGAATACTGTTTATTGGTGCCCTATATCCATGCGACAATGTAAAACATTACACCGCACTTGTCATTATAACAATGCATTTCTTATCCGAGCCATACATCACTGTAAGCTATTTTAAAACTAAGAAAAACACGTGACCACTTACTTTAGAGACTACGTTGCATGATTATGCAGGTTATACGCTATGACGTCGATATCTTTTTTTAGCTAAAATCCCATATGTGTGCTAAATCATAGATTTAGAAATAATGGACATTTAAAGCGAGTTATTTAATTCATCCTATAAGGATTGTTACGTGTATTTCCTTTGATGTACATTGAACTTTGGTTCTTTAATTCCATCTTCACATGAACAGGATGCTACAACCATTTATTCGCCTCTGGTCATGTTTGTTTATGATTCAGAAAGTTAATTTTATTTCTGGTCATCCATTTTTATGTTGTTTTCCAAATCGAAATAATACCATACTAGTATTCCTTTTCTGAACACCATGTGGACATTAATTTTCGATGACGTCACTACTTTCGTCATAACGTATAGAAAATATCAGCGCATGGACATTTTGGTTTCAAATAGATCGTTTTTTTTTTCGTTGCTTGCATTTGAGAAACTCGTCAGGAAGTGCGAGGTTAGAGCTCTGTAAAACCGGATTAAGCACCCCAGTCGGTCCATATTGCCGACTGACCGTTCCAAGGCGGTAACTGTCGGGTTTGCTCATTTCCTTAAATGACTCATCACAAATTTGTTCTTACTTTTCGCTTGGCTTGCATGTGAAATACCTTTGTTCTGTGCCTTTTCGGAATTTGGTATATGTTGTAATACTCATAGGACTTTGTCATATATTCTTATACCTATCTACCAATTGACGTTGTAAGTGTATGTTTTTGTAAGCAGTAGTTAGAACAGATGTGATGTTGGTACATGCATTAGATATAGGGAAACTGTCGGATAGCACCTTTAAGTAATGTTGATGTATGACAGCACGTAACTTCAATCAATGGCGAACCACGTCAATTGCCGCCAGCGAGAAGCTTGGTGATTTTTTTGTAATTTTATGGCCAGCGCAAATGGCCCAGTGCATTTCTGTGCCGATTTATTATAAATATCAGCCAATAGAAAGCCTCCAAGTCTATGACAATTTCTTTAAAAACAATCTCAGTGGCCAGTCGAAAATGTTTCGCTTGCAATTAAATAAATAAAACCTTTGTGTAATCAAGCACATAACGAGACTTCTTCGTCACGATCAGTTTAATCACGACAGCGACAACTGGTAACTATGAAAAATAGGAACAGCGACCTAAACGGGGACGACATCATACATTAAAGTTGGAATCCGACAGGTTGCTTGTATAAAATGCATATAACAATATCGAACCACCGCTTTAGGGAATATTGGCATAAATTGTGTATACATTAATACTTAAGTCTTAATAAATACGATTTTGAACACAAGCTGAATTGTTAGACAGAACTATTCGCGAAAAAAATTCCAAGTGTATTCTTCCAACTGTATAAAAAAGCTTGAGAGTGGTCTCTGCTAAAAATAGACATCGACGTCACAGCAGATTACCTGAATAACTATATAACGTGATCTCAAAAGTAAGTGGTCACGTGGTTTTCTAAGTTTAAAATCTGCTATCTCTACAGCGTGGCTCGGACAGGAAATACCTGTTTGGAATGACAAGTGGTGATCTGTGCTTGACTATTCACACCACAGAAAAGAGGACATAAATGAACAGCATTTTGCAGGAACTTTTCAGATAACAATGATTTTTTTGGTTATTTGAGAAAATAATTCTAGGTCCAAACTGTTGATACCACCTTTAAAATGTCAAGTTCACCTCAACACGGACTACAATAACACACTAAATGAACAAGACGTTATGATATTAACGAGATACAGCATCTAACTCACGATGACGTTTCATAATCTAACGCTCATGCATACATGTGAGTGAAAAAAGTGTAAAACTTGAAATAAGAAACGCCCATAGACAAAATTGCTCATCTGCATTTAGTCTTAAGCATTTGAATTATGCCTTAATTGCATATATAATACATTGTATAATTAAATACCTTCCAGAATGCACCTACGACAATTAAAGGGGATTTTTTTCGGGATTGTGGCGGTGTGGGAGCCCTCGACCCCTAGCCATAGACTTAAATTACATGACCTACACATAGTCTGTCCCGAGACCCAATCGTGGAAGGCTACCGTGCTTAATTTTGGGATCAGTGGGTGCCTGCAGCCGAGCAGATCCACAAATAGTAACTCCCTAAGAACTCTCCCTGGGGTTCAAGTTCACAGCGGATCAAAAACGTTTACGTCAGGATGTATTTCAGCTAACATGCGTAACGTCCATGCTTCATCTCAGCCGCTTGATGCGGATTTTCTTTCACTTAAATAACTTAAGACCCGCAGAATGAGGTAAAAATAAACAGTTCTACGAAAAATCCCGAAATGCTTTTGTTTGCTGTTTAAATGACAATAACAAAAATGATGAAGATAGGAGGTGGCTGTTTTGGAGTATAAGAAGGACGAGGAGGAGGAAGCGGAGAAGGAAAAAGAAAGGACTGAAATGATGTTGACGAGGATGGAGACGATTCTGGTGGTGGTGGTGGTGCTGGTAGTGGTGGTGTCAGTGATTATGTAAATTATACCAACAGATAAATCAGATCTAATGTGTGTATTTTTTGTATGTTCTCGTTGTATTCTTTTCAATTACTTAACCAAACTATTTACCGTTGTATCATTCATCATCAGAATTTGTATTCATGCACTCACCTTTTAGTTGTTAATTAATAGCATGAATCCTCGTATTCTGATACGTTATCGTGATGTGCTAAATCATGTAGAAAACATTTCAACGACACGTTCAAGTCCTCCAGAATCATTCAACCCTTTTCGTACTGTCTCCTAATAAGCAGCATTAAATATCAAAAATTTGCTTTGGATCTTAAACAAATAGAACAAGACGTTTTTTAAAGACTCTAAAACACTAAAACTGCGGTTCGTGAACATCCCGTTTCGAGCGGGAGCGGATTGATTTAAAACTGAACTGTTCGTCTAAACCTGATTGATTTGTGCAAAGCAGACAAAGCGTTAACAGTAACAAATTATCCTGACAATCACGAAATGTCGAAAGTGCATGCACAAAAAATGAAGCCACAGCAATTAAAGGTGGTAGTCGACAGTTTGTATCAGATTTTTTTCTCAAACAACCACATACATTTTTATTACCTGAAAATGTCACATAGAATGATATCTATTGAAGTCCAAAATCTAGGAGAAAAATGAAGCATAGAGCCCCACTGTTCATACAAACACGTATTTCCTATCTGAGTCGCGAAAAATTGCTACCTATTTAAACCAAAAAAATGAGACCACTTACTTTTGAGATCGCGTTTAATAATTATCTAAGTAATCCACTCTGATTTCTTTTTTTAAGCAGAAATTCCAATCGTTCTTATTTATAGATTTGAAAAGAATGATCATTAAGATCTTTACAATTTGAACTGTTTAACGTCTGTTTCACGCCCCCCCCCCCCCCCCCCCATCTCTATTACATGTATCCATTATCTTATCTAACATAATTACATGTATTTCATATTGGTAAACTGTCGGATACCACCTTTAATACGAGGAAAACCTTATATTTGCTTAATAATCGATGTGTTTTCGTCAACTAGCCTATCTACTATTTGATGATTGGATGATTTCTTGCCGTAGACACAATAATGTTTTATTTGTTTTCCTTAGCTTCAATTGTTAGAAATTGTAGTTTAGTTTCTTTACTAAACATCGTTTAAAATTGATTTCATTTCATCACATTATTTCCCTTGCTTTCCCATCAATACACTTTTGCGTATTTTGTTATATTAAACCAGTGTAATACGGCTTTTTGATCATAATGCAAATCATCTCATACCACAATTCTACTATTTCACCAAGTAGCGTTGTTAAAATGTCGTAAAATTGTATACTGGCGATTAAAATAATGTGATACAAAGAACCTGACACTCGTTGTCATGTATTACAAACATTTATAAAAACTCTCCTTAAGCTTGCTTTCCATCACTTTTCCAGAACTCGTTTTAATAAATGTTTGTACTCAATGACAACTTGTGTCGGATCTTCTACTGTTCGATTCCACCTTTAAGGAAACAAAAATAAATAAAAATTACAATAATAATTATTCCATGCGCCGGGGTCAAGCGATGTCAAAATTATTTGGTAAATAATTCTAAAAATGTCTATCCATGACTTGTTTTACAGTGATCAGATACCAGCTACCCAACCGCAACGACAAAACTCCGTGCGCATACGTGGCAAATATACATTTATGTAATCGTTCCTGAAAAAGTTCTATGGAAGTTGGTCTATAACAATTAAAGTGGGGTGCTTGTATCCAGAGAATTTCGTTTATAACTGGCCGTCGGTGAATATCTGAATTAAATAAGATTGTAATTTAAAAGTATCCTATATCATTTCCTTTCACTTGAAATTGCTAATGATCCATATATGTGTATGTATGATTTGTTTAACTTAAATGATAATTTACTTCAATGTACTATGAACAAGACAAATGTTATGCCCTATTCTGCTGTCTATATTCGGACCTTTTCTCAATGACCCAAATAAAATTTATTACTGCATATAATTTTAAGACATGAACATTAAACGGCATTTAAATATTTTTAAATAACAACAGAGTTTTGCTGTTTCTAGATTGAGGTTTGTTGTTAGAAAAAAATGTTAGAATGTTAGTTTAGTTTTAAACTATTTATTTATAGCCGATTGCGAAACAAGTTCTTTTAATTTATATTAATCCCTCTCGACTGTCCACTTCCTGGGTAGAACCAGTACTCAGGTACTGAATACCTGGAGAAATGTGCAGTAAGTAGTCTTGCTCAAGGTCTAACAACACGTGGTCAGTTTCGGGGTTCGAACCTAGGACTCTCCGATCCGGAGTGCAACGTCTTAACCACTGGACCACAGACGCTCACAACGTTCGAATGTTGAACAGGACCTTAACGACGACCTTTGATGCTTTGCATCATTGCCATCTTGTCTGTCAACATGACAACTCGCACACACATCTAGGACATCGACACAGCTGTGAACAATTATCCTTTAAGTTAACCATAAATCAGTTGCAGTTTCCACAACGTTACATTTGGCCAAAAAGTGTCGTTACCATTTCTTAAATATCATTGGCTATTAATATCATAAAATATATGTGTCTATCATGTTTTGCCCTTTCCTCTCTTTATGTAATTTGTACCTTTGTTCTTCGTAGAGAGGATCATATAATGAATGCACACACATGTATATCAACCAATGTTCAGACAAACGACTGAAAGATGGCTCGATCAATCACGACAGGGGTCAAATGGCGCCTTGCTTTTTCGAAATTAGTTGTAACTTTGAAGCGAAGAGAGAGCAAGGTAGGATGATGACTGTTTTAAATGGAATATTGTTTTAATGCAAAGGATTTAACTTAACTAGTTTAATGTTCATTATGGACACGTTAAGTTTTTTATGGTTGTATGTTAACAGCAGTCGGAAAAAATGTATTAAGCCACGTAAGTGTTTTCAAAACAGCCATATGTTTAAATCTTACCGAACTAATAAGTCGAATACGCATTGTCAGAGCAAAGTGTCAGCTTAATCAAGTTTAGATTATTTTTTTCTTTTTTTGTAAAATGGTGAGTGAATAGGCCGAGTTAAGCAGGGTTGGGTTTTTTTTTGCTTTTTTGTTGTTCTTTGATGCTGTTGTTTGTGTGTGTGTGTGTTGTTGTTGTTGTTTTTTTGGTACAATTATGTCTGCGTGGATATTTAACCAGTGTTCATTTTTATTTGATTTTTTTTTTTCGTGTTTTATTGCATTTTATGATAAAATGGATTGCTCGTACATTTACATTCCTATTTTAAGTATTGTTATAAATAAATTACATGAACTTTTCACACTGACGTAGTGTAAAGCTTGTGTGAAATAATTTCTAAAATTACTATCATAGTATCTATAAACTATAATTTGAACAAGATGTATTCTTATAATGTAAAATTTTGTTAATAACCCTTACTAATTCTTATCTTTTAAAGTCTATATGAAAATACACCTTGACATTTTGCCTAGAAAATTCACTATCAGATAGTGCACACTGTGACAAGACAGCTCCCAGAGGGCGCTGGCTGATCTGGATCTACATAGTTTGCCCAGGCCTGATCTGTTACCTGTTTAAACTTATGAAATCTGTATTGTTTTCCATTTAGGCGACTCAATAAAAATTAGAAAGGTCAACAAGTGCAAATGCTTATTGTTAGTCATACGTTTATTGACTGACGTTTATCCATGCGTGGGTTAATGAAATTAATTTATGCAATAATTAAAGGTGATATTCATCTTTTGGGGCCAAAGTTTTCTCTAATGCAAATAAATAAAAAAAAAAAAAGATTTTGCGAAACGCTGTTTATCCTAGCCCTACATTCCTGTGAAGAGGAAAATATAACAGCCTACTTTTTGTTTCAAACTGCATTTTCCATCCGAGCCACACTGCACAGTTAGCTATTTTTAAACTAAGAAAACCACGTGGCCACTTACCTTTGACATCACGTTACAAAATCATCCGGGTAATCAGCTCTGACGTCGATATCTATTTTTGGCAAATTCCATTATCGACCTATTTATACATAAATATATTTGGAAAGAACATACAATCATCGTGATCTACTTTATGCAGAAATCGCCATCGTATCTATAGGTTTTAAAATGAATATTTAAAGAGATATATTTCACGATTAATCTTAAGATTGTCCAATATACGCATAAGTTTATGAAGTAATTATGCACAAAATTCCCCGGAACTTGTGTTGTACATATACATATTAGCTATAAGCAAAACTATCGGATACCACTTTCATTAAAAAGAATTTATTTGATTTTGCAAAAAAAAAGACAAACGTTTTAAGGAATGGAGAGAGTGTATTGTATTACAAATAACTTCACTCTCGCTTTCAAAATGGCGACACCGACCGTATGAAAAATAAACTGAAACATGTGCAAATCTTTAAAGATTTCAAATCAATTACTTCATATATTTTTTCTGCATCCTAATATTTAATCTATTTGTTTAATTATATATTTTGAACGAACTTGTGTACATCGTCTGTTACTACTATGGGGAATAACGTACCATTAACAAGGAAGTCGTTGTGATGATGTATGTGTATTTACAACTACTGACATACATAATAATTTTCAAAATTTAATTAATGTTAATTAATTCAATTAAAAGTTCAAGGACACTAATGGGTGTTGATCTCAAGCCTAAATGATCTAGTTTATTAGTCTTATCAGTATAAAGATGGTATTCGATTCTTAGTTTTAGTGAGAAAAAAATCTAAAAAATTGCATAAACTGTTTTAACGATAATGATTAATGTAATGTAAGTTTAATAGCGCATCAAGTTTGCTGGCGTAAGGTAGAACATACAGAAAATCCAGTATGTTAACGCGGAAAATTTACGTGCGTTCAATGATAATCACGTTTAAAGTCCGCTGTCTTGATGTTTTGACAGATGTTAATAACAGAGAACACGTCTGATGAATTCGAATCATCATTTCACGATACCAAGCAGGGGCAAATCCAGGATTCTTTTCGCGGGGAGGTGGGGTGGGTGGGGTGGGCATGAAAGTGTTGTGCGAGCTAATTGAGCTTGCACCAGAGGTGCTAGGGAGTATTGGCATGCTCCGCCAGAAAAAAAAACTTATGAAATGTAGCAGCCAAATAGGGCCATTTTCTTCATGTACGAAGGTGCTTGGAAGCTTTTTTCCATGAGTCTAGCATTCTCGGCGACCAAGATAATATATAATCATAGTTTTCCATGGGATGAGGTGGGTGTTCAGATTGAGCGGGAACCATAGATGCCAGTAGTGTTAGGGCATCTAGGGCATGCTCCCACAGGTCATCTTGAAATATAGTCATTTCCTCTTTATCAGATGCTAGACAGACCTTCACAGGAATTATGTTTTTAACAAATAGCCCCACCACCATCCACCCGCCACGACCCCCACTAGATCTGCCCATGCAAAGGATCTACGACTTCTATCAACATAGATCTATGTCTAATTTGAACCCGACAGTCGTATTGCTAACACCAGGTTAACATCAGTCCGCTATGCTGCCATGCGCAAATCTCGTACGCCCTAATTACGCCGTATCTTTGAAGTATCTATCAAAATGATTTACCTAATTATGTATAAGTAATAGCATACTTACGCATAGATATATTTGCATTAATTATTACTTTCAAGTCCCCGACTACTATACATTAGGATGACGCTCCGTCTATCATAACTTACTAACATACTGGGAAAGACGATGGTAAAATGTCACTCCCAATAAAGCGTGCAATAAATTAGGGTAATACGCATATAAAACATGCCGGCATTCAATTAGTCTCATTAATTAGGACAACGCTCAAGCGAGAGTTGAGCGGTAAAGGTAAAAAAAATATTGGAATATTTGTAAAAGATGGTATCCGACAGCTTGCCTATAGTATATCTAATATATGTAACAATGTCTGATCTCTGTTTGGGATAGTCGTGCATAATTTCTATAGAAAAAAAACCTCATCATACTTAAGTCTAAGATTTTCGACAAAATCTCATTAATCAACACTTAAAATGTTCTCTTTTGTCAAACCTATAAATAAGAACGTTTTGGATTTCTGCTAAAAAATAGACATGGACGTCACAGCGAATGACGTGGATGAGCTAAAACATAAGTGGTCACGTGGTTGTTTTAGTTTAAAAATAGCTAACTTTGCAGCGTAGCTCAGATATGAAATACATGTTTGTAATGACGATTGTAACGTTATGGTACACTTTTCAGACAGGTGTGGGACATCAATAATCAACATTTTGCGGGATCTGTTCAGGTAACAACAGTTTATTAAGATGATTAATGAACATAAGGTTGGTCCCGACAGTCGGATGGACTGAAGAGGACACATTATATCATTACTTATACTTGTAGATGAATGGACTTGTAAACGGGTTTTATAATGCTAAATCAGCTGATGTGTTTACTGACAAATAGATGGACGACTAGGCATATCGTAAGCAGGGGCAAATTTATGATGCTACCTCTATGTGCCGCTGATGGGTCGTGTGTGTGATTTTTTTTCCAGTCGTTATTTATGCTGAATGAGAATGTTTAAATGGTCGACAGGTTGGCGGCATTATCTTTTCTTTTTTATTTGCTGTGAAGTGTGATGAGTACATTTAGAAATAATAGACAGATATTAGGCAGATATTTATACGATATTTCACGGCAAGTTTTAGGCTTACATTGTTAGGAATTAACTTGCTGCTTTAATACATGGGGCAAAACCAATGGCATTTTCCGCCAGACGGCCATTACATGACGTCATTGTTAGAACAAAAAGTCAAGTCTCAAGAACGTTTTACATGGTTGTACAGTTTATAGGATAGATAGGAGACATACCAGGGGCGGATCCGGGATTTTTTTCGAGGGTAGAGGCGGGTGTGTGTGTGTGTGTGTGTGTGTGTGGGGGGGGGGGGGGGTAATTAAGCGAGCAACAGAGGTACTAGCTCTGTTACGGGGTTAGGGAGGGGAAGCCTCTTAGGGCATTTTCCCGAGAAATCTTTTGAAATCTTGCAGCCGAATAGAGCAATTTCCTGCATTATAAAAGGTTCTGCATTTTTTTAAATGAATCCAGACTGCTTGTATTTTCGGCGACAAAGGTAATCTATCATCATATTTTCTTGGGATGAGCGGGGAGGTGAAATTGAGCGAGGACCATAGGTTTGAGTAGTGTTAAGGGATCTGAGAGCATGCTCTCACAGGACGTGTGTTGACACCAAGAAGCCATAATAGTGCCATTCCCTTTCAGATGCTTGACATAGCTTTAGAGAAAGTATGTTGTTACACAAATTGTACAATTTCAATGCATTTTTTACAAGACAACTTAACAAGTTAGGTATAAATACGCTCTTTCAAGTCTTATTTGTTGCTTTGGATACATGTGGGACTATAATGATACTAGTGTCATAAAGATGTGACACGCTTTGAAATGCTAAAAAAACCTTCATGGAAGATATTTTTGGGACAATATGGGGAGCGGGGTGGGCGCGGGGGAGAGGGGGTGCAAATAGTTTTAGTTAGACAGATATGCGCAAAGACGCGCGTGTAATTCAGTAACCCTAGTTGTGGGTTTAAATGTGATCCTCCCTTAAATTTCCTAGACCATACATAAAATGTATGTATATTATTTTATTTCAACCTGACAATCTCTTTGAATATGATCAGTTTTTGTCAAGAGACATGTCAAAACGCAAATCCGACATTCCAAAAATAAAACGCTTCCTGGGATACATGCACCTCAACACGATACATGATGGGCGGATCTATCAAGGCGAGAAGTATTCATTCGGGCTGACTTTTTTGCACTATTTCATGTAGATCAAAAGTTCGGTTAGACTGCTACGCCAAAAAACTCAATCTCAAAAGCCAGGATAAGTCCAAAAACATGCGTATTTTATCCTTTACCTTCCTTTGTGACATTGACCATTGGAATAACAACGTTTTTAATTGCAAATACTAAAGCAAGGGTATGCAACAACAACAAAAAACTTGCGATCGATAAGCTCATCGCAAGCGGGTTCATCTACTGGCCATAACAAGACGATATCATTGTTTAGGTATTTATAATTGTAAAAGGCTCTCCCTAATCTTGACCTGAAATGAATGACGTTTTCAAAAACACGTATGCATCATCGCAATTAAAACTCCCGACAAGAGATCTCAGCGCCAAAAGCAACGCTACTGTATAAAGTATGAATATACCGAAAGCTTTATCGAACTTTGGTTTACTTTTTTAAGAAAAACAAATAAATGTGGTATATGCAGCTTCTTTTCTTTTTTTTCAGAAAGATGCTCTGGATAATAGCATTAAACCTTGTGGTGTCAGTCCATTCCCAAGGTCCTCCAGGACTGGATAGTATACCGGATGGCATGCCACCAATAGGCGCCCCTGGTTTTGGTGGCGGTGCCGACGGTGGCTTCGGCGGGGGACTCGTAAGCCGATCAGGGGCTGCTTTCGGTGGACTACCTGGCGGCGGTTTTGGTGGCGGCTTTGGTATGGGCTTCGGAGGTGGTCCCCTTGGTTTTGGCGGAGGCTTTGGTGGTGGATTCGGAGGCGGTGGTGGGCCTGGAGGTGGTGGTTTGGGCGGAGGAATGGGTGCTGGCTTCGGTACTGGGCCGTTTGGTGGATTTGGCGGCGGCGGTGGCGGAGGGTTTGGTGGTGGACCGGGTGCGGACACTGGATTTGGGGGCGGAGGTGGATTCGGTGGCGGAGGTGGATTCGGTGGCGGAGGTAGCGGAGGGGGATTCGGTGGCGGAGGTGGATTCGGAGGAGAGATCGGAGGAGGCTTTGGAGGCGGTGGCGGCGGCGGCGGCGGTGGTGGTGGTGGAAGAGGAAGCAGTAGTGGCGCGAGTAGATCCAGAACCAGCAGTGGAGAAGTGAATTCTCTCGCATTCCCTTCTAGTAGTTCCGGGGCGGATTTTCTCGGAAGCAGTACCGAAATAAGTAGACCGAGTGGAGTGTCTTTTGTCGGAAGCACATCTGGCTTCCGAGGAACTGACCAAGCGTTCGGTTCGAGATTCAGGTTCGCCGGATCTCCGCCACCAAGACCAATCGAGACACGCCCTTCCATAACAGCATCGGGTCGGTCAACTTCAACGGGTTCAGGTTCGACACCTGGGGATGGTTTACCAGGCATCGGAGAGATTCTTGGCAACGAAGCCTCTGCCAGTGGTCATCCGGTGGAAGGAAGAATCGG
The DNA here is from genome assembly GCA_007844125.1 of Sinonovacula constricta. Lineage (NCBI taxonomy): Eukaryota > Metazoa > Mollusca > Bivalvia > Cardiida > Solecurtidae > Sinonovacula > Sinonovacula constricta. The sequence continues at coordinate 11,555,886 of CM017562.1, forward strand.
CGCCATCGGAGGCCAAAACGGCTTCCCGATTCTTGGCGGTGCTGGGAGCGGAGAACAATTTGCCGACGGAGGAATAAGTGCTGGCATAGCTAATGGTATTGGAAGTGGCTCTATTGACGCGTTTATGCAAAGAAGGCGAGCTGGCATTGAAGACACAAATCTCGGATTTCCAATAGACCGTACCCGGGCTGGAGGAATGTTTGGTATGCCTGGCTCTGGAGGGTTCCCTGGTGCCGGTGGTGTTCCTCCTGGACCCGGCGGCTTTCCTCCTGGACCCGGCGGTTTTCCTCCTGGACCCGGCGGTTTTCTTCCTGGGCCCGGTAGTTTTCCTCCTGGACCCCGTGGATTCCCAGGTCCTGGCGTGATCCCAAGAAACACAGGATTTCCCAGAGTCGGTGGATTCCCACCAGTTGGCGGATTTCCGGGTCCCGGTGGCATGCATTTCCGTGGTAGTGGCATTCCTTTTTTCGGTAGACCACTAGGAGGCGGTTTCGGAGGCCCACGATTTGGACCAATGATGTTCAGAAGATAGTCGCAGAGCATCGGACAAAAAAAAAGATCTAAACAAATAACGCAGGTCTTTAGGCACTAATAAAACAAAACAAAATAACTACTTTTACATTCATACAAAAATTGTGTGAACAGCGAAATATCGATACTTCTTATTGTTAGTGCATTTGTTGGCTCTACCATTTTCTACCCTGACAAGACTTAAGGATAAAAGATAATGCACTCTGGCTTATTTATATTAGCATACTGTTGCAGTACAATTTCTTCTACTGGACTTAGAATGCCTGTACTGATTATTGTATTAACTGCTGTGTTCAATTACCAATACAATATTATTTATTATTTGGCGTTGGTACATGTATCTTTAATTTAAAATAAAATTATATGTTGTCTTGTGTTGTGTAACTTGTACTTCTAGCGACACTTCAAGAAAGTTTTGCGTTCTTAAAGCGTGGACCAAGAGCTGTCCTTACACAACACGCTCTACTTTTCTCAGGGCAGGATAATATTGTTTGTTTATGTTAACCTGGCACTCGTTATATTTTGTAAGTGTACATAAACGTCTCCGTGTTATCACAATTATTCCGTTTCAGACCGAGAGCCGAGAGCGTTCGTCATTAATAATTATTAGCAGTAATTGGCATTAGATGATCGTCTGAGCTAATGGTTTAGTGTTTAAAATATATCTTGAAAACCAAACAACACAGAAATAAATAAAATTATTGGCTCGTCCTTAAACAAAATGAACAGTGTATCTTTTGGGGTTGTATTTTTTTTACCTTTTATACTATCAAAATAATTTTTTGATATTTAAAATACTTCATAAAAATTGTTAGGCTAAATTTGATATAAAATTCGGTAAAACAGACTGAAGAATAAAAACACAGTGGTGAGTTAAATACAGCACACATTTCCAGGATTTGGCTTGCAGTAGCTTCTGCCTTCAAAGATGGCTGCCTTAAACTGTCTTATCAGTGCCTATGACATCACATGGTAACTATATATATATATAATTAAGGTTATCTCGCCCACACACTTCTCCAGAAATAGTAAAAGAAATGCAGGAATAACGATATTCCAGTGAAAAATAAAGAAATGACAAATCTTAATTAGCTTTTCTTAGTAAAATAACTTTATCGAAATGTTTGCCTATATGTATACAACAGATAATATGAGTTTTAACATCAAGATCTAAGAATTTTGGCAAACGTCTAATAACAGTTTTCATTGGTGATGTAACAGAGCGACCTACTACCTCAGTGGTCATGTCTGGTGTTTTTTTCTTACCGACCAATTTACAGCTTTGAACCAACTTGTTGCAGAAGTAAGTGGTCGTTTGTTGCAGCAATACTCAATATTACTCAAAATGCTTGAACTGTTTTCTAAAGTGTAACTTTGATATATGATTTAACTTCATTAGTATTTTACCTGTTTAATATCCATGTCCCCAGAGTCGGATAGTTTCCGTCATTCCTAGTTTCTCGAAGACTTTAATGATGCCAAGTCAAGTAAATATGATGTTCATGCAAAACAAATGATACATCCTTTGTAGACATAACAGTATGTGCAAAATAAAACTTGGTCTTATAGTGAAATTCCACAGAATTGTATCAAAGAAAGGATTAAGTGACGTCATCAATTAGTTGTAATAAAGCACCTTTATTCTCTCTAGTGGACTGCGTTTCCATCTTAAAATATTGAAAATATTTCGACTAATAACTACTTTAAAATGATGTTTCTTCACTGTGTAAAACAATATTGATTTCAATTCTATTTCATTTACTAGCACAATTTACTTAGTTATAATGAATAACTGTCCTTTATTGTTTTAAGTATATGTCAATAGTTAGTTTCCATGTGATGTCATAGGCACTGATAAGATAGTTTAAGGCAGCCATCTTTGAAGGCAGAAGCTAATGCAGGCCGAAATCTGGAAATATGTGCAGAATTAAACTCACGTTTTTTATATTTTTTAGTCTATTAAACTGAATTTTATATCAAATTTAACAGCTTTTATGAAGTATTCTAAATATCAAAACTATATTTTATTAGTTCAAAGGGTAAAAAATACCAAAAAAAAAAGATACACTGTTCATTTTGTTTAAGGATGAGGCAATAATTTTATTTATTTCTGTGTATTTATTCTTTGTACATTTATCAATTTTAAAAAAATATTTATAAAAATATGTATTTCACTTCTATACAATTCATCTGAAAATCCCTTGATGTTGCCATCAAAGAAAGCTGCCAAGATAAAGGATCTTCACTGATGTGGGAACTACCTATTGTTTTAAGTTTATGTCAATTAATTACTTTTCTAATTTCTGGAGGCAATTATAATTTGAAAATAAAGTTAAATTAACAATTTAAAAAAAAAGGATAAACTGACAAGATAACAAGACAAAAGATGTTAGAAAACATTTATTAATAACTCATAATCATCTCTCCGCAATCAATTAATTTCAACTACAGTTCGACATACATCTAACCTTGTGGTGATCATTTGAACCTAATAAACATAAGCACACTTTCAAAACCATGGTCTTATTTCATAATTCACCAATTGTTGATGCAGTGGTCTTTGTACTATACCACATAAGACTTTTCAGTAAGTTTAATTTAATATTAATTGTTATCTGCTGCACTGGTCTTAGCATTGAAGTGTGTCTTCCTAAGGTGGAAGTTTCCATGGTTAAACTGCACTGGATCAGCTGGGAACTGCAATGTATCCTCATCCTGCAACGGAAAAAGCATGGTGTTTTCAGTTTTAACCATCTTATGGTAGATTTATAAATAAGCCAGACAAAATCTCATTTATAAGCTTATAGCTACATTCAAGGTTTCTTGTTGCAAAATCTCCGCAGCAAAGTGTGCAGATCCTGAACAGACAACTCCCAACTGGGATTGGCTTATTTTGATGAACACTATTTGCCAAAGACTGGTAAATCAAGAACAAGAGTAAAAAGCTTCTTTTTTTTTTTTCTTTTTTTTTTTAGATAATGGTACAATGGTAAGAAGACCTTCCCACATTAAGTCCTTCCCAACAAAAGGGACTCAAACCCACGCAGTGGGAGGCTGAGCAGTCAGAGGAGTTACAAATCGGCAAACTCTACCTAGGTGCACTGTTTAACAGAATCGAAAATATATATTATATTAAAGGTAGTATCAGAGAGTTTGCCAACTTTTTTTATATATAACAGTATCTGTAAATAAGAACGATTGGAATTCCTGCTAAAAGTAGACATCAGCGTCACAGCGGATGACGTGGATGAACTAAAACAGAAGTGGTCATATAGTTTTCTTGGTTTAAAAAAAGATTACTGTGCAGTGTGGCTCAGATGGGAAATTCATGTTTGTTTTGAAGATTGTGACATTATGGTTCACTTTTAGAACAGGAGTAGGACACCTATAAACAGTATTTTACGAGATCTGTTCAGATAAAATGGTTTACTAAGATGTATAATGAAAATATTCTTGCTCCAAACTGTTGGATACCACCTTTAATGTATGGTTAGAATGAATATATAATGGGTTTCATTAAAAAGCAAGACAAATGCCATAATAATTGTCATGTAAATTATATCTAGATATCATAAATATTTTAATATGTATGAAGAAGCTAAACAAACTTGAGATCAAAACTGCTGAAACAGAAGTATTTAAAACAAGAGGGCCATGATGGCCCTTAATCGCTCACCTGATGACACAGGCTTTTAGTAGGCTCAAATCTGGCATCAAGTAATTAAGAGTTATTTGAGAAATCTTTGGTGAAGACTGGACCATAAGTGTGGCCACTAGGTTGATAACATTTTCTAGAATTTTACCAAGTAACCTACTGAATCCACATGACTCACTTCAAAACATATGTAAGATTTCATACTGGCAAACATGCTGGCATAGTTTGGTGAAGATTGGGCCATAAATGGGGCCTCTAGTATGTTCACAAGCTTTTGCTAAGATTTGACATAGTGACCTACTTTTTGACACCAAGTGTCCCAATAATGAACTCATCCAAGATTTCATTCCGACCAACATTCTGATCAAGTTTGGTGAAGTTTGGGCTATAAATGTGGTCGCTAGTGTGTTCACAAGCTTTTTCTAAGATTTGACCTAATGACCTACTTTTTGACCCCACATGACCCAATAATGAACTTATCCAAGATTTCATTTAGACAAACATTCTGACCAAGATTGATGGAGATTGGCCTATAAATGCGACCTCTACTGTGTTTACAAGCTTTTTGTAAGATTTGACCTAGTGACCTACTTTTTGACCTCACGTGACCCAGTTACGAACTCATCCAAGATTTCATGTAGACAAACATTCTGACCAAGATTGATGAAGATTGGCCTATAAATATGGCCTCTAGTGTGTTCACAAGCTTTTTGTAAGATTTGACCTAGTGACCTACTTTTTGATCCCACGTGACCCAATAACAAACTCATCCAAGATTTCATGTAGACAAACATTCTGACCAAGTTTGATGAAGATTGGCTTATATAAATATGGTCTCTAGTGTGTTCACAAGCTTTTTCTAAAATTTGACCTAGTGACCTACTTTTTGACCCCACGTGGCCCAGTAACGAAATCATCCAAGATTTCATGTAGACAAACATTCTGACCAAGTTTAATGAAGATTGGCCTATAAATATGGCCTCTAGTGTGCTCACAAGCTTTTTCTAAGATTTGACCTAGTGACCTACATTTTTACCCCACGTGACCCAGTTACGAATTCATCCAAGATTTCATGCATACAAACATTCTGACCAAGTTTGGTGAAGATTGGGCTATAAATGTGGTCTCTAGTGTGTTCACAAGGTTTTCCAAAATTTTGACCTGGTGACCTACTTTTTGACCCAGGTGACCCAATAATGAACTCATCCAAGATTTCATGTACACTAACAATCTGTTTGATGAAGATTGGATAAAAACTGTGGCCTCTAGCTTGTTCACAAGCTAAAATGTTGACGCCAAACGATGAACGCCGGACGAAGCAGTATCACAAAAGCTCCCCTTGAGCACATTGTGCTCAGGTGAGCTAAAAAGGCAGCTCTTTGCAATTTTAAATACAAAAGGAGATTTCAAGCGCAATTCATTTCATTTTTGTATAAATTGTAAAACATGAAACTGTTTATAAAATTATCCTAACTGTAAATTATGGGACTGTTTCAGTGTTGATGTTTTTTGTTTGTCTTTAGGTTGTTATTTTGTATACACTGCACCAACACAATTTTTGTTATATTGGTAACATCTAGCTATTTCAGGTCAGGGAAAGCTCAAAACTGTCTTGAACCAGCTTCATATTGCAGGACAGAGGGAGACCGATATTCATTAGTCTCCGACTGCCAAAATATTGCAAACAAAGATTAAACACCCCTTTTTTGTCTTCTACATAACAATAAAAATAAAACAATGTATGCATGTTTAAGCTAGCTCATTCTGACCCAAAAAGCAGACATCCATTTTAGTTCATTCTCTCAACTAAGCTTCAACTTATAATCTGAATCAACAAGCATCTAAAAAAATCATGTTTAGCAATGTTTGTTTATTGGGTTTATCATCCCACAAACAATTTTTCAGTCATCTGGAGACAGTGTCCACTTGAAGCAAATAAAGTGCTGCCTTTACTGTGTATACCATGCACATGGCCACACCCATTCGCATTATCCTGGCTCCGGGCCAACCAATCGTGGAACTAGCCTTATACTAGCTTGAGCAGTAGCTAAGGAGCTTTATCACAACCATTTTTGTATGGCGCAACCCAGGATTGAACCTGGGCCTCCTGTACCTCAGGTCCTGGGGTCGATGCTGTACAGGTTAGGCTACTATGTCCGGTTTTAGCAAGGCTTATCATCTCATTGTAAAAATATCTGTTAAGTATATTTTAAAATCAAAATGTAGACATGTTACCACCTATGATCTATCAGTTGTATACTTTTGTTCAAGAAAGTGAAGAAATCTTAATACAATAATAACCAAGCAACATGTGTTGATTAAAATTTGATCATAAAAACTCACCTTAAACCTGGCTATTCTGCTACCATATACTTGTAAAGAATTGTATTTCGTCCAGTGCTGAAAAAGACATGAGTTTAAAAGAATCAAGATAAATTTTAAAATAGCATTAGTTAAATGTAATATATCTTCTGAGCAAAATAAACATATGCGCTAATAAGTTGATTCAAACACTTTACAAATCGGAACTAGAAGCTTCTATTTATTTTAGAAATCAATGGTTGAAGTTTAAATGGTATATCAATAAGGAGCTTATGAATGCTCATGGAGGGATGCTCATTTTTTCCACTTAATTTTTTGCTTACACCATGATGGAGGGATGCTTATTTCTTCCACTTTATTTTTTTTTTCTTAATCCAAACATCTATGCACACACATACTCTGTTTACAATAGAATTTGCATCTATACATGTAACTTTACTCAGGGAAATGCATTATGATGGTAAACATCAAATAAAAATGGGATTTTAGACAAAAGTCTGAGTAAAATATTTATTTAAACCCAAAACAATATCTTTGTAACAAGCTCTGTAAAAATAAAATTCTGTAGTTTGTAATTTATAAAAGAATCATTTGAAGAAAGACTAATTTAAATTCTCAGTGTTATTTGTGCAAAACGTCTTAGAGGTCAATTTAGTGGAGGAAAAAATGATAAAATTCTTTTCCTGTGGGTCTTGAACTTTTATTACAAAGCTGATGTCCTCATTGCCCATTTTTGAAATTTGGAAAATGCATTAGTTATCTCCCTTGTGGGAAGGTATTTCATAAATGGTAAGGTAGTACAAATCAGAATATTTATTTTATTTTTAATCTTCTTATTTTAATAATAATGCTCAAGCACTTGCACTTGTTCTTATTTCATTCATTAACTTACAATATATATGTGCATGCTGCAGTTTGGAACATTCTCCACAGTTAAGAAGTGGACAAAGTGTGAATATCTTTATACAAGGGAGGTAAACCAATGTAAATTATCGGTAAATAGAGTTATGTACCTTTATAAATGACACATAGACATTACAGGGTAAAGGACAGTCAGCTAGACAACTAAACACACTAACAAAACCTTTATCTTAAATGAGTAAAAAAAAAGTACATGACACGAAAAACTGGTATGAGTAAAGGGAATGTATTAATTGAACTGAAAAAAAAAAAATATCTTTGCCACGGCAAAGATTTTGATAAATCTCAAATGACAAGGCATGCTTTTTAAATGAATATGGATAAATTTACAACATTGATGGCACTTTTTTTAAAATGTTTATGTATACAAAAAAATCAATTACTCTACTTACATGTGAATTGTACTTGACATGGTAGAAACCAGCAACAAGAGCAACATAGGCAATCATCATCTTGGGGGCAAAGAATCTGATGAGTCCAGCAGCTGTTGGGTTCTGAAAAGTTTAATTTAATAACTGTGAGTGTAAAAACAAGTGACAATAGCAGGATTGTCATCAATAACTAATGTGTAATGACTGAAGTCCTTAAAATTGTGATTAAGTATGTGTTGTTGTTTTTTTAATCAGATGTTTCAACAGACCAATTGTACCACAAAAACTTGTTGTAATCAGTTGCTTTTGGAAGAAATCTGGTGTTTTCATAATTAATGAAAAACCCTGCTACAGCTTCTTTGCAAAAGCTGTTCACATATGTGACTGGCCATATCAAAATCAGTCTAAAGTCGCATTTCAGATTATCGAGATAATCCGCTCTGAAGGCATGTAGGTGCAAAAAATATTGATTTTTAGATTTTGCTATATAATTAATGTTGAGACTCTTTACTACGAAGAAATTGAAAATATAGTCGAATTAAATAAGTCTTTGCCTGTTTATTTCAACTTTGATCGGACCCTATACTCTGTTTATGTTCACGTGAATATCGAGATTACGCCACGAACAATGGAAAATGTGCCCAATTCATTAGCGCATTTTAAGCACAAAGAAAGAGACAGAGTGGTTGTATTTGGTATCGTAATAAAGGTTAATCTCGGGGAATTCAATTATTCTACTTTTAAACATAATCGTCATTCCAAGTAGACACTACAATCATTTAAAACAAGTGACCAACACAAAGGAAATCACGCACCTGTTGCTAAATAAACCTATCGGCTTTTGATTGGTCAAACGGACGTCACGTGATACTTCCGGTATCCCGTTCAAATTATTTTTTCACCTATCTTTACTGTTTACTGCGTTTTTATCACCATTAAAGTGGAATTTGTCATCGATCTGTGTTAATACTGGATAATAAAACATAAACACAATGGAATCATCCACAGAAAAAGTTGCTAAAGTAAATGCCTTAAAGAGTCAGTAAATGGGTCAAATCTCGGAGGTATCGGAAACTTGAATGAATTGATTACAACTTACTTTACAAGTGCAAGTGTTACGTTGGACTGAGAGAGTGAAAGTGACAGTGAAAGCTGTAATGATATGGAGGAAACATTTGCAGACATCGCTAACTCTCACATGTATTTCTATTAAAGGAAATACTGTGGATTTATTTAAAAAAAGGCTAAAAAACAGTGTCGCCCTAATGTAGTTTTCGAGACAAAAAGTTAAAGAAATTGACACTTTTATGATTTTCTATAATCACTATTGCACTATATGGTTGCTTTGTTAATAAATGAGTAAGTGCATTAAATAGAGTTGTGTTTTCTCTTTCCAACAATGTATGACATGATGGTGTAATTTATATAGAAAATATTGTTTGCTATGGCATTTCGTTTTAAGTATAGACCAAAACTGTTAAAACAAGTTTAAGTGCCGTTTTCTCCACATTTATGTGTAGTTTTAGGCCTTAAACTGTGTTACCTAAATTTGAATAACTTTCCACAGGATTATAGTATCGTGATGGTTCTTGTATCGTTTTAAAGGTCTATTTATGCTCTATAAAATAAATATAAAACTAAAAATATTAATTTTGCGACTTTAGACAGATTTTGATATGGCCAGTCACATATTGTAGGACTTGAGCCGGAAATATATGTAAAACAAATTATAATACAATAATTAAGGGAAAAAAATATGGAAAACATAAGTGAGATACTCATATATGTTAAGATTTATTTTTGTAATGGGGTTCATGTGACCAGGTGTCTATCTTCTGCAAATGCAGCATGCTTTAAGAATTGGTGTCACAATATCAGAACCTTTCAACATTTTATATGCTGTTATATCTAATGGCTCAAATTTTTAAATCTGTTCCTGATAGGGCTGTCACGATATGCTTGAATCGTACCACAATATAACTGCGATACAGAAAGAGCATATTGCAATACGTACCCAATATATCGCCATATATTAACAAACAATTGTAATAAGCTATTGCACTCAATATAATGAGCAGAATGAACAACAAATACAAGAGTAAAATATGACAGAGCTTTATAAGATTCGCAACTGGTAAACACGGTAACAAGAAAGTAAGTAATACAACTAGAAGGTCGCAAGAACAAACAGTCAAACAGCAAAATAATTTCACTACTTCACCAGTGTAGTGTGATGATGCCAATGAATTTTGGTGATGATGATATACAAGTGTATTTAGGTTGTTTGGGCCTCAACCATATTTTATAGGCGCATTAAATGTCCGCACAATGCAACTCCTTTAACAATTTTCCTTGTTGATCTGTTCTTCTTCAGTCTGAAGTGGTCCTACATATTAATTTTATTCAGGTTCTTTCAAAAGAATTAACCAGCTGGGCTGAACAATCTCATGGTTCTTTCAAAAGAATCAACCAGATCGGCCAAACAGTCTCATAAAAATATGGCCATTACACTAATTCATGATTCTGTTAAATAATCATTTTTCTTAAATCGAGAAATTAAACTGTGCCCACAAAGCCAAAACTTAATTAAAAGTTGTTGGAAAAACAGCATATGCATATCGAGTAGGCCAGATTGCCCGGACTGTTTACAATTAACTACCTTGACAATGACATGAATTTGACTATATTTTCACTTGGTTACAGGTGATTGAATTTCATTAATACGAGCCTCTTTAACTTTTGACACACAAACTGGTGGCAACAACCAAATTATACAAAATATTGTTAATACTAGTATGGCCATTGTGTATCGCTGTACTGTATTGACTTCAATCAGTATTGCAATATACCGGTATATCGCGACAGCCCTAAATCCCGAGCTATCAGACAAGAGATCTTACAGTCTTCAGTAACCAAAAAAGCTACCAATTGAGTGACTTTTCTGGATATCCATTTGTTACAGAAATGTTTTCATTTCTTTTTAAGCAATCAAACTCTATGTGATTGGTGGAAATGCCAATGAAATTTGATGTCATTGATTTGGAATATATATATATATATATAATTTACAATGTCTTACCATCACTTTCCTAAGGCCCAACTCGACCACATCCCAGGGCTTGGTGTACATCCTCCTGAGGCTATATTTGGGAACGGCCTCTGGAACGTATCTTGGTTCATTTGGCGACAGAATCTGATCTTGCAGCCACTGTTTTCTCAGAAATCGGTCCTCAGCGGACATGCGATTTGCCGTCCTGGAGCGCTCATTGATAAAAGGTTCGATGGAAAATGGCGGATATCTACTGCCTTTGTTAATCTGGGCTTGTTGTATACGCCTTTCGTAGGCAATACGTTTCTCACCGGGCTTGGGGACCTCTATGTTTGGCACCTGACCGACGGTCGGCACCTTGGAGTCCGCCATCTTTGCGACCTTGTGGTAAGGGGCATAACTCTAACTCACACCGGAATTTCTTTCATTCGACCCGAGACTCTATCGTACTTTGGACATTAATTGCTGTTAATTATTTACCCAAGTTATTCTAAAGAACTAAATGCATGCATTTGTGGGGTTATTTTGCCAATTCATAAAGGTACAGTTAAATGGGGATTATCCAATGCTATTTTTCTACATAAAATAATTGTTCATGATAAACCTTGTAAGTATCACAAGAATCCCTAAAATGTAGCCTTGTAGGGCTACCTTATACCTTTTGCTTCAGTGCATTTAAAATGGCATTGTTACATTACACCCCCCCCCCCCCACGCCCAAAAACACACTCACATACACAAACAGCATGCTGTGAGATCACAGATAGACACTTGATTAGTTTATTATATACAAGCGTGTCATGAGGAAGAGGCTTTAATACAATTGTCTGAAAAGACGCATATAGGCTTTCTGCACTGCCATTGGTCAGTAACACCCGAATCCCCACCTTTTCCTTGATACCACTGCAGGTTGAGGCTGTATACAACAAGCTAGACCCCCCCACACACACACACACACCACCACCACCACCCCCCTCGCCCCAAAAACAACAACAACAAACAAACAAAACCCACTAACCTCCCAGTGTGAAGCAAGATCTATAAGGCCACCTTCCAATTTTTAATGCCTTTAAAGAATATGTTTATATTGTTAACTGCATATTATATTAATGGAACGTTCCAAATTTGAAGTAGATAAATGTTTTCGAGAAATGAAAAATTGTTTTAAAAAAAAACAAAAAACAATAATGATGCCAAGAAGCGGGTTATGAATGTAGTTTCTTTTGTTTTCAAGTTTGAGTTTGCTGAAAATGCTGAACACCTAACTGCTCATCAGGGGTAATAGAGACTTTTTTTACCTTCAACTAAAAATGAAGTTGCCCATGTGTTTTACCAGTTTTAAAGCCCTCTTCAGTAAATTGATCTTATATATAGAGAGAAGGGTCTGGAGATTGCAGTAGATTGGTGACTATATAAGATATGTATACATATATTCTAATTATGTAAAAAAAAGTGTGTGTGTGGTGGGGAGGACGAACAACATTATCCCTTTTAAAGATCTCATTGTTGCCTGTTTATTTTAACCCTTTTTTCTTGTATATTAAAGCCAAAAATAAAGTAGTAATGAATTAAATTTTCATCACAATTGTAAAAATACGTAAGTTCAAAAAAAGTTATTGAAACAGACAAAAGATAATATTTTTGGTAATTTAATTTGAAATTATAACACCCATTGCAAACACTCACACAAACACAGGCACACATATTGTCAAACAGTCTTTACAAATGCTCTAACACCCAACTTAAGGCGTTTAAATATTGCTTTTAAATATCTGTATTTTATGTGTGACATATTTTGCCCTTTATAATCTCCAATTTACCTAAATGTCCAGACTATTCCCTGTAATAAGATAAATTTACTGAACTCGACGTTTACAGAAAAATCTGGCACCATGACCATATATGGATAAAAATTTCTTTGGAAAGAAATCTATTAATATTTCTTTTGCCATATTATCCAAAAACAATCTTTCAGTTTTGCAACATGATGATGGTGCTACACTTGAATCAGTTATTTAGTGACAGATAGACACACACTCATCGTAGCTTTTTTTAAACTAAGAAAACCATGTGACAATGTGACCACTCACTTTTGAGATCACTTTATATTATCATCCGGTTAATTCGCACCAATGTCAATTACTATTTTAAACAGATATCACCATCATGCTTATAGATTTGGAATGAATAAACATTAAGTGGTTTTTGATTTGTACCGTCTAACATTAGAGTAGCGTTCAAAACTATCTTTACTTAGACTGCAGTACAAGTTTATGTGGAGAATATGCCCAAATCCCCCAAAAGCATTGGTAAGATATATTGTTACATGTATTAGTATTTGATATATTCAAACCATTGGATGCCACTTTCGAAACTGGTCACATTATCCTAACAATAGGCTAATAATTTGGGTTCCCACCATAAGGCTTACTGAGCAAGGGCAACATAATCTAACCATTTCTAACACATTTGTGTTATCACAGTCCAAACCAAATACCACCAAACTATGCTCATCAAAGATGTAACTGCCAATACTCCACACAAATTATAATGCATGTACTCAGTTTTAACATCGGTTCTATACTATTAAAATGGTAAAAAAATATATGTGGACACAATACAGAAGAAAACATTTATTAGAAAAGTAAATTTATTACATATAAAAATGACTTGTATAATAATTGTTCTGTACAGGATTAAATGATACAAGTATGAAAATATAGGACAATCCAAATTATTATATACATGGGTTCGCAACCACGATAAATGGAATGTAAATAACAAAACATGGAAACATTAAAAATGTATCTAGTAATGTAAATCACAAATAACGTTTTCATTTAAATTAAATGTATCTAGCAATGAATAGAAACATAAAGTTTATCTTCATATGTTCTTAGGATTCATTTACTTTTTCTAAATTTATATCAAAGGGCATAGAAGCTAACAAAATAAGCTAACATGTCTTGCATACAAAAAAGAACAGAGAAAAGACATAATCAAGAAAGTTCTTGTTTAGAATATTTACTTTTATTTATACATTTAATACATTAAATTTGAGTGTCATGTTAAAATCCACTTCTACTTATGAATATATGATTATATACATATAAAATTTAAAATATGATATGGAATTACTGCAATGCAAATCGATTGGAGACATGGAATGATATTTACATATGGCAATAGACACTTAGAAGAATGGTTTAGGTACACAAGCAATTTAAGCAATTTTGGGTAACAAAATTTAAACGAAAAATGAATACTTATTTAAAATGTCATTGCAAGTGACAATGCTGTTAACTTTCACTTGCAATACTTCAAGAATGGTTTGAAGATCATCTCATTCAAAATCATAGTAAAGTCATGATAGAAAAGTCCTTGTTGACTTGTTAACCAGTACATACATATTGTATTAATGCATGCTATGGTTAAAAAAAAAAATCACAAGGTTTCAAATTGTGTAGTTTATATACATATATAAAATATTTCAGCAGCAGTTATAGTTGTATCTCCTTTTTCTGTACATTGAATTTTACAGTAAACTTAATTCTATTCACATTTCTTTAATTAAATATTTAGTTTCCATAACGTTTGTGTCAAGCACTCAGTTGATAAATTATGTGTATGATTTTTTTACAAATTATAAATGAAAAAAAAGGAATATGTTGTAATCTTATTTTAAAAACAGAAAATACAAACTTCTGAGATTAAATCAAATCAAATCGACAAAGCACATTAATGTAATTAAATCTTTTAGTTTGTTCTACACTGTTTGAAATAAATGCATTTACCTTTCAATTTTTAAGTAAAAGATCTCTCATTACTTCATATTCAATCATTTATTGATGTATCAATTTTCAAATTGTTGAAACAATAATATTCACCTATTTTTTAATCATGCCAGATCTAATTGCAATACAAAGTCCACTTAGCAACATATGTCCACTAACCAGTGACTACATGTTTGATCAATTTTTAAAAATGATTTTTGCTAAAATAAAGAAATTTAATAGAACTTGAATATTTTAAGTCAATTTTTTTTTTCTGCATAGTTGAATCTAATATAAGGAAGAATAAATGACATTTTACGATTAAAGTAGGAATGAAAGAAGAACTGTAACCATGGAAACCAGAAGAAGCATGGATGATAGGCTGCAAGGACTGACGCCACTGAGGACCCACAAGGTTATGGGTTTGCTGTAAGGGTTCGCGCCAGAGTCAAATCTCTGGGGACAGTCATCAACTGAAATAGAGAGGTAGAAACTCTTAAGGTTTTTGTGTAACTTTAAACATCTGCCGGCTGTGGGTGCTTATAGCCGCATGGCTCCAGGTACGGGAGGCAATCCTAGGCCAGAACATACCAAAGTCATTAAAAATGGTAGTGGTATAGCTGTCTTGCTATCACTCAAGCAATTATAAGGGTAGTTCCACAACTGGTTGACCAGGTGTCAAGATAATGTGACTGGGTGTGGTATCATGCCAGGTGTTTGCTCCATGCTATACACAGTGAAGTCTGCTTCAAGTGAACACCATGTCCAGATAACTGAAATCTTGTTGGTGGGACGATAAACCCAATAAACAAACAAACAAATAATAGCCACAGAGGCTCGACACATATTATAAATGCTAATTCTACCACAGAACACAGAAATGTTAACATTTATTAACTGGCCCTGCTTCACTCCTTACCTTCCTCCATCCCTATCATGCCACAACCAATCTTTTTTTTAAATACAAACATGTAATGAATGTCTCCAGACAGAGGCAAGACTGTAGGTAGTAAGTTAAACATAAAATAAGACAACCTATCCATTATCTGTATATCAACTGCAGACTGTTAAGGATAAATATACTGTATATCCACTCACATAATCGTTCACTCTCTGTAAGATCAAGGGCGAGCCCTGTGCCATCAATCTGGTAGGAGTAAGCATCCTGCTCTCGAGGACATCTGGCATTTTGAGCTCGAGACATGAGCACTCCTGTCCAGCTCTTTCTCTCAAACACCTACAAAGGGAAAAATAATTTTAAGTTATTTAAAATGAGTTCTAAGCATACACTTGTAACGCTTAAGCAAATAGTGTAGATCCAGATACAGCAGCTTCTACTGTAAGCCGTATGATCAGATTGTACATTGTTAGGTAGTTAGAATCTTTCTATATGTTTTGTTACCTTCACATGAAGATGTTTGAAAAAATTTAAATGAATTTAGGGTATTATTTTACGCTTTTGGGTGAAAAAATGGGAAAACACAAGTGAAAGAAAATATTATCATTTCACTCTGGCTCACAGTGAATTGATAGGGTTATCATTTTCATTCTGGGTCCCAAGGGAGGTAATTATAAAAATAGATTAAAATTAATTTTAGAAATGAAATAAGCATGAAAATCTGTCTGCTGTCATAGATAAATGCGACACTCATGAAAATATATGTTTCTGTGACCAGTCATGAAATAAAATATGATCATACTGAAGTCAACAAATATCCATGAAATATTCAGTTAGTCAAACCTATGAAATGCTTTGCTAATAATTTTGCTTTACTTTGTTTATCACTGGAAAGTTTCAATAAAAATGGAGTTAGAGAAATATGAACTTCACTACTTTATTGATTTATTATCGTTTTAAAAAAAGAGATTGCACAAACACTTACCCAACATCTGAAGCTTGATACAGCATCTTCCTCATCCCAGGTGACCAGGTAGGATTTCATGTCCTCCATCCAGAAGCCAACACAAGTCAGGATGTTGTCAGGCTCATCTGGAACAGACAGTATATCGATTTTGCTTTAAATTCAAGTATTTATTCATTTTGTTTTTGTTTTTGAAATACATTGCAGTGACCAATTATGACCATTATAGCAACCTCCAGCTATCTTTGGAGGAGGAAGATCCCAGACAAGTGTCTGGGTAGAACCACCGGCACACCGCAAGTCAGCTGGAAGACCTTCCTACACTAAGTCCTCCACCCCAAATGAGACTCGAACCCATGCAGTGAGAGGCTAAGCAGTCACAGGAGTTACAAGTCTGTGACTCTACCACTACGCCATGGGCGCCCCACTTATATTTATTCATTGTTCTGATACAACTATTATTGTCATCTTAATGGTTGAAGTGGCATCAGTTAAGGGTCCCTGAATGAAAGGGAAATGTACCAGTATCCTACTGAAATATGTATCCTGTCGCTATGCAATGGGACATACATAAAGGATCTGATATGAGTGTTCATTAGATACTGAAAATATTAAACAAGTTGGATGAAATGATACGAAACGAGATTCTGTCGAGTTTTGTATCATTTTAGGCAACAAGTTTGATATTTTCATTACCTAATGAACACGAATATTATCTATTTAAAATATGAACTGTTGGCCTTGACATGTGTAATTTGGTTTGGAAGAGTCTGCACAAAAATAGTTCCACTTTTTACTTGACCAGTTTTTCGATAAAAAGGAAACAGCATCTTACTTGGTTATTTAAGAAAAAATATGTTGGTCCAAACTGTTGGATACCTCCTTTAAATATGACCTTGATCTAAATGGTTGCAATTGTAAATTGCCAAACACACCTTCAAGTTTATGACTGAAAGATGGGAAAGTTTGAGTGATAAATGTACATACAATGGAAGTTATGCCTAAAACACAAAAACAATGTATGACTGCAATAGGCCCCATCAGGGGCATTAAAAATGTACTAATTCATGATTCTGAAAGACCCTTTGAATCCCATACCATATTCTCCGATGGGTCGTCCTCTGTAGTCAACAGACTCGCAGTACTCTGCATCAATCTCAATACGGGTCATTGTGTTACTGCAAGACTTGAACTCTGTGACCCAGTTTCTGCAGTAGATACGCACACGGGGCTTCTCGGTCACACCCCGGATACGGGTCTGGTATTCCTCCCAATCAGACTTGCCCTTTTGGATAAAGGTGTAACGACCAGCCACAGGGCAGGGAACCGGAGAAGGTGGGTTCACTACAATACCAATACCAAGTAAGTTTTAAACAATATCTGTTATTCAAATAAAATCAATAAATATAATTAATTTAAATTACTAAAATGAAAGTAAAAGTAAAATAACAAAAAATGTCAATTCATTAACCTAATATAAAATTTTCCAATGGGATTTATTTTTATAATGCCATCAAAATGCAACAAAGACAATCAGTTTTTACAATCATCTAACATCTGATGAGTAAACATGAATATTCACACTGGATACAAATACTTGCAAAGCAACAATTTTAACTACAAAACTACAAGAACCCTCATACATTTCCAGCAAAAGATTTTGAGTGCATAGGGAACCAAATCTACATACACACAGTTGTGCAATACACACTGAGTCATGCAGCTTAGTTATCACAGATATTAGAACACAGGTCTAATAGGCTTCACAAGTTTTTGACATTCCAGTTTTTGTTTGTTCTGATATGGAATATGGTAAATTTTTTGTTACATCGCAGGGACACAATTATGATCATATTGGCGACATCTAGCTAATTATTGGTGAAAACCCCAAAGTTATGTCTGAGTAGAACCACTGACACACTGAAGGTAAACTGCAAAACCTACCCACATCAGCCCAACAGGAACTTGATACCACATGGTGAAGGGCTGATGAGCTGCAAGTCGGAAACTTTTACTGCTCGGCCACGGGCACCCGTGTTTTGACTTGATTTTGAAAAACATTTCACCTTCACAATTATGGTCATAATGGCATGCTTTATACAATTTCATGCCATTCAACAACCGATAATGTCCTATTGTGACATTATTGCATATGTCTAAAAATAGAATGTTGGTTTTTCCCAATAAAAAAATCAAGGCATACAGTAATCCATACATTCTGTGTCAATAAGCACTTATTTAAATGTGTGCATTGCATTCACTCCAATGTTTGCATTTTGGTTCATTATATTGGGATGTTTATAAATAAATCTTATCCCACAGCTGGTAATAGAATAGAATGTTCACCCTTGAAAAGTAAATGTCAACCTCGGGCAACGCTTCGGTTGACATTGCTTGTCTCAAGTGAACTTTTCGTTCTATGACCCTCTGTGGGATGACATATTTATATAATACTTACAAATGAGTGTTTCATACTTCCACTTGTAGTCGTCTCTGTTAAAGGTGAAGGCTGTCCAACTGCAGGCCTCTCTGAAGGTCTGGGTGAGGAATCCTTTCGGGTCAGTCTGCTGCAGAGTTGTCTGGTACTGGTATGGCTTGCCTGGAAATAGTAAAAATATTAAAGCAATATGGTCACAGTTTAACATAGGTATTTGACACATAGAATCACATGATTCTCCTTACATAAAGACACATTTCTGAAGGCAAGTGGGTTCAAATATAATCTATTGATCAGAGGTGATATTTTATTCCATGCTTTGCTCTGGTTAAAAAAAAGTTTTGCTTTCTGAACATAAAATAACAAAAGACTACTTTGACAAACTGTGTCCACATTGCTTAAATGAAAATAGTGGTGGTTAGAGTAGTTTGAAATATGCACATTCCAAAATATGATATGATCTTAATCACCTGTTTGAGACTCCTCAAGGGTTGCCAATGACAACAGACATTTCTCCCCAAAATCATTGGTCAGCTTAATGTGCATTAACATAAATTTGACAGACACATGTTGATTGAGATTTACACATGTTCTTCACGTGGGACCGTAAACGTGTCAGCATTTGATGGTGATTCAAAATCCATTAATAAAATATGTCAGCATTTGAAACGCATTATTTCCTATCTTTATTAATCTTTCTACCTTGTTTCATTGAAATTCAACAAACCACTAGAGAGTCAGAAAGAAATGAAAACAATCTTGCTTTTTAATTCAAGGGCAATGACTCCATTAGGAGGCAGGAATCGTCACAACATTAAATGTGCATCATTCTCTAATTGTTATGAATCTTTCTACCAAGTTTCAACAAAGTACTACTGACTTCTGGTTCCTGTGGTGGACCGACAGATAGATGAATGGATGAATGGACAGTATAAAAACATCTAAATTTCGCCTTCAGCAATGGATAACAATCACTACTTGTAGGTTTACTTACCGACTCTGTACCTGACAATGCTGTGGTGTCGAGACACAATGTCAAAACAGTTGAAGTCAACCTCACTGAAAAAGAATATCAGAATGTTATTTATAAATCACTGGCATAGACTACAGCTCTACTGTTCTGTCAAGGCAAGTTAAAACATAATAAAAATATGAAAATAAAGCCATTTACAATGAATATATATCTAATGTTCACTTGGTCCTTTTAAATATCATAACCAACAAGTCTCCTTATTAACATACAAAGTCTGCCAGTTTCAAAAGCAAACCATTCTCCATGGATATTTTGTAATGATAACTGACTATGGGTAGGGTCTCCTTTGAGTTAAGTAAATTTTTCTCATCACTGCAAGAATAAAGTCATGTGATACTCAGTCCAACCCTTCATCCTTTTTCATTTGTTTTTTTAAGACAGGAATTTTTAATAAATATATAGTTGGTTCTTGTCCCTCACCTTTGGTCTGACCAAAGTAAAAATGTCAACATAGGAATATACTGATACTTAAATACAAAACAAAATTAACCTGATGAACATATAAACTGTCACAAATAACTGGGCTGCAGTTGCGCATTGTTTGGAGGTTTACCATTCAATCAACAATCTGATTTAAATAAGTCAGGTAGAAAGAGTCAGACTCTGACTTAGTCAACAAAACCTCTCTAAAAGTCAGATGATAAACTAAAAGTATCTCCTCAACCAACAACCACCTCAGTCATCAGGTTTCTGGACCCCTGCGAGCAGATATGATGAAAGTCTTTCCTTACCATCAGCCTACAACCACCACGATCATGAGGTATCTGGACCCCTGTGAGTAGATATAATGAAAGTATTTCCTTACCATCGACCTACAACCACCTCAGTCATGAGGTATCTGGACCCCTGCGAGTAGATATAATAAAAGTATTTCCTTACCATCGACCTACAACAACCTTGGTCATGAGGTATCTGGACCCCTGCGAGTAGATATAATGAAAGTATTTCCTTACCATCGACCTACAACAACCTTGGTCATGAGGTATCTGGACCCCTGCGAGTAGATATAATGAAAGTATTTCCTTACCATCAGCCTACAACAACCTTGGTCATGAGGTATCTGGACCCCTGGGAGTAGATATAATGAAAGTATTTCCTTACCATCGACCTACAACAACCTTGGTCATAAGGTATCTGGACCCCTGGGAGTAGATATAATGAAAGTATTTCCTTACCATCGACCTACAACAACCTTGGTCATAAGGTATCTGGACCCCTGCGACTGCTGGCATGAGTAATATGTCTCCTGATACTCAAACTCGTTGATGGGCGTGTAGAAGTAGATGTGGGTCTCATTAATCTTCACGTCAGACCGGTACTGCACACCCTGGGTGAGCCATAGACCAGAGATGTTCCTTGGCAGACTGCACTGAGGGGACAGGTACGGTGTGGCTGGCGGGACTGTGGAAGCAAGACAGGTATGTTTGGAAACCCTTTTTTACAGAAATTCTATGTAATTTGAACATTTATGGCCTTATTATAGATACAATTGCTTAAGAATATGGCATAGAATAAAAATAAAATAAAATAAGTACAACTCCTTAAATTTTCCCCCAAACCCTTTATACCTAGTTCTTGCTATAATCATTTTTGTTTTTGAAATGCATCACAGTGGCCAATTATAATCATTATAGAGACGTCCAGCTGTTTCGGTGGAGGAAGACTGCAAACAGATGTCTGGGTAGAACCACCTACGCACTGTAGGTCAGCTGGAGGACCTTTCCACATAAAGTTCTTTGCCCCGAAAAGAACTTGAACCCACATGTTGAAAGGATAAGCGGTCAGAGGAGTTACAAATCGGCAACTATCACTACGCCACGGACACCCCACTTGTTAAAATCGCTGTGATGTAACATTTCTAGGATTTAGTTAAGAACTATGGGATACATGGTAACACAAAACAAGATCTACTCCTTTTATTGGAAGCTCTGTAATACTTACCAGAGTAAATTACATGTACTATCAAGTACTCAATTTAAAAAGAAAATAATGTTGATACTATTTTTCATTGCGATAAATTCCTCAAAAATACCTTATCCTATAAAAAAATTGCCGGCTACATCTATTAGACTACAATTGGCTGCCACTACTTGAGGTTTGGCTGACAAATGCTTATTAGGTTAACAATGGGACAAATTTTCAGAAGGCTTAGCATACACAGGTACATATGTCTGTCAGTTGCTTGATAAAAGACAGACTCTGATAAAAGACATAACAGACTCGATTCTGGTCAATTTCCAATGATGATTATCTTATCCAATGACATGTTTTTATGTAATCTTTATAAAAACACAAAATTAACATATTTCAGAAATGTAAGGATTTAATAAAAAAAAATATCACTTCAAAGATTCCACTTAATCTAATTTGAAGTTCTTCATTTCATATGCATTTACATAAGAGCATCACTATCCAGTCAATGAAAATATTCAATGTTATTTAAAAATTCATTGGTGTTCAAAGGTTTGCTTTATGAAGATCAGTCGCTTGTTTTGTTGTTTTTAGTTACAATGCACTGACACAACTCTGGTCATATTTGTGACTTCCAGCTAAATATTGGTGTAAAGAAGACCCCAGAATTATGTCCGGGTAGAACCACCTGAGCACTGAAGCAGGTTAACTGGAAAACTTCGCCACATGAATGTTCTCTCCCACCACCACAATCCCAGATCAGGACTTAAATCCACATGGTGAGAGGCCGAAAAGATACAAGTAGTTGGTGCCTCATTTCATAATCTCAATGTCAGAAATAAAGGTCTACATACTTCTAGTCAACACCAGTCTGACAGGTCCGTTATAGATACTGTTGAGGGTCTTGCACTCGGCAAATCTGGACATCACCCAACGAATTTTGTTTTCAGCATCCTTCTGGTTCTTGTTGGTCAACTACAGAAATAGAGCAGGTTTAGAAATCAAATCATATTAAAATTACAAGAACATATGCAAAAAACTAGAAAAGATGTCATTTATTAGACAATTTCAAACAGAAGAAAAGGGCAGATTGTAAGGGATTATGTTTGTTTTTGTTACAATGCTCCGACACAATTATGGTCATATTGGGGATTAAAGTGTGTCCTTGTTAAGGTTATTTTAAATAATTTTATAATTGATCTTTGTTTCAACAACTTACCAATAATCAGATATTATCACATACCCTTCGAATTTAAAGCGCTTTGATTTGTTGAGCGCTATTCATGTTTGAGTCAATATAAAGTAATAATGACTCGAGAATTATTTCACGTGAGCATCGAGAATATAATACTGACGGTCATGTTCTTTTTACACAGCATATTGCTACACTAATATGGCATCTGATAAAAGAAATCAACTGTTTATCAGTGTGTCCCTAATGATTTGGTTATATTTAGTGACAATGTAACCAAGAAAACAACAAAAACTGTAACCTTGGTAACAGTAAATGCTTTTTGTGATTATCTGTCGAGGAAATGAACGCTGACGAATTGGATCGACATCTTTAAATGTTTTATATTAAATGTGATGCATGTGTGGTTTGTTATACAAAAACCAAGACATTGTAATTTAATAGGGTATGTGATATACCAAGTAAAGACTAATGTCAACACAAGTCTTTGACAAAAATTTGTTTAGTTTTGACCATGAAGCAAAATAAATTAATGGAAAGTTTTTCAAAAAATGAAATTACTGATAGGCTTAGATAATTGACCTTTTTTCGTTTCTGTTATTAGATTGTTTTGTACATAAATATAACACAATCTTGATCATGACAGCATTTAGCTACTACTGGGGGTGAAAGACGTGCAGCAATATCAAACTACTTGTACATTGCAAGTCAGGTGAAAGACCTAAAAAACATGTTCCTGCTGACATGGTGAGAAGCTGAGAGATAGTTAGTTGGTAATCTATCTGTTTTTGTTTAGGTTTATCAACTCGTCAATTATCTTTATTTGGAGACAGTGTTCACTTGAAGCTGATATAGTTCTGCCATCTGCTTTGGCTGTTTATTGGGTTTATCATCCCACCAACAGTATTTCAGTTATCTGAAGATGGTGTTGAAGCAGATATAGTGCTGCCTTCACTGTGTATTGCATGAACATATGATGTAATACAAAACCCAAGCACATTATCCTGACACCGCGTCAACCAGTTGTGGAACTTTCCGTATATTTGCTTGAGCGTTAGCAAGGGAGCTATACCACTACCATTTTTAACGACTTTGGAATGTTGTGACCCTGGATTGAACCTGGGGCCTCCTGTATCTTGAGCCAACACTCTACCAATTGTGCTACCAGGTCCTGTCCTTCTGCTATGTATAGCATGCCTTGAAACCTAGAATGATAGCACATCCAGTCTCTGCCACATTATCCAGACATTGGGACAATCAAGCATTGAACTACCCTTATATTTACTTGGTCAAAGGAGCTCCACCACAACTATTTTGCATCTTTGGTATTTGAAATGGTATGAAATGGGTTTGAAATGAAGCCCAAAATGTCAAGAAAGGGTAATTTGAGCCTACCAAACACTTGAAACGTTCTCTGTTGTCTTTCTCGACTGTGTCTGAGATGGCAGCGAACGTGTAGCCGATTCCTCCTCTCATGGCAAACCATGTACCATAACACTGGTAACGAATCTCTGCATGAGACGAATCAGTACAGTAAGGTAATACACAAATATTTTATGGGTTTATTTCAGACTAAATTAAAAAAGGATAAAAATTCTTGACTGTCTATAAACTGTCTATAAGTGTTGTTCAACAGAAGAAACAAAAAGGACAGAAAAATCCATTTTTACTTTGCTGTTTATCTACTATTTAAATAAAATGTGGTTGTAAACATTTACATAGTAAACAATGAACATTCGGTGATGTCAATTTTTACATTAAGCAGCCAAACTGTCTTAAGCAGCCAAGTTTGAGCTACCCCTTGACTGGCTGCTTAATACAAGTCTGATTAGGTCTTAAGATACATCTCAACAAAGGAAATCTGGTCTTGAGAGCAACACCCGGATAAAAATGCTAATCAACAAGCACCCCTCTCCCCTCCAAATGTCTAGGTAGAATACCTAATGAATTGCAGGTCAACTGAAAGACCTCCCCACATGAGTTAAGTTCCCCTGAATGGGACTCGAACCCACATGGTGAGAGCCATAGATTCAACAGAAGTGTCAAATCTGCAACTCAACCACAAGACCATAGGTCCCCCAGTTTTACTAACATCTAGCTACAAAAAAAAATACAAGTATTAGTTTTTACATACGCTTGTTCTTTGAAGTTGCCACATCCCGACACTTTGCGTACTGCATTCTGAAAACCTGGTTGTCAACATAGGCAGAACCAGGGTCCTGACAGGCACGGATCTGACTGTCTGGATTATCACAGATACCACCACCACCATAGTCCACCTCATATGTGAACTGATACACTCCCTCGAATGTTGAGATACAGTTGATACTTAGTTCATCAGTCATTCCTGAAGAATAACAGCACTTCATAGTTCTAGAATACTGAAGTAAATCAAATTTGTAGAAATATATTCATGACACCTTCAATATTCATACCTTTTTCAGTATTTATGTTTATTGGGTTTATTGTTCCACCAACAGTATTTCAGTTATCTGGAGACGGTGTCCACTTGAAGCAGATATAGTGCTGCCTTCACGGTGTATAGCATGCCATGAACACCTGGCATGATACCACAACCAGTCACATTATCCCGACACGGGGCCAACCAGTTGTGGAACTACTCTTATATTTGCTTGAGAAATAGCAAGAGAGCTATACAAGGTACCATTTTTAACGACATTGGTATGTTGCAGCCCGGAATCTAACCCGGGCCTCCTGCACCTGGAGCAGACGCTCTACCGACTGCGCTACCAGGTTCGGTTTTTCAGTATTTATCTGGTACCATCAGTATGTTTTGGCTGTGGCGATTGCCTTCATTGGCTTGTCTTTTGTATCAGTCATAGTAAGGTGACTATTGGGGACAACTGATGTAGTGCTATAATGAGTAATAAGATGAAAGTTTGGGAAACAAATAACTCTGTGTATGCTATGTTACTATATTATTGGAACTAAATTCTTAGTTTTTGGGAAACTATCTTCACAATAATTGAGACTCAGCAGTAAATAGTGCAGATCCTGTTTAGACAACTGGCTGATCAATTTCTACATACCAGTATTTTGCCTTAAAATGATCAGTATGTGCTTCAAGATGTGTTTAATTTATCCATGAGAAGTGTCAAATGCACCATTCTGTCCACTGTTAGACATAACCCATGAACACATGACTTAAATCAGCTGGTTTTTTACACTATATGTCATTGTTAACCAGAAAAGCAGTTTTTGATGTATATAAAAATTCTATATGTTGCTTTTTCTATCTCTTATATAGTAAAATACAATGCATCAATAATAAAACTGCATATAATTTAAGATAGAGCCCATTTTCATTCACTTTGCAGTTCAATGTTTGTGATGTTGACCCCTGACCTGTCAGGGGCATGGTAAAACTAGTCTATTGATTGGTCAATTGGTGGTGAAAGGACAACTGTAAGGCCAAACAAATTTAACCCTTTCACTCATACAGTTTTCCTAAATAACCATATGCCTAATGCATAACCAGATGGTTTATCAGGCCACCTGGCATGCATAGGTAAACTGGTGATGAAGGTACCTTAGGTTCATAGAGCATTATTGGTTTTGTGTGGGAAGCTGACAGTAGTTATGTTTAAGCTATTTTTAAGCTAGAATGAGTTATTTAATCATATTTATGTAATTAAAAAGTTTATTCAGAAATAATTTTTCTTTCTGATGATATACTTTTCATGCATTTGAGGTTATATATATTGTTAGAAGAAAGGTTTGAATAAAACAAAAGAAATATGTCATAGGCAATTTCTTTATTTTATGTTTGAAATATTCACTAATTGCTATTGTTTTTTATTTAAATAACAACATTTAAATCTGATTCCCCAAAACAGAAAATTCTGACTCAGTGTCACTACCAAACAAAATATCATAGGCATCAGGCATACTTCTGAAGCAAGATAAAGTGAGAATATCAAGAAATATTATCGAACAATTTGTGTAAAAGATCTTTTTCAATAGGTGTTAACGATGCAGCGATTAGAATGCTAATGAACGAGGCAATCAATTAAAGCTTAAATACCTTCCAAGTTGATCCACAGAGCAATAAAACATATTGCCCCTTTCATAAGTCAGTGGGTTTTATGATCCAATGCTGCCCCGAAGCAACAGGGGGTTCCAGTAAGTCGGCAAAACTTTTCAACATCAAATACTTCACTTCCATTTATTGTGAAGGAAGCGAATGTTTATTACATCGGCATACTCGGTTTTTACTGTAGGGCCGACCATGTGAGAGTTGTTGCGGTTTAGAAATGGTAAGATTTGCCAGCGAGTGTAAACAATGGAAAATTCCTTTAGGGTGCTCTACAAACTTAGCAAATTGTCACAATTTTTTCAGAACAACTCCCCTTTTTTATTCACTAAATGTATAAATAAAGGCTTAATCTTACTGAATAAAGATAAAAGAAAGACTTTACATGATGTATTCACTTATGATTTTGCACTTAACTTTGAGGGCGTAATTTCGCCAAACTATGCAAATGACAGCATAGCGTAAAATCGCCAAAGCATGAGCCTGACGCACAATGCCAAAATCCGCCAAACTATGAGCCTGACGCACAACGCCAAAAATCGCCAAACCATGAGTGAAAGAGTTAAGGCTTTGTTCATTGGTATGGCTTGTATAAAATTTTGTCTTTATATCTGTGTATTAACTAAGACAGTGCAATTTCCAGAATATGCAACACATCTGATAAATTATTATCAATTGTTATTAGTATGTTTTAACTAAAAGGCGGGTAAAAAATCAAATGCAGCCAGCAAAAATATGAATGCCACAGGGATGGGTTTATATATCATCAATTATTAGTAGTAGCCAAGTACTTACTGAACATGGTGACCACCTCATCAACAGATGGTAGGTTTCGAACACCTGGACATGATACGTTGACATGACTATCAGCTGCATTCATACAGCCACCTATATGATACAGAATGACACAAAATAACTACATTTGTTTATTATATAGTAGTCAGTGAAATCTCAACATGCTGTTTTATGTTAGTACCGTATTTATTGTAATAAAAGTGATCTGGTGCCATACAACAAACAACAGGAGAGCATCTATATAGACACAATTTTCTCATACACCAGCATCAATACAGTTTTACATAACATAATCACAAACTTAAGGGATCAAAAAACTGTGAAAATGAATGACATTAATTTTTTATACAGTTAAATGCCTTGGATCTTCACCATACAGCAAGTGTTTATGAAACATATTTGGCAGCTAGTAGCTCACACCTTTGATCTGGACTGACTTTCTGACCATCTCCCCAAAAAATCATATTTTAATGTAACAAACATAAGATACATATTTCTATTAAAGTGTCTTTATTTGAATTAAAGTATCTGATGAAAACTATTATTTTTTAATCTGAAAAAGAGGAAAAAAATCCCATCAGAACTCAATTGTGGGGGCGGGGACAGGATATTTCAATGTCAATCAAGAAACGTAACCATTCCACGAAACAAGGTTTTCAACAATTGAACACAAATTATTAACTTAGAAACTGTTTTTTCTATTTTAAGTAACAGTGACCTTGGCCAGACTGGCCCCAAATCCAATCCCAAGCTAGGTCTTCATGCAATCTTGCTATATCCAAAGATTCAGCAAGATTGGTTAAATTGAACTGAAGTTATTGACCAGAAACCGTTTTTCTATTTTTACTAACAGTGACCTTGACCTTGACCCAACTGCCCACAAGTCCAATCCCAAGCTAGGTCTTCATGCAAGCAAGCTTGCTATATTCAAAGTTTCAGCTAGACTGGTTTATCCAACTGAAGTTATTACCCAGAAACCCACTTCCTGACGCTGCCCGCTATACCCCAATCTAAAAACCAAGATTTTGTCAAAAACCTGGTTAAAAAAAACATGCTATACATGTACCTGAAAACAAAAGCTAAAAATCATGATAATGTTCTGACTAACTATATACTTATTACTAAATATTTTTATGGAAACTCTACATTAAAGCACCTATCAAACTTACCACATCATAAGGTTGTTAATAAATAAGACATAAATGAAGTAGTGCAAGTTTCTTTACAAACTTACCAGTTCTGGCCTGTATGACATTGGTGGTTCTCCAAAGAACATCAATACAATAATAACAAGTCTGCTGCGTGTTGCTGGAATAAAAAAGAATGAAGAATTTTCTCAATATAGAATCAGAGATACTTCCCATATAAACCTATTTTGAGTTGTCAAAAGTCGAAGCAACATTTTAAAGCAGTAGTTACAGAACAAAATGTCATCTGCTTCGACAACATGTAATTAAGTGTCTTGCTGATTTTATACAATCTATAGCCACATATTACCTCTTATCTATGGAAATGCCCAATGCTATAAATAGATCATTTTGACAATAGCAGTCGATGTTGTTAATGGATTAGGCATGAATGCCAGCAGACTCAATTAAATTCTTTTAAATTAACCCTCTATGCTTGGGAGCTTAATCTACTGAATTTTTGTATAAATGAAATCATGATGCAGTCATACATATATATAATACCGATCATGTAGTTGTACAATATTCAAATTAATGCAAATTGGAATTTTTGCCCCTTTATAAAATCCTACATATTTATTGTGTACCTTTACAATTCAAAAATATGTCTTACCATTAGAATTTGTGTTGAGATAAAGATTGGCATAAATATTTTCTTAATCTTTCTGAGGTTAACATTAAAATAGACAAATATATCCAAATGGTTTTGAAGAGTCTGTTTGTTTATTGGGATTATCGTCCCACCAACAGTATTTCAGTTATCTGGAGATATTTTCTATTCAAAGCAGATATAGTGCTACCTTCACTGTATATAGCATGCTGTGAACACCAGGCAAGATACCACACCCAGTCACATTATCCTGATACCGGATCAACCAGTCATAAAACTAGCCTTATATTACCTATTATTAAATTAATCAAACCAAAAGAATTAATCAAATGTGTAATCATAAATTATTTTTGACAAACATACATTTCTGCCACTAGGAAAGTGTGATTAGCCCCTAATGTTCCTAAAACTGGTTTGTCATGGTTGTGAACTTCTCTGCAGTGCCAGGTCCTTCCACCGAAGCTCCACTTTGAAGAATCTATGATGGTATAGATGTCTGTACCTTCCTCCATGTGATAGTAGCTACCCACAACATATCTAGGGAAGGAACACTGGCCATCTACAAAAAGAAATTAACAAAAAATCTTGAAAACATGTCGTGACATGCAGTGTTTGTGAGGGTTAACACAACTTTGATGATCAGTTTTATTTACCGGTGCTAGTCCTTAATGTAAGCTGTATACAATATTGTTAATGACACTATTTGTCTGTGAGAAAACTGTTCCGGAAATACAACGTTAAAACAATCCACAAACCTGATTTAAGTACCCTAGCTTTACCACCAGCACAACGCAGGTCAGCTGGAAGACTTTGCACATTAAATCCTTTGCCATGAATAGGACTCGAACCCATGCGGTGAGAGGCTAAGCAGTCAGTTTCAAATCTGCGACTCTGCCACAATGCCATGGGAGCACCTCTGGATGATCTTCATACAGTGAATCAAATAGAATCTATAAAAATATTAGGTGTGAGATTGGAGATTCTAACCCGAGAGTGAACTGAACTACTTTAACATTAATTAACCTTCTCCCTAACAGATGAGCAGAAAAAAAACACATTTGGTTTATTTATACCTAATCACTAAATATAACATAAACTACCAGTAGGTACAACAAGTTAAAAACTCCAAGTAATAAAAAAAAAGAAGAGAGGAAAATAGATGTACTTGCCATTTCAGCCTATATATTTGGTCAATTATGTTAATTTTCTGTTCCAGTAAAACATTACAAAGAGGATCACCTGTGGTTTATAGTGTTCTACTTTAAGAGGTGGTCCTTGTGTAAGTTCATTTATAATACTATTTTACTATTAAAAGGTGTAATAGTATACATATTTATATTTTATTCATATTATCTACTTTACTTATTATGTTTGTCTCACAACAATATACTTGAAAATAAAAAAATGTAAATTGTCAGCATTTATTACTTTTATTTCAAATTTGTGAACTAGAAATTTAAAACCGAACATGTTATAAACCATTTTTCTTAAGTGATAGCACATACAATAATAGCACATTTAACTTTTTAAACAGCATGTGTCAGATTGTTAATTACTGGAAGAACTGGTAAAGGTTATCTGTCTGCCTTTGGTGTAGACTTTCTGCTTCTGCAAGTCTACCTCAATGCTAAGAAGAGATGAGGTCATTTTACCCAGATCCTTTTATACCGCTTAATGTATGCTAGTTATGATTAGACATCAGTTTGTAAATATCAAACAAATTACACACTTTACATAGTAATGTTTACATTTAAATATGCTTAATTTTACTTTCAAACAAATGAAGTGAAATTCATTTTCCCATGAATTTGATCAAAGTTATAACATTAATGTCACTTGTTTGTTTATTTATGCCTCAAGAACAGTTGATTGGAATTGATGACTGGGTCAGCTTATTCTGTAATTTATAGCAAAGAAAAGGGAGTTATCTTGATAGATATATTCCAAGGGCTGTAACTTAGTTGTGGCACCGACTGCCTGTGTAAAGCCCTAACAGGGACTTATTACAACCCATTTACATGCTTTCTTGTGTTGAATGTGTCAGTAAAAATTAATGCAAATAAGATTTGCTTGCATCATGCCACAATAATAAACAGCAACTCTATTCATATGCTAACAAAACAATTAACAATGAGAAAAGTAAGTGTTAATAGTTACTTTTAAACCCTTCTAAATACAGGTTGAAAACTAGGTCAGGACAGGTAAAATCTGAACTTCAGTACACCTGGACTTTACAGGTAAAAAGATAATATGAATACAAACTAAACTGTTGTAAATATTCATGTATAATAATTCAAAACCAAATTAAGCAACAAATTCGGTCATTTTAAGTAAAACTCAAATAACTCCAAAGTTGTTTTCGAAAACTAAAATACTAAATACCGGAAATGACCAGGTAAATGTAAATGCTTTTGTAACTGTGTGACATTAAACAAGTAGGGAAATAATTGATCATTTAATTACTTTACATGGAAAGAAAATGTCACATTTCTATTTAACATAGAATACATACTTGTGTCTTGGGCCAGTGAAAAGACAATAACTGATATTATTATGCATCTACAGAGCGCCTTCCAGGTGGGCGCCATCTTGGTGTTTTGACTTAAGTGCGCATGCGCACAGGTGCGAAAGTGTCTGACTAATCAATGGTACCCATTCTCAGGCGTGTGGACTAGCTTTGGAGTGAAAATAGATGCACACTCATGCAGTAATTTTGGATAAGATAAAATTGACCGAATCTTGCCTGCAAGTGTACTACATGACTTATATTTGTTTTTATTTAGGAAGTAAAACAACTCGCTCATTTAATAATTATCATTCATAACTTCTACATGGTGACTTGAACTCTCTGTTTATACCCCTACCCTCTAAACAACAACAACAACAGCAATTTAGCTCACGTGCCGCCGAAGATTTCAAACGACGACATAAATGAACACGAATAGTTGTATAACGCAATTTATCACTTCCATGACTTATCATCCAGATTGATTTTTTATCAGGTTCTCAGCATTTACGAACTGACAAGATAAAGTTTATTTTCTTAATAAAATTGAAATAAAATCTAATAATAGAAATAATATCTAGTTTACAAAATCTGAACTAAATCTAAGGATGGTGTATGTCTTTGCGCTTTATTGATGGTGGTTTCAATGTAAATAGAATAGTTCATTGTATGTTGCATTTTTTATATAATCACATTAACATCTAGTTTATACAGACTGGACATACTAATGTGAACATTTTATGACATTTTATGTACCGTTACTTGAGTTTAATTGTATGATTCTGTAACGTTTGACACCATATAATGGAAATATATGGGACTATTTCTTGACGCGCTTTAAATTGTTCCCTAACAGGGGCGTGCCTAGGCGACCTTTGAGTATACGCACTATTCCGGGGGTGGGGTGGGGGCGGTGTTCAGGGGCATTCCCCCGCCCCCGGATTTTTTTCCTTAGAACGCCGTAGATGCATTCTTGGGGAGAAACTCAGTCACAGCACAACGAGCAGGAAGGGACAGATATACGACAGGTAGGATTGCAGATGTATTTGTAGAATTTGGAAAAGGGTTAAAGAACTCTAATTTAAAAAATGAAACAGCTAACAACAAGTGCCAAACACAGGTTATGTACGATTTTTATTTGCTTTTTGACGTTTTTATTTTTTCAATTTTTGGAAGCAACTGTACGCACGTGCGTAAGTGCGTAAGCCCAGGCACGCCCCTGCCTAAGCTCGGTCACATTTCACTGAACGGTAAAACATCGTATAAAGTAGTAATACAAAAAATGGAAAATAAAACAAGATAAAAATGGTAGAATGCCAGGTTCCGACACCGGGGTCCTCAGTACGCAAGGCTAGCACTTAACCATTATACCATCCAGACAGATGCCACATTTATGCCGTTCATAAATTTTATATTGTTCATTTAACTTAATTTGGAAATAACTTCATCTATGCCTGTTTAAGATGTCAAACAAGTTCGGTTTCAACATTACTAACGTGGTAGATCTCATGGTGAATAAGATGCAAACCACTTGACGACCAGTGTTTTGGAAGTTAAAAAGTCGTAAAGTGTAACCGAATTAACAAAGGGTAGTAAAATACTAAAAATAAAATATAAACTTTAAAATAAGTCTTCTACGCATATAAGTTTAAGAATTCTACGATTTTACATCATTCTTTGAATAATCTTGATACATGGCCAACCAAGGAACATTTATACCAAATATCAAATTGTCTTTCTGACAAGAGAGTTTCTATAGCCTAGAAAAAATGGCAATGCCATGGGCGGCCATGTTTTTGATGGATCACATTTTTTTTAAATGATACTAGTACAGGGCCACCCAAAGAACATGTGCATACCAAATCTCAAGGTCCAAACTCAATTAGCTTTTGACAAGAAAATTTTCCTATATTACCATGTGTGGAAAATAGCTACGCCCCCTGGCAGCCAAGCTTTGTGAAACATCAAAATTCTTTAACAATCTGGATACAGCGCCACCCAAGGAACATGCATACCACATACCAAAGCTCAAGCTTTTGTAGATTTTGGCAAGAAGATTTTAAATTTTGTCATATATAACCATATATGGAAAATAGGCACAACCCTGGAGGCTATGTTTTTGACGGATTAAAATGCTATGTACAATCTTGATACATGGCCACCGAAGGAAGGAGGACAAGGCCAATGGCATGACCATGCTCCTGCTGGCCATGCTTTTTGAACTGATCACAATTCTTTGAACAGCTTTTTATTAGCCCTGTCTGCTAAAGTTTCGGAAGGTGTTGCCTTTGGAAGAATGGTTTCAGAGGACACGGCGTTTGAAGAATGTTGACGAACTCACGACACATTACATGTGACGCAGGGCAATCACAATAGCTCGCCCTGAGCATAAACTCAAATGAGCTAAAACTGAACTCACTAAAAGAATGTGTCTTCTGTTAGGTCTACTAGTCGCATTCAGCTGCCTATAAGTGAGAGGTTACATCTAATATTAATTTTAACTGTACGAATCAGAGCACGATGTGAATTTAAAATTTGATTTTCACCCTAAAACATCACATAGACCATAGAAACCAAGTGAGAAATTGATCGTGAGTAAACAAAGATAGATATATCGATGTATTTATTTTGCAACGTGATGTGACAAATGTTGTTTTCAATGTGATATGGCCGTAAACAAGCGACCCACATTTTTGAGGTAATCCGATAATTTCGTCAAATTTTTTGTTTATAATAATGATGATAAAACTAATATAGCTTTTGCATTACCATATGCTTAGCTTTGAGTAAAGCTGCAACTTTTTTTAATCATCCTAATTTCTGATCTGTTAATTGTCCCATGATTTTGCTTTAAAAATTATTCCAATGTGGTAACTGTCGGGTTTGTTCTTTTTGTTAAATGACTCATTACAGATCTGTTCTTACGTTTACGTTTGGCTAACTAAATAAACTTATTTGATAAATGAAATATTATTTCATTCATAATATAGATGCAGTATAAAATTATTATACCGCTATAATGTTAAGTTAAAATGTTAAGTCTTGTTTTTAAATATCACTTGATCTTTTTATGTGTTACGTCGGGACCTAGTGGACGCGTTAAGCTGTAAACGACCAGGGTTGGATTTGTGTGATGTCATATTTAATCAGTCATAGACATATGATCATTCGACGATCAGTGGTGCATGGAGACATTCACCATGGGTGTCTCCAGACACAAAAAAATACATTAGCATACGCGGTGATTACGTGGAGAAAGTGCGACGTTCTCTTGATTTGTAAATGACGTTGGGATCCCGTCAAAATGTGTTTAGTGATGTTAATTAAATGTATGTTATTTTATCACATCCTTATATATTTCTATAAAATTCACTGAACATGAAGAAAATATGTTGAAATCAATGTTTGCAAATTATTGATTGAATTGTTAAATTGGTTTACAGTTTATCTCAAAATTCCACGAACTTATCGAACAGCCCTCCATGTTACAAATAACATATTTGTAATTATTTATTTAACCATTGGTCGTATTGTTGTTGTAAAACACCGGTATAAAACGGGAAATGTGCACATTTCATAACGTCGATGTATTTATTATCGTCCCCTCGATATCGAGTTTACGAAGTTTGACCGTAATGTTACTAATGCTTTATCTTCAGGAGAGTAAGGACTTTCACAAGCACACATTTTGGTCATACTTATTTACTGTCAATCCGATTTTAATGCATACCTAAACTAATGCATACATGGACAATACAAAGGGAAGAAAAAACGAGGTATATGATGGCCCCATATCGGTCACCTGAGTGCCGTAGACATTTAGAAATAGTAAGCAAGGAATATCAGCAATGTTTAAACAGACAAGAATAATTGTGATAGATGTACTCACCCAACATTTGAGCATTCAGTTTCATTTTTTACTACATAACCATATATGGATATGGCCATGCCTCTGGTGGCCATGTTTTTGACAGATCAAAATTCTTTGAACACCAAATATGGAATAGAGAGCCACACAAGGAAGATGTATACCAAATATCAAGGATCTAGCCCTTGTAGTTTTCGACAAGAAGCATTTTAATTTTATTCCTGTATAAGCATATATGAAAAGTGCCATGCTTATGGTGGTCATGTTTTTTTTAACAATCTTTTTACATATAACAATCAAGGGACATGTATACTAAATATCAAGGTTCCAGCCTTTGTTGTTTCTGACAAGAAGATTTTAACAGTTTTCCGACATAGCCATATTAAAAATAGCCACATCCATCGCAGCCATGTTTTTGTATGGCTTAAAAGTCCACAAACAAATTTCTGTTTCCCCTGAAGCTACTGAGGGGGTTTGGTTAAATTTTAGACAGCGTTCTCAGAAGAGATGTTGACAAATGTGTAACATGTAACGCTATACAGTGGGTGATTAGAATAAGCACATATGAGCCAGCAACAAAAGTTCTTAAAAAAGCCATTCTAGCCAAATCTGTAGTCCCATTAAGTAGGGGAAAATAACAACAACAGACAAGTATCACAATTTTATATTTGTCTATTTCAATGTATAAAAATAGTTAACAAGACTCTCTACACAACATAAACTAAATTCATTTGGCAAACAGAGCAATTGTCAAAATCTGTTGTTTTTTGACATATTGTCTAAGTAGCCTACATACATAGAAGCAAAAATGCCAGCTGCTGTAACAGATGCTTATCATTTAACAAGCAAATGCAACTCACTGAAATTTTAGATCATGTGCACTTTGGTTGACTGTTTTAAATACGAGTACTTCAAGAATAAGAGTGCTTATATCATTTGAATACAATTATAAACTTTAAGGTAAATGATAGGAAACATTCTTAAAATTAGAGGAAAATCCATTTTTATACTTAAAAAAAATCAATTAGATATTACAGACATATTTGAATGTTAATTATAACATGTATGCATGAATTTGTCAAGCTTAGGCAAAAAGCATAGATTTAGATAAGCCATTTCCATGTGTTGAACAGGATCTGCAATATTTGCTTGGCTGTAGCTATGTGACAAATTGATATGTTAAAAGTACATCTTCCTGTGGGTTAAAATACAACATGGCTATGGCAGACAGAAGAGATTCATAAAATATATATGTATATATATATACATATTTAGTTCCATCTCTTTAACACAATTATGGTCCAGGGGGCTCCTGCGGTTAGAGCTGCTGACTTGTAACTCCTCAGCCCGCCACTGCGTAAGTCTTGGTTGCGGTACGCTTGTGGTTCTTCTCAGACATAAGTCTGGGGTCTTCCTCCACCAATAATTGGACATTTACAGTTTGACCCTAATTGTATTGGTGCAATGTAACGAAAATCAAATCAATTATGGTCCAATCTGCTAGGTCCAGCCAATTATTCATGAAGAAAAATGCCAGGCAAATATGATACCGCAAATCACGTGGAAGACATCTCCACATAAAAATTGTCACCCTGACTGGGGCTAAGAAGATACAAGTCTGCAACTTAAACCAACTGAAAATGGGTGCTTAATACAATCTACATATCTTGATATGCCTACATTTAGTTTAAAAGAGGGTATATCAGTCTGATAAAACAAGATACTGGAAGGTTTTAAAGTATCGGTAATTAAATTTATAAAGAAAAAATATTTTTATAAATCAAAAAAAATTTAAAAAAAGGTTTGTAATCATGATGAAAAAAAATATTCTTGGCACACTTCAAATCAATATTCAACACAAATAAGAACAGTTAAGCAGTGTTGTCATAATATTTGCATTCATTATTTTTATCTGTTTTTGTGTGTGTGTTTTTTGCAAAATGGTGCAATTTTGTTAAACCACACTACCACCGTATTTAATGGATTAAAATAAAAAAGCTGGTCACTAGATTATGTATTAAAGCTGTCCTTCTCAAGATCTTAATGGAGGAATCAAAAGCGTTGCTTCAGTTTACTTTTTTTTTTTGGATGCCATTAATAGCTCAGACCTATGCATGCAGGAATAAATGTGCTGCACATACATCAGTCATAAACAAAACTCTTACTGGCCCAGTAGAGACCTGCTATTTTGATAAAGACATGGTTCAATGTGGCAAGTACATATGCTTAAATTAGAGCCCAGTACTTTACATGTCAACATATGGGAATTTATTAAGTCTAAAAGACAAGAAAATTGTCATATTTATCGGATTTTCTAATTCTCCAAAACTTTCAGTTATCGAAATATAAAAATAATATATAGCATATAAAATATTTAAAAGAACTAGTGATAATTTTAGCACAACCTTAAAAATATGTAAATGTAAATAATTGTACATGTTTAATTAGCAATTAATGAGAGACATTATTAAATAGTCTCCCCTGAATAAGGCCTAAATGCAAGTAGGTCCTTTCACTGGTTTTACTCAGTTTTTATGCTTGTGCTCTATGGAGTGTATGTTGAACTTTCTGCCTTTCTTGTGATACACCTGCTACCATCATCAACAGAAAATTCCATTTTCTTTTCTAAATAACAGATCTCTATCAGTATTTTAATGAATTTTAAGCATATTTTTATGTAAAAGTAAGAAATTTTACTGTTTATAATTGCAATATCTACAAAAGAACAGGCAATAACAGGGACCGACAAATTCTTAAATTTTCTTGTTGCCCACTGGGCAAGTAGAATTTGTTATTGAATAAAGTCCAAGAACACCAGCTAAAAGGACCTACCTACTGAGGAATACCTCAAGATACTAACTAACAAGGGAGACAATTTCCATTTCACCCATGTACTCATTAATAATCAAATCTACATAAGGTTTATAGATCTAAATAAGTTAAAACTGTGTGGACGAAATGACTGATAAGAAACTTGTATAAACACATTGATATGTTCATATGTAAGGCAGGTTATCACACTGAGTCAAGCTACATTCACTGTGTATCAATGTTTAGCATCTATGTTAAGGAGACGTATATAACAAAATACAGTAAAAAACGATTACACAATTGAAATAACATGCTAATATCATCACAATACACATGTATAAATATAAAAGTAGTAATTACAGTGATATATATGTCTTTATACATCTAGTAACAATCAATGCAAGATTAAATATTATACAGTTTCTATTTACAAATTTACATTTGTACAAATATTTTTTAAAGAATATATTGTTGTTTCTTCTATATACATGTACACATAAACCTTAAAGAAAAACACCAAACGAATGCTACTAATACAGATGAAGAATAAGACTAGCACTTTAACACATAAACAGGAGTAAGAGTGATTCTATATCTTCCTGAGTTTCATTGTTATTGCTAAGAATGTCACAAAGTTTCAATATTTGTTGTAAATGGTCAGAGATATAAATTGTTTAAATATAAGCAAGGACAGCAACAGTGCTGGTTATAGAGGATCTGATATGAGTTTTCATTAGATACTGAAAATATTAGATGAGTTGGATGAAATGATACGAAACAAGGTTTGATCTGAGTTTCGAATCATTTTAGAGGAGTTTAATATTTTCAGAATCTAATCAAAAAGATGATCAGATTCTGTTTATCACATAACCAAAACATCAGCTACTTTTTGTTTACAAAGCATCATCTTTTTATAGTATGAACAATCTTCTTGAAATGTGTAATTTTTTTTTAGGAGAATCTTTACTTGACCATTTCCCATAAAAAGGGAACAGATTAGTTTATAAATGTTGTCCAACAAAATGCATAAAACAGCAACAACAAAGTGATGAAGAAATGGCATATACACTTCACATACTTAATGATGTCACACCACAATAACTAACTAGTGTGATACCAAAAAATAATGCACAAGTGTTAAATCATGCTCGCACGGTAGGTTATGTGATAAAATTGTATAACATCTTCACATGTAGATAAACCAGTTATGAATTCTATAACAATCGATCATAATATTAAATTACAGAATTTGTTTTTTGTCACATTTTTGTGAGTCTATATAAAAATTACTAGATCAAGTGACCTATGAATCCCTTCTCACTTTTCCACTAATTATGCAGATTTTGTATACTTTGCCAAAAAGATATATTTTACATGAATAATGATCAATCACATACTTCGTCAAGGAAAAAAAAACAAGCAACATCTATAACTTTTAACTAGATCCTGAATCACCAACATAAATTAAAAAAAAAATCAATACGATTAATGATTTATGCTTGCAAGTTAAAAAAAAATCATTAAGAGTCAATTAAAAGACAATGAAAAATAAACAGTGTTTTAAATAATCAAGACAAAGAGAAATCAATTAAAAGATTCAATTAAATATCACAGATATGCAACTATGTACATGTCTTTACAAAATGAGATTTTAAATATATACTCACTACTTAGATCTAGAAAGTATATCTGGCCAAAATTAAGAATGTATAATATTAACATACTTTTGTCCTTTTAGGTGTAGTAAAATTAAATCTGATATTTAAATAAATGTAGAGCTCCTGCACTAATTCAATCACAAAATTGTGTACAGATCTTTAATTAGGCAAACACTGATGCCCAGTACATTACATTATTTTTTTTATTACACAAAGCAAATATCTTTGCTTTAATTGACAGTTTCTTTCAGACTAAATGATAAATCATTGAGACTACTACAGCTGCCTTGTGATGTTTCCCTTTCCCATATCTTTTTAATTGATAGAATTAAAAGACATCATTAGTCAGGATGTCAATTTTATCTTAAAGAGTCCTTCTGTAAATGACCTAGGATGTTATCCTTTAACTAGGAAATCACTTTTAATCATGCTGTAGATTCCTTTGACGTGCTCTCATCAATTCTCACTCTCTGGTTTGGTTTGCGAGGAGGTTTTTTGTCACTCTGTTGACTCGCACTAGATAAAGTAGCTCCACTATCCTCAGAGTTGCGTTTCTTTTTCCGTCTCCTGAAAGATGCGAAATTACTAAGTAAACACATCATATTTTTTATCAAAAATTAAGTTGAATCCTTGTGATAGATGCCTGCAATTGTTTTTGAGGAAAACTTTAACATAGTTATTAAAGGTTATCAGTCTTGCTCAATGCTGTATGTCCACTGCCAGGTGTAGGGTTTGAACCCAGGACCCTGAGTCTATCGCCTAAACCATTAAAGCACGGACGATACACATATGTAGAGTGACATATTGAGAACAAGTGATTTTCATAATTATATCCAAGTTTGATATTATTCAAGTCTATATTATATTAGGGTGCATATTCACCAACCATTATTCAAGTCTATATTATATTAAGGTGCGTATTCACCAACCATTCTTAAGTACAAATTACCCCCAAGTCATGGATTCCACAATATCTTCATTATGTATTTAGCTACAAGTCTGTATTTTTACATGGCAATTTAACGTTGCTACTTTTAGCTTAAAATCACAATGAAACTTCACAAATAAGCTTATTTTCACTAGAATGAAAATTGTGACTTGGGCTTAAGTCATGACTTAGGCTTAAGAAACATAGGTGAATGTTAATTAAACTTTTTAATGAGCTATTTAACTGCAGAGTGTGTTTTAAATTATATCATTTAGTATTCAATTTAGTCTCCTTCTATTGAAAACTGGTTAAAGTTGATCCAAAACTGTAACAAGAAAGACCAGCAAAGTAAGGGCTTTTTTTACTGTAAGGCAATATGTATAGTATGGTGATGATTCTGGTGAAAAAAAGAAATTCTATAAGCTTTATAATTGTTATAGTTGGTTGTAAAATCAGGGTATGATTACACATCTGAAACAAATGTGTATCACTGACTGCTTCCTCCTATATGCATGCATGTTCACATAAATATAGCATTTTTAATTTTCATGAAATTCTGTTATGTTTACATGTCTATTTGAAGCAGATTTAGTGCTGCTATCACTGTGTATAGCATGCCATGAACACCTGGCATGATACCACACTAAGTCACATTTTCCTGACACTGGGCCAACCAGTTGTGGAACAACCCTTATATTTGCTTGAGCATTCGCAAGGGAGCTATACCATTTTATACTACGTTGGTATGTCATGGCCTGAAATTGCGCTTCCAGGTCTTAAAATTATAATATGGTTTTTATAGCACTGATTTTTTCAAAGACAGCTCAAACAATGTTATAATGGAGTTTTAGTGTAAAAGGTTATTAATCTTAGTAGCCAGGAACAAACTGTGTGTATGAATTTTTTTATTTGATTTTTTATGTGCTTTCTAACATAAGAGTGTTTTTTAAGATGATACTACACAATTCTTTATTTAGATTAAAGACTCATTCAATTGAAAACGGATAAGAAAGAAATGATCCTTAACTATAATAATGTGTTATTTAAAGATTTAAAACAATATTCAAAGCATGATCTGATGAAAAAAAAGATTCTATAAACTTTTTAATTACCATAATTGGCTGTAAAACCTCATAAAGAACTTTTGTTGACCTGTTGTAATCATGCTGAATCAAAATAAAGTTCATCTATA
The DNA here is from genome assembly GCA_007844125.1 of Sinonovacula constricta. Taxonomy (NCBI): domain Eukaryota; kingdom Metazoa; phylum Mollusca; class Bivalvia; order Cardiida; family Solecurtidae; genus Sinonovacula; species Sinonovacula constricta. Next base: position 11,598,551 of record CM017562.1, read on the forward strand.
TATCTTTCGGTGTAAGAATATTGAATGAGTCAAAAATATGTGTAGGGGAGGAGCAGTATATCCATGATCTATTTTACAGACAAAAAAACTCCTCTTATATTTTTGTAATCAATTGTACACCATCTGAGAAGCTTACACACCTCCGACTAGATGATAGAAGATCATCTCCTGAATCTTCCTCCCCAGATATTAAGCGAAGCTCTCCACTCTTGGTCTTTACTGCTGTCACATTTCTGCTTTCACTGTCTGATGTGTCAGGTGTTAAAACAGAATGTGTACTCATCAGTTCATCTGGAAAAAGGGCAGAAAAGAAATGTTTCATCATCTTTTACTTTCTTAAAGTTGGTATCTGACAGTTTGCCTTTATAAAATTCATACCTTACCAATGCTTTAGAGAATTAGAGCATAATTTCTACATACACTCAAACTTTCATATAAGTAAAGATGGGTTTGGACACTGCCTACATTAGTAGACAATACAGATTGGGATAAAAACACTCTAAAAGTTCAACCATTCTAGATCTATAAATAAGCACGAAAGTGATCTCTGCTAAAAATAGATACCAATGTCAGAGCACATAATTATAAATGAACAAACAATGATTGTAACTTAGAATGGATGCGTTTTTGGAAGAAATACAGATATAGTATTTTTCATTTGAAAAATTCAATCTATAAATAATTTTAGTAATTAAGATAAAGTGTTAATTGAAGGTGACCTAGTGCTTCCACTGGTAGAGCACAATGTGAACATCTGATATAAAACCATGCTCTGGCCTATTAATTTTTATGAAACAATATTGGCACATTATTTTTATGACACCACAATGGCATATTAATTTTTATGAAACCACACTGGCAGATTTTGTTCATATATAAAATCACACTGGTACATTAATTGTTATGTAACCACACTGGCACATTAATTTCTTTGAATCGACACTGACACATTAACTTTTATGTAACCACACTGGCATGTTCATTGTTATGAAACCACACTGGCATAGTTATTTTTATGAAACCACATTGGCACATTAATTTGTATAGCAATTTCATGTCATACCTTCCTCAGTGACATAGTTGGAGGGGAAGAATCCCTGCTGACCATCAGCCAGTTCGCCCATCCACCAGTTCTCAGTATCCTTGTACAGTACAGTCACCTCGTCCCCAGCAAACAGGTCTAGCTCATCTGACCGTTGCGCCTTGTAGTCGTACAATACCACAACCTGGAGACAGGGATACAAGATTTTATTTACACTTTTACAATGACCCTGCCATCGTGTACGCACTCATAATTATCTGAGAAGCCTTACCTGTTTCATAGCGGTGATATAGAGGTCAGCAGGACTTTGAAAAACACTATGTTCAAACCCCAAATTTGGTAAAAATATTACTTAATATTTATATTAATATTATGTAATATTAATATATTAAATACCACTTATGTAATTAAACAAAAGGATCACAATAAATTCTTTTCAAAATTATACCAAAATTATATATTCATGCAGGCCATAAACATATAAAAACAGGCAAGGCCAATGAATAGTATGGTTAAACAAGCCTAGGGGTTGTGCAGAATCGCCAATTTATGAATGATATGGAAGTAAAGTAAAATGGTGTCTGTATGAAATAAAGGGTTTATAAAGAATGCTTATTATATCTTGAATCATATTTAGTAAACCAGTACTATGATACATGTATTTCATTTTGTATCATATTTGATGAGGTATATACATTTATACTTCTATGGGACTGACACACAACACCTGGTGAGCTGGTGATTTTGTTGCACCAACACTTACATTCATCTACTTCAAGCAGTTATTGGTGGAGGAAGATCTATGAGGAATGTCTAAGTTGAACTACTGCTGAACCACTGATCAGTTAGAAATGTTTTAATTCACTGGGACATGACTCCACAGGGTCCGAAGCCGGATGGGTTATTACAAAGTTTGTTTTGTTTTTTGTTACATTGCACGAACACAATTGTGGTCATATTGGCGATGTCAAGCTACTTACTGGTGGAGGAAGACCCCAGATTTATGTCTGGGTAGAACCACTGGCCCATAACAGGTTAGCTGGAAAATCTCACCACAGTTTTTTAAAGATTTTGCAGCTTTGGGTGTTCAAATCAAGAGTTTACATAAGGTCTAACTGTTCTAGACTTTAGGCCAACAGTCAAGTGTTAAAGTTTTTTGAGTTGTTGTTGCAATTTCTAGCCGTGATTAAAGAGGGAAGACCTTAAACACTTGCCTGGCTAAAAACTCAGGCTCAATGCACATTAGTTATAAAGATTCTATCCCCTTAAAATGGTATGAGTCCTAAATAGTTCTTGAGCTTATATTGGAGAGAAATATTTTTTTTAGATACATCGAAGCAACACAACTATGGTCATCATAGCAATGTCCAGATATATTTTTTTTGTTTTTTATTGTTTATTTGGTTTATCATCCCACCAATGATAACACACCCAGTCACATTATCCTGACGCTGGGCCAACCAGGCGTGGAACTACCTTTAAATTTTCTTGAGAGTAAGCAAGGGAGCTATACCACTACCATTTTTTATGACTATGGTATGTCATGGCCGGGGATCGAACCTTGGGCTGTACATGCAGCCGATGCTCTACCGATTGCGCTACCAGTTCTGGTTTTGTTTTTTGTTGCATCGCGGTTTTGTTTTTTGTTTCATCGCACTGACACAATTATGGCCATATTGGCAACGTCCAGCTAATAATTGGTTAAGGAAGACCCTAGACTTATGCCTGGGTAGAACCACAGGCGCACCGCAGGTTAGCTGGACAACCAATGTCCAGATAGAGGAAGACTCCAGATAAATGTCCGGGTAAAACCACCGCCATACCATAAGTCAGCTAGAAGACCGGCTCATGTTAAGCCCTTGGCTCTGAGACTTAAACACACACATTTAGAGACTACCACTAGGACTCAGGCACCCCACAGACAGAGGTGTATGTTCACTCCTTTTGTGAGTAAAATGTGTACATTACCTTGTGTTCTTTCTTGATAGCTTTGCCAGGTGCGGCCTGGAAGTTGAACATAGCCTTTCCTTGTTGTGACTGTAAATAAAAAGTTGTTTGCTAAATTTATTGTTCTTCCAACAGTATTTCAGATATTTGGATACTGTGTCCACCTGAAGCAGTGTTGCCTTCACTGTGTTACTCACACTGTGAACACCTGTCATGATACCACACAGTCACATGACCCAGACAATTTGTGGAACTACTATTGTATTTGCTTGAGCATTAGCAAGGGAGCTATACGACTACCATTTTAAACAACTATGGTATGTTGCGACCAAGGTTAAAACATGGGGCCTACAACAGCTGGAGCCAATGCTCTACTAATTGCACTACCAGTTCCAGTAAATAAACAGTTGTACCTTAGCAACATTCACAGGTAAGTATCATAGAACCACATTATTGCTGGGTTCAACTCGCAAGACTTTCTCTCCACCAAATTTCAGAAAAAGGTTTTACCAAATTAAAAGACACAGAAAAAACAATATATATATAACCATTATAAAAGGATACTACATTTTTAGCAATAGAAGGTCTTCAGCTATATTTTTAAACATAATACTACTTAAAAATAATTGTCATAGTAACCATTAATAATTATTCAAGTCCAGTTATGTAAAAGGTGAGACTTTGCACTTACTGCTGTAAAGTTCATCTGTGGTGCTCTTCCTAGGACTGGACTTGTACTTCTACGTCCAAACTGACCCACTGTTATATACAAAACAAATTGTATATTTAAAAACAATACAAAGTGGAGAAAATACACCCATCAATTGAGCAATTTGAAACAACTGCTGCACCCTATTGTGCAATGCAGTATAGCAAAGTTTCGGACTGCACTCTGGGTTATTGCAAGAAAAACTGAAATTACAGTAGAATAACATAAAAAAATTCTTTAATTTGCAAAACTGCTAGGCATTGTTGTGAAATGCACTCTTGCATGATTGTGGACTGCAATCTGGGAAATTGAAAAAAAAAGTTGAAGGGGAATAACATCAAACATACAAAAAAAAATACATGAGAGTAATGGCACTTGTCTAGAAAGGGGCATAACTCCAAAATAAGAGCAGAGTGACGGTTCTTGTGTCCTGCATTCCATTTCAAAAACATATATTCACCTATGACGTTTCAAGTCAATAGCTTTGATAATGTAGGTGCTATATCCACCTATGAAGTTTCAAGTCAATAGCTTTGATAATGTAGGTGCATGGTCCAAACAAACATCAAGTACGAAAATTGAACTAAGGGGAATAACTAAAAAATCATGAAGTGTACAGTGATGGTTCTTGTGCACTGCACTCCGTCTCAGTGAGATTTATCCACTTGTTAAGTTTCAAGTCAACAGCTTTGATAATGTAGGAGTTAACCTCTGGACAATTTAACAAAGGGAAATAACTCCAATATCATGAAGTGCAGAGTGATAGTTCTTGTGCAATTCACTCAATCTCAATGAGATACTTATAAAGTTTCAAGTCAACAGCTTTGATAGTGCTGGAAAAAAACTTTTTTCATGATCGAAGCTTTTTTTACTGTTTTTAATTGCTTTGTTTGGGGTTGTAAGTCCTATAGTAACAATGAGAGACATAAGCGGACAGTCTTGCCTCTGAAATCTCTAAATGCAAGTAGGTCCTTTTATTTGGATTTCTCTGTCTTTATCCTTCTTCTCTTTGAAATGTCTGCCTTTTTACTTTCATTGTGATACTCAGACTAATCATCATTGATAAAAAAACAGTTTAAAATAGATACATACATTGATAAGTATTTTAATGAATTTAAAACTCATATTTATGCAAAAGTAAGAAATTTCACAGTTTATATTGGAATCATTTCCAAAGGAACAGGCCATAAAGACTGAGGAATTCACAAGACAAGCTGGTTGAAGAATCACTGAAATGCCACAGGTTATCTTGAAACTTCCTGCTTCAAAAGATGTTACCTTACCTTAGAGAAGAACAGACCCGGAGAAGTGTTATAATTCAATGACTGAGTACAACTTATATTCTTTATCCTTTACTTCCTGAAAACACCTTCAGGGTATTTTGTGTTTTATGTTAATGGTGTAAATGGCCAATTCCAGCATGTTAAGGATTGACAATCTGTTGTTTTCTGTACATACTAAGCAATGCTATGATAGGGTAAATTTATTATGCTGTCTTTACTTGAGAAATTTAAAAACACTGGACCTCGGTTCACCAAGCTAGCGATAACTACTGGATCGGACAAAATTTTAATGGACCAGCTTGATTTTGGCATTTTGGACAACAAAAGTTGGTAAGTTAACTAAGGTGTTACGAGTGATTGGATTCAAGGCTGTAAAGCATTGTTTAGTTTAGTATATTTAATTTCATAATACTTCAGAATTTTGAAAATGATTTGGCTTAAACTTCTGGTGGACCATCAGTCCAATTAACTTTAAATTTGAATGGGCCGACAGAGATTTTGGTGGCCAAAGGCCATGGTCCACCAGGTTTTGTCGAAGACTGATTACACAAAGACATGATTATCTATGGTGTGTTACCTTCACTGAACTGAGGTCTCCAGTCAGCCCCCTTCATGTAGAGGTTCTGTGACTGGAATTGTTGTTGTGACATGATTGAAGTCATGGAGCGCTGAGCATGAGGGCTGAACATGGTTGGACTGCCAGCCTGAATAAAAGAAAAATGGAGCGATAAGTTCCTACAACTGACAGCCATAGCAAAGCAGAGCTTGAAAATATCTCAGGATTCGAACCCAGTTCTATGGAGTCACAAGCCAATATCCACTGAGTTAAAGAGTCAACTCCCTTATACAGTGGTAAAGTATTGGTTATAAATAATAATGACTATAACTATCGATATAATATTGACTATAACTATCGATACTTTCATGTGACATAAAGAAACAGTTTTGTAGTGTAAAAGATTTTGACATATCAATGCATCAATGATATTGTCCCAGCTCTATTTGCTGTGAGGAGAACACACTTATTATTAGAGTTCTGGTTTAATCGTTACTCACCATTGAACGTGGGGTGGCCCTATATGATGAGTCATAGCCCATACTCATGGTGGTTCCCATTCTAGGAGAGCTGGGTGCCATGCCAGGTAGGTCCATAATGGGCGTTGCTGTCATCTGGGCCTGTATATGGGCATGTTCATTAGTTAATAAAAAATCTTATAATTATTGAAAGTTTATTTTTTGTTTTGTTTTTTACATCGCAGTGACCAATTATGATCATTATAGCGATGTCAATATTTCGTGAAGAGAGACCACAGACAAAAGTCTGGGTAGAACCAGCGGACCACTGCAAGTCAGCTGAAATACCTTCCCACATCAAGTCCTTCGCCCAGAACATGACTCAAACCCATGCGGTAAGAGGCTAAGCAGTCAGAGGAGTTAGAAATTTGTTACTCTACTGCTACGCATGGCTGCCCCAATTAGTTAAGGAACTGATACCAAGTTTGTATTGTATTAACAACAAGTCAACATTTCATTAACATTTTATAATTTAAAACTGATTAAATAATTATTGGTTACAAATTACAGAAGTTCTGCAACTGTTACCAAGTGATTATTATTTGTTTACTTTTATCCTTTCATATGTATGAAAAGCATTTAAAAAAATAACACTGGTAAAATCGGATTTGTACTGGGGAATGAGGTGATAATGTGCATGTAAACAATAGCACTCAGAAATATTCTAAAACATGCAACTTTTATTTAAGAGTGAGAAAACATTGTGGCAGGGTCATTACTGTGAGGTGATAATGTCAGCATTTCCTTCACACATGCATAAATATACACTCTCTTACATGATATTTGGATGTGAGTTGGGCCTGCTTTGAACATCTTCCATTAAACTTTTAAGTTCAAGTTTTTAGAAATAAATTGGAGTGACACAATTATGTTCATTACAGCAAAGTGTAGTTATCTAGTGAAAGAAGAACCCAAACATTTGTTTGGGTAGAATCACCATGGCACTGAAGGCAAATGGGATGGGATTAGTCTGCATTTTTGTTGACACTGTGCAGCGACATTTCTATCATTATAGCACAGGGGCAAATCTGAGGTGCCCAGGGACTGAACCCGGCCGGTCCATTATACTGACACTTACGAATCAGGCGAAATGCTGGCCCCTAAGCCCCAAGCGTTAGGAGGGAGGCCACTACTACCAACTTTAAAGTCTTTGGTTTGATCGGGCCGGGTTTGAACCCAGGACCTCCCGATCCGCAAGCCGACACTCAACCACCTGAGCTATTGCTGACAGTTGGTAAGTGGAAGACCTTTGCAATTACGTTATTCCTCATGAATGAATTAAATAAATATAACAATAATCTCTTTTTTTTTTTAAGTACAATCATGTACCTGCTGTTGAGATTTTTTAACATTTTAAAAGAAGTCACATGTTGTTGTTTTTTTATAAATTTAAAAATATTACTTTGTAAACAATTTTTTTTTTAATTGTTGTTAAATGTTTAGACTAATTTTGAGTAAAGACGTGAGTTTAAACAAAAGTGCTCTTTGTACTTTAAAAAGAACACAATTTTTAGTATTTATTTACTTTTTTAGATTGTAAATAAAATGGATACAGAAATTCAAAGCAGGTCAGGTGATGCCTTCACAACACTATATTTAAAGGTGGTTGTCTGACAGTTTGACTATGTCAAATACATTATCTAACCTCTGTTTTGGGGGAATTTTGGCATATCACACTTAATGGTCATTCTTTCCAAATCTTTCAATTAATATGATAGACATCCCTGCTAAAAACAGAAATGGCAGTCCAAGCTTATACCCAGGTGATTATTTAACATGAATTCAAAATTATGTGGTCATGGGTTTTTTTTTGTTTAAAAATAGCTAACAGTTCAGTGTTTTTTTACTTAAGACGTACAGTATGTTTGTGATGATGATTGGTTGTTGTGTTTCATTTTTACAAAGAAGTTCAATATCAATAAACATTATTTAGAAGGATCTTTTCAGGCAATAATAATTTGGATAGTTAAGAAAAGAAAATTTGGTTCAAACTGTTAGATAACACCTTTAAAACACCTACTAATAATATATTTCTTTGGTGATGTCCAGCCTGAAATAAGTAGTTTGAAGATGATCATTCTATCCATTCAAATATCTTAAGTACTAGCCCCTTCTTTTAACATATGTGAACATTAAGAAAAACATTATTTGTAACATTTCAGAAAAATTCAAAAATGCCTTTCATGATCTAGGTAAGTTGGGTTGCTTTGTATAATCACAAATTAAAAGCAAATTTAAAAATAAAATAGCAAGAAAGCAGAAATAGCAGAAAGAGTTTCATCTTAATATAATACATCAAAGGGTTATCTTAAAACCCATAACAGCAGAGAGGTTTTTAAGCAGTTACTTCACTTCTTTATGTTAGCAATCATCTGTTTGTTTAATTTTATAAAAGGATCCTGACCATTAAATTTGCTTGTTTGTATATAGTTTATTGGATTTATTGTCCAACCAACAGTATTTCAGTTATCTGGAGACAGTGTCCACTTGAAGCAGTTACAGTGCTGCCTGCACTGTGTATAGCATGCCATGAACACCTGGCATAATGCTACACCCAGTCACATTATCCTGACATCGGGTCAACCAGTCATGGAACTACCCTTATATTTGCTTAAGAGTTAGCAAGGGAGCTATGCTACTACCATTTTTAATGACTTTGGTATGTCGCAGCCCAAAATCGAACTTAGGGCCTCCCGTACCTGGAGCCGACGCTCTACCGAGTGCCCTACGTCTGTCCCACTGAATTTGTTTATTGTTGCTAAGTTTCATCAGAATTTTAAGAAGTTTTTCCAGCTAAGTGTAATAAATTGTTGATCAATCTGATCTTTGAAACAGACTGTGACGATAAAGCTCAATTAAACTGAAGACCATTCTTGACTGTGCTGTTTTGGAAAAACCGCCTGCTTATAGCAGTTGCTATGATATCAAAATGTCAACATTTACCCCATACATTTGTTGCTCAAACAAATTTTCTTTGTTACCTTCATCAAAATTGTATTTAATATGCCTGCATTATTTGTTAATTGTATTTAAAGAAAATTGCGTAGAACGTCTTCAGTTTCTTTTCATTATAAAATCTTGATTTAATTGTTTAAAAGTAGTGTCAATCTTAATGCAAATTTGGAACATTGGATGTCTAACTAATTTTTTTTAATACAATGTATAACTAAATATCCAATAAATAAATATAAGCAATTGTTTTAAACTAAATGTATTAGATCTGTAATAACAAGAAGCTGGTCTGCCTGAATCAAGTCTGTCAATCATTTTAGGTCATACTTATTTGTTGTTGTTTTGTTATAGCGCATCAACACAATTATATGTCATATTAGTGAGGTTCAGCTAATTATTGGTAAAGAAAGACTGCCGACACATGTCTTGATAGACACATGAGCAGACCAGAGGTGAGCAGGGAGACCTCTCTACATGAAAGTTCTGGCCCTGATTGGGACTTAAACAGAGGTTTTCAGGGTGTTGAGGAGTTGCAAGGTTGTCACACTAACTGCTTGGCCACAGTATTAACAAGATGCTACACTAACTGCTTGGCCACAGAATTAACAAGAAGCTACACTAACAGTTTGGCCACAGTATTAACAAGAAGCTACACTAACTGCTTGGCCACAGTATTAACAAGAAGCTACACTAACTGCCTGACCACAGTATTAACAAGAAGTACACTAACTCCTTGGCCACAGTATTAACAAGAAGCTACACAAACTGCTTGGCCGCAGTATTAACAAGAAACTACAATAACTGCTTGCTCACAGTATTAACAGGAAGGTACACTTACTGCTTGGCCACAGTATTAACAAGAAGCAATACTAACTGCTTGGCCACAGTATTAACGAGAAGCTACACAAACTGCTTGGCCACAGTATTAACAAGAAACTACAATAACTGCTTGCTCACAGTATTAACAGGAAGGTACACTTACTGCTTGGCCACAGTATTAACAAGAAGCAATACTAACTGCTTGGCCACAGTATTAACGAGAAGCTACACAAACTGCTTGGCCACAGTATTAACAAGAAACTACATTAACTGCTTGGCCACAGTATTGACAATACGCTAGTCTATCTGACTCAAGTATGTTCATAATTGTAGGTCATACTCACTGTCACATTATTCAACGTTCTCATTATCTTGTCATATCTAGCTGTGTTGTGAATCTGGAACTCTTCCTTTGATAGAACACCTTTACTGGCCAGTTCCTTGGCAAGGTCAGGGGTTCTAGAAATATAGGAGAACAAAAACATCTAGTCAATTATTTAAGATATTTTAAAATCTATCTATCTAAATAGAGTTTTGTTAAAAATGTGAAATGTATATTAAGATATATATTTTACTGTCATATGCTTTAATTTCTCTTCCATCAATTAGCAATCTGGAGTAAGTTATTTATATTTGTAAGTACAATTAAAAAATTATTTAACAAATAGTGGTAGATAGAATCATTCACATAGAATTATAACATATGACAATTATCTGTATTTTTTAAATTGTTTACTTAAAATTTAAAATAGTATTTACATTATCATTAGTCCTCAAACTTTTTTGTGGTAACCACTTCCATATTTAATGATTTTGGTATGTCAAGGCCCAGGATCGAAACGGGGCCTACCATACCTGGAGCCAACGCTCTACTGATTGCACTACCAGGTCCAGTCATTCACAAAGGTTGCAATCCATTTCTTTTACCCTTTACATGCTGAAACCCCATTTACATGAAACATTTCCCACCCTAAGGGTTAAACAATGTTTATAACAAAATGACATACCCTAAAGTGTCCTCTTGTCTGGGCGTGGGAGAAATCTCTCTTGGTGAAAGGCCAGCTTCATATTGGGCAACTGAAAACAAACAAAATAAAGTTAGAAAAAAAGACATAATTAGTATGGTAGAATATACCTGCTAGTTGATTAGATCTAGGATATAAATGTAAAATTCAGACAGCTCTCGCTAGAGTTTGATTGTCTTTTACTGAAGATTGTTCCTCCTTTTTTGTTGAGCCAATGTGTAAATATTTCAGGCTAATAAATGTCTATATAAATAAACTAATATGGCTGAAGAAACAATTTTTAATTGAAACTAAATAATTTGTTTTCCTCAATATCATGGGTACCTTTAGGATCATAGTAATATCAGTTTTTCTCAATAGCATGCACAACTTTTTAATCATTTGAAAATTACTATCTTCGATAGCATGCTTACTTAAGCGAACATAGAACCGTTAGTTTTCCTCAATTGAATGCATACCTTTAGGATCATAGCTATATATAAGGATGGGATGATTCTCTCCAAGGGAGCAGAAGGCCACCATATGTTCCCTGGGATGATAGTGGATGTCTGTTACTGGGTTCTGATAGTTCAGCTCCGAGTACATAATCACCTGGTCACCTGCGCGTAGAGAAATATATAACACAGATAAAGGTAAGTAAGTAGCCTGTTGTTCCCCCTTAACACTAAAATCTTTACTAATTGTCTGTTTATCATACTAAAGCAAAACTTAAACAGTCAAACAGTTTGTCGTATAGTTTATAATTAAGATACAAATATATTTCAATAGGCAACAATTATCATTCAGAAATCTGTTTGGATTAAACATAGTCTAATTCTGCCTGTGTCAGCCAAAAGATTCTCATTATTTGGCTCTTTTTATTGGTTCATATTATTCTCCACAATAATTGCAATTCTTCAGTTTATAATTTGTATTATGTTGGTTATGCATCATCTGCATTGATCTATGTAAACTGTAATTATGTCAAAAGGAAATGTGTGCATATGAGGCTGAATAACTAGTCATATAACAATTTTTATAAAATTGCCATGTTTTAGCAATTCTACTATTTATTACTATTTTTCAGAGAATTATGAAATATTACAGACTGATTTGGGAAACATATTTATCAAATTTGATGTCTTCATGTTGTAAATTGGCCAAACAATAATGAAACAAGAAGGGCTGAAAATACAAGAGACTTCTACACAGTGATTACAGGAAGCACAGATCCTGACTTTAAACGCACATATTAATTAAGGTAAATGATGCAATTACAGCTATTTTAACCTCATAAAGTTACATTGCTCATTTGCAAAGAAATACCCACTTCCAATGCTAATTTGCAAAGAAATACCCACTTCAATTGCTAACTTACAAAGAAATAACCATAACAAGATTAAAATTTAAACCAAAAAGCTGGAAATACTAAAATGATATTTTTTGTGACAGAAGAAGGACATGTTTCTAGACATCAAGGCATGTGATACTATGATCAAGTGGTCCCACCTGTGTCTGTGTTCCAAGCGTATGCGTAGTTGTCTTCGCTGCCAGAGAAGACAAAAGATCCACATGGAGACAAACCACTTCGGATCTGCTCCCGGAAATTCAAGGCACCAATATATTTCTGCATCACTCGCTGACTGTGGATAAGAAGGAAAAGCAGATTAAAATTGTAGAAGTGATAATAAAAAATGTATCCTGACTGTTGACAAACATACAAGAAAAAAAGACTATCACTCATATTCATAAAAAAATAAAAATGAACTGCAGTTATGCTTTTTGATATGACATTAAAAAAGTTGTTACGGAAACATGATCTGAGTAATGACAACAATATGAGAAAACACTTTTAAGTTTTAAGGTTTACACAAAAAATTTATTTGTTATTCCATTAAAGTTTATTTACAATAAAATCCAAGGGTTTTTCTTTCCATCATTTCTAGTCAATGTCATAAGCACATTTCAGTTGTCTTTTATTTGACAAGACAGGGGCACCTGTGGCCGAGCAGTTCAGAAAGTCACTAATGTGTAACTTCTCAGCCCCTCATTGCCTGGGCTCACATCCAGGATGGGCAAGAACAATTTTGTGGCGAGGTTTACTATGTAACCTGGGGTGTGGCAGTGGATCTACCCAGAAATAAGTCTGGGGTCTTCCTCCACTAAGCTTCCCAGCCCCTTATTGCATGGGCTCGATCCAGGATGGGCAAGAATCATGTGGCAAGATTTTCTAGGTAACCTACAGTGTGGCAGTGGTTCTTCCTAGAAATAATTCTAGTGTCTTCCTCCACCAATAACTAGCTGGATGTCACAAATATGAACATAACTGTGTCAGTGTGATGTAACAAAAAAGAACAAAAACAAAATAAAAATAACAGGGTGGATCCAGACCCTAAATTTGACCTATTCACAGTAAAAGAGGGGAATCATGGAGCCAGTCCTAGGTCCCATTCAAGTATAAAAAAATGTTTTACTGTAAAAAGAACACAACTACTTTTCAAATGACATACCTTATTTCCAAATGTAGCAAAATACATGGAAAACATATGCACAACCACATTTGATGAAACAACATTATACATATGTGCCTAGCTAATATGCAGGGGTTGTGGTCAGGGAAAGAAACCAATTATTTGGTTATTAAGACAAAATATTCAGACTTACATTCTCAGATCAAACATCCTTATGATGTTATCTCGACAGTGAACAAGCAAGCGTCTCTCTCTGGGATGTAGAGCTATAAAGTTGATAGCGGTCCCCTACAATTAAGCAACACATGACAGATAATTTGAAATAATTGTTCTACTAGTAACCAAAAAGCAACTTAGTCATAGTTGGTCAAATATTCATTTTTAATTTTTTGTTTTATATTGACTAATTGATTACTGTTTATGATGAGTTGTAAACATGATGTCCTTTAAAAGATTGTGCTGTCTCTAGGTTAGAAGAAACAGAAGGATTAGGACACTTTTCAACTATTTTTTACCATTTTCAGCTTAACTGGCATATATCCAAACTGCAAATATGGTAATTTACTTCATGTGTATACACCAGTCTGACACAATAAGGTCAGTCAAAAAAAAAAGCTGATTTCACTTCAAATTATAAAAAATAACATTTTAGTCATGTTCTAAATGAATCTGTTCCCTTTTAATAGAAAATGGTTGAGTAAAGAGTGGAACTATTTTTGTGTGGATTCTCCCAGATGGAATTAAACATGTCAAGGCTCATGTTCATAAAATAAAAGATGATGCACTTTAAACAAAAAACAGCTGATGTTTTGGCGATGTGATAAATAGTTCATTAGATACTGAAACTATTAAACTATCAAACTGCTGGCAGAGCCTAGTATGTATCATTTCACCCAACTCTTTTAATATTTTCAGTATCTTATACCAGAACCTCTATGTCACATTAACTCCAAGCAAATTTTTCACATACAATACTAAAATGCATAAAGATATCTAACAACATTATTTAATTCTTTTTTCTTCTTTATAATGTAAAAATGATAAAAAAATGATCTCATAAAATATAATATTAGAACAAATATTTTCTTTGACTATGTGTTCATTTATCATTGTATGTCCTACCTTTATTTCTGGGTCTTCAATCTTTTGAAACACTGTCCATTCTCTTGCAATACCTGAAAAAATATGACATAATAAAACAGAATAGCAAAAAAAAAAAAGGTTCATGAAAATTTGTTTTGAAAAAGAAATTACCATTTAACTTAGATATAACATAAATGATATAAGGTATAGAAAAAAGCACTGAAATATTGGCAGGTAACTTGGAATGGCTGGCAAAAAGGACTTTATTAGACTACAGCAAGATCAAAAACAAAGGAGAAATGTTACACTGTATGCTAGTTTGGTTAAGGTGTTACCTTGTTTTGAAGGCACCTCAGTGAAAAATTAGTTCCAAATGATGATGTGACTTGGAATGGCTGGTGAAAAGAGATTTTGTTTGACTATAGCGAGATCAAAAACATAGGAAAAATGTTACGCTGTATGCTAGATTGAATAAAGTGTTACCTCGTTTTGAAGGCACCTCGGTGAAAAATGAGTTCCAAATGATGATAACTCCTATACTGTCAGCAGAGTACATCTTCTGGCCATCTTCAGAGAAGCATATAGAGTTCACATAACCTACATGGTCTGTCAGCTCCATCTTAAGCTGAAAAGTATAGACATGATTAGATATAGAGTTCACATAGCCTACATGGTCTGTCAGCTCAATCTTAAGCTGAAAAGTACAGACATGAATAGATATAGAGTTCACATAACCTACATGGTCTGTCAGCTCCATCTTAAGCTGAAAAGTACAGACATGATCAGATATAGAGTTCACATAGCCTACATGGTCTGTCAGCTCCATCTTAAGCTGAAAAGTATAGACATGATTAGATATAGAGTTCACATAACCTACATGAACTGTCAGCTTTATCTTAAGCTGAAAAGTACAGACATGATTAGATATAGAGTTCACATAGCCTACATGGTCTGTCAGCTCCATCTTAAGCTGAAAAGTATAGACATGATTAGATATAGAGTTCACATAACCTACATGAACTGTCAGCTTTATCTTAAGCTGAAAAGTACAGACATGATTAGATATAGAGTTCACATAACCTACATGGTCTGTCAGCTCCATCTTAAGCTAAAAAGTATAGACATGATTAGATATAGAGTTCACATAACCTAAATGGTCTGTCAGCTCCATCTTAAGCTGAAAAGTACAGACATGATTAGATATAGAGTTCACATAACCTAAATTGTCTGTCAGCTCAATCTTAAGCTGAAAAGTATAGACATGATTAGATATAGAGTTCACATAACCTACATGAACTGTCAGCTTTATCTTAAGCTGAAAAGTACAGACATGATTAGATCAAAATTAGCAAGGATGTAAAAACTCAACTTATTTTGTAATATTTGTTGCACCACCATAATTATGATTATTTGGTAATGTTTGTGTTACCACCATAATAGGTGTTGCACCTAGTTATAATGGTTATTTTGTTATGTTGCACCTAGATTATAATGGTTATTTTGTTATGTTGCACCTAAATTTTAATGGTTGTTTTGTTAGTTTTGTTACACTACCATTATAATGTTTTTTGTTATATTTGTTGTATCAAAGTTATAATGTTTATCTTGTTATAATTGTTGTACCAGCATTATAATGTTTATTTAGTTGTATCTGTTGTATTTAAATTATAATGGTATTTATGTTATGTTTGTTTCAACACATCATAAAAGTAATTTTGTTCATCATAATAATGGTTGTTTTGTTCATTACATCACCATAACAGTTGGTATTTTGTATGTTGCCTAGTCCTTATTTATTCCTAATTTTCTGTATTTTATTAATCCACAAATTTATAATCACTTACTGAAAATGTGTTCCCTTCCTCCCCAACATCCCATACACGTATAACCTGGTCAAAACCTCCCGTAATTGCGAGCGTGTCTACACGAGAGTGGAACTGGGAACAGTACACAAATGCTGGGTGGGGGAGGAGCTTCAACTGCTGCTCATGGAAGTCACGAACATCCCATACCCTGTAAATTATATATACTTTATATAAATTATAATATAAAACATCTCTAACTGCTTGAGAGATTGCAGGTTTATAATATGTGATTCGTGGGCTGTTTTTGAAAAACAAATTACTGAGAATGGCAAAGACAACACCCGATAGAGAAAGAAACTCAACTGAAAACAACATAGCAGATGCTCTAGACAGAGCTATGTGGCATGATGCAGTAAGAAAATGTTCTCTTCAAAATGTAAGTTTAATCACCGAAACAAAACTAAAAAAACAATATGTATTGTGGCTTTGAAATAAGTTTTTGATAAGTACAAAATCCATGTTGTTGTCTTTCAGATTTATTACCATTAGCATCTATATCATCTTACCAATCCACTTAATTATCTTACACAACAACTTAATTATCTTACATGACTACTTAATTATCTTATATGACTACTTAATTATCTTACATGACTACTTTATTATCTTACATGACTACTTAATTATCTTACATGACTACTTTATTATCTCACTATAATAATAAATTGCTGTTGTTATATTCTTAGAATGATCATTTATTTTATGATCCGAAGACTGAAGACCCCATGTTTATGAGCTAGAACTCTCACCTGGCAGTACCGTCGGAGGATGCTGACAGAAGATAGTCATCCATCTTGGACCAGCTCAGGTCATACACTATACCAAAATGGCCCAGGAACTTCCCCTTCAGGGTGCCGGAGGGGATCTATAATAAAACAGTGGTTGGTGCATCTTTTATACAATCTACTGATTATTTCTGTTATATTTTACCAACACAGTTATGGTTGTATTGTTGATATCCATCTAATTATTGGTGGATGAAGACCCAAGAATTATGTCAGCGCAGAACCACAGGCACACAGCAGGTTGGCTGAAGAATCTCCTAACATGACAGTTATTACCCAGACTGGGACCCATGAGGTGAGGGACTAAGGAGTTACAAGTTGGCGACTCTTTACGTTCGGCCATTATACAATATAAAAAGAATATAGGAAGCATAAACTGACTAATAATGCACATCAAAGACTACCATAAAGGGCTATAGAATGTGCGCACCCATGCAATGTGTGCACCACTACTTTGGGTTTAAAATCTCAGACAACAATCAATAACTCATAGATAAGCATTCTTCATATGGTCATATTGGTGATGTCCAGCTCATTATTGGTGAGGACTAATGTGACAGTACGACCACTGGCACACTGAAGGTTAAATGGAAAACCTTATTTGGTCTGCTCTTTCTATAGATTCCAAGACTTACATGCACAATTAATGTCATTTTGGGAATTACAGCTTTTATTTGTAGAAAAAGACCACAGACAAATAAAGTGTTATAGTCCCCAATGTAAAAACTTCAGCTGGTATCATTTTTTAAGGTTTTTACCTCAACTCCTCTAACACCCATGATAAATGCTTAGAAAATACAGCATTAACTACATAATTGCTGCAAGCTCTTAAAATGATCACAAATTCATGCCTACCTCATACACCAAGATAGGGAAGCCCTCCTTGCCCTGACAGGCACAGGCAATGCTACGACCATCATGGGAGAACCTGATGATGTAGCAGCCCTTTTTCGCTGTGGGGAGGGCCAGTGACAGTTTGTTGGGCAGTCGACATAGCTGGCCTGCCAACCGGGACCATGAAGACATTGAACGTGTTTTTACCTCTCTGTAATAAATATAGATATTAAAGAACTACACCCGAACATACTCCATCTTTTGTCAGTACTGGATAGTATAATCACAACGTTCTAAGTTGATAAAGAAACAAAACTCTGCCAAAACTTTAAGATTACCTGCCTTTTTTGAATGGGTTTCTTTTTTGGTAATTAATAAGTATTCCAAATTAAATGAAAATATCTTTTCATTTGCCAAGAATTGATCTTCGAAGGGTGAACCATGGTAATGAGGACATGAGGGTCACGACAAAAAACATGACAAATGGCACTAAGATGAAACGGCAAGGAGAAAATGCCAGCTTGCTGGTGCAAAGAATGTGTAAAAAGTAAATAAAGTTCACTTGTCAATTAATTAGAAATCCTAACCAATAACTTCATCCTAATGAATTGTTTTTTTGTTTATTGGGTTTATCATCCCACCAACAGTATTTCAGTTATCTGGAGACGGTGTCCACTTGAAGCAGATATAGTGCTGCCTTCACTGTGTATAGCATGCTGTGAACACCTGGCATGATAACACGCCTAGTCACATTATCCTGATACCGGGCTGACCAGTCGTGGAACTACCCTAATATTTTTCTTTAGAGTTAGCAAGGGAGCTATACCACTACCATTTTATACGACTTTGGTATGTCGTGGTCTGGGATCGAACCCGGGGCCTTCCATACCTATGTTAATCTAACCTCTGGAATGCAACCCTATGTATTTATAAACTAGTATAATCTTAAGAACAGAAGGTTGAATATTTATAGCAAATAACATACACTCTACAAGTAACATGACTTCAAGACCCAATGGTTTGCTTTAAAAAAAAAAAAAAACTTGGATCAATTATAAGAACTGCAACATTCGGTAGTACTACTTACTTCTTGCCTGTCCAGTTAATACTCTTTTTCAATTCATCATAAGTCATTTTGCCCCTCTCCTAAAAGAACATAACAAATAATAGCAATTAAACATTTTTGTCAAAAGTGGTCACTTTTGACATTTCCATTTTTTCAACAAGACTTCTTTCTTGTTAAATGGATCTGATCATCAATATTTAAATTAAGGACACTCACAACTATGTTTTCTTACACTAAAACCAACAATTCATTTTCTCACTTTAGTAGTTTGTTGAGTTTATTTTTTAGGAAACTGGTTTATTCATTTGTGACCTCTGTTGCTTTGTTGTTGGTGTTTTAAACATCTTACCACAATATTTTCCCTTTCCCTGAGACAGGGTTACCTTAAAGCAAAAATATAGTGCTGTCTTTACAGTCAAAGCATGGTGTGAACATCTTATTGTCATGGAACCGCACTTAACCACATTTACTGTTTCTCTAAAACCTAGCCACACTTAACCACATTATTTTGTCTCTAAAACCTAGCCACACGTAACCACATTATTTTGTCTCTAAAAACTAGCCACATGTAACCACATTATTTTGTCTCTAAAACCTAGCCACACTTAAGAACAATATTTTGTCTCTACAACCTAGTAACACTAACCACATTATTTTGTCTCTACAACCTAGCCACACTAACCACATTATTTTGTCTCTACAACCTAGCCACACTTAACCACATTATTTTGTCTCTACAACCTAGCCACACTAACCACATTATTTTGTCTCTACAACCTAGCCACACTAACCACATTATTTTGTCTATAAAACCTAACACCACGTAACCACATTATTTTGTCTATAAAACCTAACAACACGTAACCAAATTATTTTGTCTATAAAGCCTAACACCACGTAACCACATTATTTTGTCTATAAAACCTAACAACACGTAACCACATTATTTTGTCTTTAAAACCTATCTTATAATAACCTGATACTCAGGTATGTCAAGGTCTAGTTTTCTTCACAAGTGGAGCTATCGCACTACAAGTGTTCAGTATAATCACAGTAAAAATAATTTGCCAGCCAATATATTGAAATATTATTTAATTACAATTAAAAGTTGAAACAAAAATATAAAGGCTCAGCATCGTCAAAACATAAAAAAAAGCTACGTGTATTTTATATATTTACCCCTTGTGTAGCAAACAGTGACCTCTCTGCAGGTTCAACTTCTTGTGGAGGGACAATCCCCTTAAGAGTCACGTAGAGGGTGGATGGGTATGGCTTTCTTCCTCCTTCCTTCCACCACTGGAAAACCTGCATGGCACAGAAAATGGCAGGATAGATTGTGTGTATATAGCAAAACATTAAAAGTTTAATGATTGTTTGGTTTTTGTCACATCGCAATGACACAATATTGGTCATATTGGTGACATCCAGCTAATTATTGCTGTAGGAAGACCCCAGGCGTATGTCTGGGTAGAACCACCGGCACACCCCAGGTTAGCTGGACAACCTACACACTTGAAAATTCTCGCCCTAACTTGGACTCATACCCACTTGGTGCAGGGCTGAGGAGTTTCAAGTCTGTGACTCTAACCACTCGGCCATGGGCACCCTAATTAAATTATTAATTCTTTTATTTAAATGTGTAAGCTATAAAAGTTATTGAATCAAATTTTCTCCTGTGTTTTTGATTATTCTTTAACCTTTGGAAGACTTGCATTAAAAAAAAAAAAAGCAAAAAAAAAAATTATGTCTGAGCTGATAATATAAATAATAAATACAAGGCTTAAGATTCCATTGAGCTAACTTTATGTACATAAATAGCTTTGTCAGCAAAATAACACTATGGTGTGTTAACCACATTATTTTGTCTCTACAACCTAGCCACACTAACCACATTATTTTGTCTATAAAACCTAACACCACATAACACTATGGTGTGTTAGCCACATTATTTTGTCTCTACAACCTAGCCACACTAACCACATTATTTTGTCTATAAAACCTAACACCACGTAACCACATTATTTTGTCAAATGAAATGGTGTGTTAGCACACTTGACCAGCACTCATAAAGCATAAATATCAGCAAAATGAGAACTCTTAAATTGGATTTTTCAGAGAATACAAAATAGTTTTTTTGTTTATTGGGTTGATTGTCCCACCAATAGTATTTCAGTTATCTGGAGACAGTGACCACATGAAGCAGATATCGTGCTGCCTTCACTGTGTATAGCATGCCATGAGCACCTGGCATGATACCACACGCAGTCACATTATCCTGACGCTGGGCCAACCAGTCGTAGAACTACCCTTATATTTGCGTGAGTGTCAGCAAGGGAGCAATACAACTACCAATTTTAACGACTTTGGTATATGTCACGGCCCGGGATCGAACCCAGGGCCTCCTGTACCTAGAGCCGATGCTCTACTGATTGCGGTACCAGGTCAGGTTAACAAAGTAGTACATGTATGATTATGTGCACAAGCTGAATACAGCCATACCTCAGTCATGTCCTGTTTCTTGCGTAGTCCTGTTGGAGGTTCAAACAGCTGCAGCCTCACTTTGGATCCTGTGTTAATCTTCTTGTTATTTCCAAGTACCTAAAGTGATAGCAAATACTTATAATATCACAACATCATTTTGACTTTGCAGAGCATTTTTACAAAAATATTTACCCAAGAGACTAAATTGTTATACATTGTTGTATGTTATATTTGTATACAGTACTAAAACCTAAGCCAAATGGCCCTAAGCATCAATTACTTTCCCAGTTTCCACAAGCAACTGTTAAATATTTTTACCTTTCATCTTATATTAAGGCAATGTTAGAGTAATGTTAGAGTAATGTTAGAGCAATTTGATGAAAAGAACAGATGAACTATTTCAATAGTAAAAATGATAAGTTGTTTGCTGTTTTAGTATATCATTAATTAGTTAGAGAATACAAATGAAATGACAGATATTGAAAGCTAATTAAACAGGTGCAAGAAGATACATAGTAAACTAACCTTAAGGAAAGCCCATGCAATCCTGTGCCAGCCCTTTTCGTGTCCATCATTTCTAGCAGCACGGTTCATACTTACAGTGTCTAGAAGCTATAATATAAAGACGTTTAGTTTTTTTGTGGGGGTGGGGGTGGGGGGGGGGGGGAGATTATAGGTACAAATATCAATCTCACAATTAGCAATAGACAATTGTCAATGCTTAAACATGACAAAAAGAGATAAACAATAATATTCAACAACAAGTTTTCATGCTTACTAACCAAAGATATGACTCAAAATATACATACATACTCAAAAATTTATGAACAAATAAATATTTATGGAAGACTGAAAATATATTGGTGGATCAATAAAAAAGAACAAATAAACATAAAAAAATCATAACTTTATATAGGAATTCTGTATCTTTTATTTACGATGACAATTTTGATATTCATCAATGTCAATAAGATTTTAATTGTCAAATGTGATTTTAAGACATGCATTGCTGCAGGCAAATAATAATTTTAGGTTCTAGAAGTTATACAGCATGTACAAATATATTTTTTTAATTAAATATGTTTTTACACTTTGTTCTTACCTCAAAGACAACAAGAGTTTTTGGATTAGTCTGAATGAAGTAATCATAATTCTCATTAAACACCAACAGCTCCTCCCATACTGGTAGCACAGATCTGGAAAAAAAAAAAAAAAATTTACAGTGATCCCTCCCCAAACGTCACCTCTCTTAGACGAATACCTCTCTTAGACGTCAGTTTAATTTACCACCTGTCATTTTCAACATATTTTTCCCTCTCAATAACGACAACTCTATAAAACGGCTACCGACACTAATTTTTACGTCCGTGTCGTTTAAATTCCCTTCCTTGAGCGGTCGATGATTTGTCTTGCCAGTTGTCGTTAGCTCTCTGCAACTTTCGTAATGCCGAGTGATTTTGGAAATTTTGAAAATGAGAGACAACAGCTCTTCATTACTGGTTCCCGCATATTCACATATCGACGGGAACCACTTAGTCTTCAAACTTCAAACCAACATTGTTTTCACACTCATCACTATATAAAGTGTTGGTGTGCCGTTAAACCCAAATGTCTCTTGTGCTTTATGTAAATGTTGGTCAATAAAGGACGGCAAACCAATCAAGT
Source organism: Sinonovacula constricta (assembly GCA_007844125.1). Lineage (NCBI taxonomy): Eukaryota > Metazoa > Mollusca > Bivalvia > Cardiida > Solecurtidae > Sinonovacula > Sinonovacula constricta. The sequence goes on from CM017562.1 coordinate 11,621,631, forward strand.
AAAGAATGAGTAAAGAAGCGGCGTTTTAATTGCACCAATCATTCGTTGATTGGTAGGTGGGGTAATTCTGGAACAAATGACTACAAAAATACTTAAGCACATAGAGGGGTTACCTCTCTAGAGCAAAAACCTCTCTTAAGCAACCAATTTCTCTCCTTCCGCTCGATCCACTCGATGTTGCTTAAGAGAGGGAGAACTGTACTAATTATTCTATGTCCATGTTTTTCACTCATTTGTACTATATGGTCATCTTGTGAACAGCTGTATTGGACAGAACATCGTCCAAATATATTATGCTATAGGACAGTAACTTCAACTTCTGGTATACAAACAATATACCATGAAAGCTGTTAACGAGTAAGAATCAGGATTAAATTGACGTATGCAAGCACAGCTCAATTAAGGGATGTGTTCATTAGCATTCTATTATAAACACACAAAAAGGCATCTGTCAGAATGCTACCTAAGGCAGACATAAATGGATATAGAATAAACTTTTTTTATTTATGTCTTGGTTATTTATAAATCCAAATTAGTTTTCAAAAGAATGTTGTTTATAAAGCAAAAGTAGTAATAACAGAAGAATAATAAAGTGTGCAATTTAGTTCATAAAATAAAAAAATAAAATAAAAAAATAAAGAATAAAAAGTGTATTTCCATATTGGACACTTTAGTGTTAAATAACCTTTAATTATTATACCTCATATGATGTTCCCATAATAAATGTATGTAGATGCTACAGTAAATAATTTTTTAATAGAGCCTTCTGACATAAACAATATGCCCTTTTATAAAACTTATTTGCCCTCACAATATCTCAAAATATTAGCAAAGTTTGAGTCAATAAGCATTTACCATACCATCAGGTCAGCGATCCCTGATAGAAGATCATTTGTTCCAGGGACAGTTACGGAAATGTATGATTCTTGTGTTGCAACAGATATATTAGGACTCATAAGATGGCTATGAAAATATTTATCTAATATTGAATGCTGTGATACTTTCTCAGTATTAAAAAAAGCATTTTATGTGTCATCTATGTTGTAATTTTTGACAAGTTATATGTTGGTATAATAAAAGAAATATCATGTCACATGGAGGTTGACAGCACATGTTGTCAACCTTCAAGATAGTAAAGTCTATCTGATCTTAACCCTTCAGGGACATTAGCAATCACTATTTGACAATACGCACTACATTATGTGACATGTATATAATGTTTTTAATTAACATTTAAGAAGTTATATTTATACCAAACTCACAGTTAGTCTTAGTTACACCTTGGTGATATATTTGTGTCATTCCCCTCTAGACAGCTTTTCTTGAAATCATTCAGTTCTGCTAGTCATTTTGGTTGTTATTAAACACATTATAATGTTTAATCATTATTTGGCTAGTATTCGGTAAATTTCCGCTGTCTCTTGTGAAGCCATGATTTTCTTCTAGAGTTTGAAGGTGGCTATTTGACAACAACTATAAGCAAATGTTATTTGGACATATTTCTATAAATAGAGTAGTAAATAGTGAAGATCCTGATAAAGATAATCTGTGCAGGTTGGCTGATCTCGAAATATGTCTAGGTTTGATTAGTTTGTGCTTAGCAGGTTAAGTGTATGTAGAAGATTTATACATTCAGCATAATTTAAGTTCCATTTTGTTTTTGAGATACATGGCAGCAATCCATTATGATCATTACAGCGATGCCCAGCTGTTTTGGTGGAGGAAGACTTCAGACAAATGTCTGGGTAGAACCACTTGTGCAAGGCAGGTCAGCTGGAAGTCCTTCCAACATTGAGTCCTTTGCCCTGAGCAGGACTCGAACCCACGTGGTGAGAGGCCAAGCAGTCAGAGGAGTTACAGATCAGCGACACTACCACTACCACTACACCACGGGTGCCCCTCAGGAGGTTCAAATATCTTTGTTTTCCATTTTCCATTTACAAGCTGCTAAGTGTGCCTGTCCTTAAATCTTGAACAAAAAGTTAATCTACTTACTTTTCTCGCTTGAAATCGAAGGGTTTCGTCATGATTGGTAGCACAGTTTTAACATTCTCATTTAATGTTTCATAGAAGGCAGTTACTGCTCGGTCCCTGGTGAAAAAATCAACAACAGAATTTTACATATAATTCATACATTAGCCAATAGTTAAGGAGCAGTAAGTTAAGATGGCTTGGAAAATTTGAACAGATGGCCCAGAACCAATGGCCTACTGAGATATGTTCAATTGCAGTACCAGGCACCCACCAACCTGGCAGAATAAAAAAGAACTGATTCGATATGGAAAGCTTAGATGTGACAGCAGTTGCTGGACCCCAACAGATGTCAAGAACAAGGACTAATGGGACAAAAAGACCCATCAAACCCCATGATGGTGATTAATGATTGCAACTTAAATTACAACAAAATATTATATATCTCATTTAGTCTAATTATTTTATGGAAAAAAAAATCTCATTTAATTGTTACAATGTTTTTACATGTTTTGATGTTTTATTTTACTAATATATGAGTAAACATATAAATACACCAGCCAACTACACAAGCCAACTAAAAAGTATGATGAAATATTTCAATACTAATCTCTTTCAATGACATCCAGTACATACTTGTGTTGCTTTGGAAGGTATTGGCCTGTCAATTCATCAAAGATGTGTACTCGAATCATAGGATGCCTAATATAGAAGTCATTCTTAAGCTTGTCTGTCCGATGAATGGTCACTGCCAGTATACGACCACGGTCCTCCACATCCATCCCAGAAGGCTCCGCTTCCTCTTCTTCCTCTTCAACCTTTGCCTCCTCCTCCTCCTCACCTTCTTTATCTTAAAAACAAATCAATGTGAACATTTACTAAAGACAAAACCATGAACACTTCAAATGATGCAAAATGACATTTTTGGCTCTCCAATCTGTATCAACCCAATTTTAGTAACCGTGCCCTTAATCCAAAATGAACTGAAACTAGATCCCAGTCTATCTGTTCCCACAAAGTGTATACTAACTAAATCTGATCATGATAACTTAATCTTTAAAGAAGTTACAAAGACTGACTTAGTCTATTTATTAAAAGCAACCCCACGAAAAAAATCCTGACAATATCTGATGAGCCACATGGTTATATAGCACTGTGAAGATTTAGTCAAGTTCCTATTGAGAAATGTAGAAGTTCAATTGAAAGAAATTGTGCACACACACACACAAAAACTACTTCCAGTAACAGTGACCTTGAAGCTATTGACCTCAATGTCATCCCCAATCCTCCAGGTCCCATAAAGTATCAGCGATTCTAACCGCTCGGCTACTGGAGCCGCTATAAAGAATCTACCCTCTTAATTATCATATGTTAATCCATAAAAGGTTTATTTGACAGAAACAAAGAAAAATGTATGTTTTTAAACCGTGACCCTGACCATATGTAAAAATCCAGACAATATTTTCTCTGATGGCGTAACCTATGTGTATAAACTACTGAATGAAATTCTGTGAGGGGGCGCCCATGGCATTAGCAGTAGAGTTGCGATTTGTAACTCCTCTGACTGCTTTGCCTACCACTATATGGGTTTGAGTCCACTTTCTGGCTGAAGAATTTAATGTGGGCAGGTCTTCCAGCTGACCTGTTGTGCACTGATGGTTCTACCCAGTCATTTACTTGGGGTCTTCTTCTGCCAAAACAGATGGACGACACTACAACGATCACAACTAGTTGCTACCGTGTATCTCAAACACAAAACAAAATGAAATTCTGTGACTTAACAGTCTCTCTCACTCCTCTTCACCTTTTAAAAGCAAACTTTATGTTCCAAATATGTTTGTATTTATGCTGAGACTACAATTTGCTTTGAGGCGACACAGACCCATAACAACCACTTAAGCTCAAAAATCTTTCTTTTATTTTAGACTATTTTTTTCAACAGCACAACGTTTTATATGAGTACCTTGAGCCTTCTTCTTTCTGGCCTTTGCTTTAGGTGCTTCTGTTGATGTACTGGGTTCCTGAAAGTATACATTAAAGATTGTTTTAAACATTTAAGTCATAGCAAACAGTTTGGTAATTTGGGTAGTTTGCTGTTATAATTTGGGAAGAATGATAAAAAAAAGACATTTGAGTATTGCAACATATATCGAAATTTAAAAAACAACCCATAATACAATGGTTTTAAGCTGCCAGTCAAATATCAAAGTTACAAAAAAAAACAACTGTGATGCGACATAACATAAAATAAAGCCAACCCAACAGTTATGGAACAGTCAATCAGTAAAACGACCAACTGGAGTTCATGATCCAGTTTACAGAGCTATAACCTTGCTCTTCCTGATGGGGTTCTTCAAATACAAGCAGTCAAAAGAAAACAAATCAAATGAGGACACGTATTTCGATCTAAAAGTAGTGACATGCTCAAAAAAAATAATGTCCACATTGTATTTGGGTGAGGGGCGAAGTATGACAATTAAGATGAAAGGCTTCATTTCATAAAACATTTCTGGCATGCCTAGAATTTAAGAACATTACAGAGCCTGTGAAAAAAAGAAGTCCCAGACTTTTCTTTTAAAAAATCATGGAGGTCCTGAAATTTGCTACCGACAACAGAATCTTATGACTGGCAAAAAAAAATTATGTTATATATTTATTTTTATATTTTGTTGAAGTTTTAAATAAAAAAAAACTAACCTCTTAAAACAGTTTTACAGTTAAAATACATGGCCTGTGTTAAAATTGTTAACTGTTTGGCAAAGACATGGAATTCAAGAGAAATATTGAAGAAATATTAACCAAAGTAATCTTGTTACATGTCATGACCTGAAATTTCTGGTAAGCTGGAACGCAGTCTGTACATAAATTTTCCAAGTTTTGAAAAATTTCCAGTCTTTCCCATGCACTAAGATCATGATGCGATAAGGGGCTGATAGTTTGGTTGACACTTAAATGTTGCTCACAATAGCCTAAGGTCACAACCTAATAATTAGCATATTACATACTAGACTAGCATGATAAAAGGAGGAAATAATAAGCATTTAAAATTCTACTTCTCATTGTTGAGATTGAAACCTTGAACTAGACCAAGTTAATAGTGAAATGCTACTGATATCAAAGTTTTATGATGTTCTTTCTATATAAACAAACAACAAACAAACTATTAAGCAAGATAAAAAAAATACCTCAACAACTTCCTCATCATCTCCTTTCTTCATTTTCTTTTTCTTTTTTTTCTCTTTTTCTCGAGGACTAGCTATATCTTCTTCCTGAGACAAAACCTCCTCCTCCTTTCCTTTTTCTCCTTTCTTTTTCTTCTTCTTTCCAGTTGAGGTAGAAGGTTCTTCTGTAGGAGAGAGGACATCTTCATCTGTTTCCTCTCCCTTCTTTTTCTTTTTCTTCTTTCCTTCTCTAGGAGAGGCCACATCTTCTGCAGGAGATAATGCTTCTTCATCTGTCATTCCACCACCAGCTTTTTTCTTCTTTCCTTTCCCCTTTGGTGAGGCCACATCAGATCGCGGTGACAATATCTCTTCCTCAGACAAGACATCCCCAGGTTTCTTTTTCTTCTTTTTTACTTTAGACGGAGTGTCTTCACTGGGTGACACTGTACCATCTGTCTCTCCAACTGAAAGTTGATAAATGTTCACAATCTGGTTAAAAAGTAATTTTTAAAACAACAATTCAATGGACAACAAGCTTCCAAAAATCTCAAGATACTTTTCACCTAAGAACACAAAGATTGTGTAAGCAGTGTTTAAACAAAGAATTGAAACACATTGTAATTGGTACAGAAAAACCATTTTCAAGAAAGAAATTATTTTTGTTTGTGTTTGTTTATAGGGTTTATTATCACACCAAGAGTATGTCAGTTATTTGGAGACAGTGTCCTCAGTAAGATAGTGATATAGTACTGCCAATAATGGGTATAGCATGCCATGAACACTTGGCATGACACCACACCCAGTCGTGGAACTACCCTTATATCTGCTTGAGCGTTAGCACAGGAGCTATACCACAACCATTTTTAATTATTTTGGTATGTTGCGGCCTGGGGTTGAACCCGGGGCCTCCCGTACCAGGAGCCAACACTCTACCGATTGTGCTGCCAGGTTTCGTTTTTCAGAGCTAGTGCAGTTGATTATTACTCTGCTGAGAGCTAAAGTGGCCCCATTAATCTTAACTTTAATGAAAGAAATTATACCATTTTCATTAACTGTTAAGGTTTTGCTTAATGATTTGAAAATTAAATTAAGACTTTGATATACACAGAAACAAATATTTAACTCAACAACAAGAACTTGCTAACTAATGCATATTGCTTACAAAAACTAAAGAAAGCATACTTTACTTTTGAATACGAATTATCAAAAACACACCTTGAACACGGGTAATGTAAAAAATAAATTTCAAACTAAAAAATTTAGACAAAATTAAACTATGTGGAATCTGACCCTCCTTTTTCTTCTTTCCTTTTTTAGTTGGAGTTACAATTTCTTCCTCTAGTTTTCTCATCTCTTCTTCAACTTCCTCTTCAGCTGTCTTTTTCTTTTTTGACTTCTTTGGGGTCACCACAGAAGGTTCATCTTCAGATCTGGAGTTTTGAGATAAACTAAAATAATGTGCATGCATCCTCAGAACAGGATATCTGTCAAAAATCTAAACTGATAAGCAATATAGACTTTACAATGATTTTTATAAATCAATTTTTAACAAGTTGCCCATTTTCTCTCAATAACATTTCTTTAAGTTTTTAAATATTTTATAAACCACAGTATTCATTATACATGTTAAGACACTTAACAAAATAAATATTATACCTTCATGCCCATTTTTGGAATCTTAAACAATTATTTGTTAAAAAATGCTTCAATATTTACAGACACATGTTTAGTTATATCAAAGTCCGTAGTATCTTAGGGTCTCTTATTATCTACTACATGTAATAGTCTAATAAAACAATAAATAGCAAAGAATTTAATAGAGGTAAGGGAATTTCCATGGGGATAAACAAGTGCAATTTTTGGCTAAAATTAAATTTTCTTGATACTAAGTTATGGCATAACTTTGTTTTTTGTTACATTGCACCAACACATTTATGATCATATTGGTGACATCCAACTAAATATTGGTGAAGGAAGACCCCAGACTAATGTCTGGGTAGAACACCAGTGCAACGCAGGTAAGCTGAAAAACCTCCCCACCTAAAAGATTCTCGGCTCGCCATGGACTGGAACCAATGCGACAAGGGTCTGAGGAGTTACAAGCCAGCGACTCTAACCGCTCAGCAGGGTGCCTGTGGTCGAGTGGTTAGAGTTGCTGGCTTGTACATCCTCAGACCCCTCTATGGTATAACTATAACTGGTATAACTATAAATATGAATCACTGGTCTAATCACATTTCACAATTCTTAAAATACCAATATTCCCTCATAGTACAAATTAAACAAATAATCAATTTGACATAAATTTTAAAATAGATAATGGACATGCAAATAAAAAAAATTAATCATCCTTTTTTTATGTGGCAGAATCCAAGTGCTGGGAAAAGCTAAACTAATGCCACAAAAGTGTGCATATCCCAAAATTAGTCCCAACTGCTGTCACTTCTACATTTCTCTGTTTATAGATAGTTTTCACATCAGTGAAGATCCTTATCTTGGCAGCCATCTTTGATGGCAACTTCAATGAATTTTCAGATGAACAGAATAGAAGCGTAAATTATATTTTCTTGTTATCTCTTCATTTGTGGTCCACAAATTAAAAGCTATACACTATTGGAAAGCTCTTGAAATTCATATTTTTGAAATACAATATTTTTAAAAATTGATAAATGCACAAAAATTAATACATAGAAATAAATAAAATTAAAGGCTTATCCTTAAACAAAATGATAAGTGTATTTTGTTTTTTTTATAAAGTTTTGATATTTAAAATACTTCATAAAAGCTGTTAAATTTGATATAAAATACAGTGAAATAGACTGAAAAATAAAAACCCAGAGGTGAGTTAATACAGCACACATTTCCAGATTTCAGCCTGCATTAGCTGCTGCCTTCCAAGATGGCTGCATTAAACTGTCTTACCAGTGCCTATGACATCACATGGAAACTATCTATTGAATTTGAACTTGAGGCATGAATAAAATCAATAAGCACATGAATGATGTTATTTCTCAGATAAAAATGGTTGTAACAACCTGGCCTTATGCTCTCAATGTCAGCATTTATGCATCCAAATTTATAGGTTCAGAAAATTCTTATTGGAAACTAAGAGATATGAAAAAAAGAAATTTGTAGAAAAAAAAAACGGGGTGCATAAAACAAAAAGTGTCCTTACAGGAGGAGTGGAAAATTATTTTTATTAGACATGCGGAGAAAATATTTACATAATGATGTATATAGCTATCCTTACCTGGCAGATGTTATTGGTGTTTCATCCTGTTTTGGCTTCTTCTTTTTCTTTACAGGAGTCTGTTTTTCAGTATCAATTTCAGGGCTGTTGAAAAAAAACAACACAATTCAAACTGGTGTAAATCCTGCGCTTAAAATTCTTCAGCAATATTTAGCAAGTCAAAATCATGTATTAGTTATGCAATGCTATTGCTTCCACAAAATAATGATAAAAGATCCCTCCATATGATAACTTATTTCTAGGAACTCTTTCTAGATGTCTTTCCAGACAAGTAAAACAATGTAATAACATGTCACTGGATGACACTGACATTGTTTCCATGTTTTCTCATACGGCAGTGCATATTTTCTTATATGGCATTAAACTCTTGAAAACGGCAATTAGCAACAGATTTGAGTGTGAGCATTTAAGAAAACAAAATATAATTAATACAGTTCCCTCTGAAACAGTATACAATATTGTGATTTTTACAGCTGGCAATGTTTGTCTTATTCTATGTCGGGAGCTTACCTTAATAATTTTTCTTGTGGATAAAGGATTTTTATGTAGTATAATGTTTCAGACAAAAAGTAAACTTATCTGATGACATTGATTGCTTTCATGATGGCCCTCATGATGGCGGCATACCTCAAAAACTGTACTTACCTATCTATTTAAAGCAGCCGACACAAGTTGCAAATTTTTTACACTACAATATCTTTATGGTTAAATAATTACTGCTGATTATGTGTTGTGATTGCAAGGATGATTTTCCTTCAAAATCCAAATAACCTACCTAAGAATTAGCTCATCTTCTTGCTTCACTTTCTTTTTCTTCTTTGGTTTGTCCTTTGTCTCGTCAATAACTTCCATCTCATTCTGTTTATTCAGCAGCTTTTGTTTTTTTTTATTGCTTTTCTCATACTTCGTATCATCTGGATCGAAAGTGTTGGCTTTCTTAGTCTGGTCCTCCTCTTTTTGAAGACCCTCCCCTTTACGTAGCGACTCCAACTGTATCAGAACAAATGGAATGGATTTATATTAATTTCATTTTAAGTTGACTACATGTTTGTATTGTCTCCATTCATATCAGAACAAATTGAAATTATTTAATTCATGTTATTAATTCCTACATATTTGATATTATTCCCTGTATAACAGCCAATTGAAATTAATTGCAAAATTCTTAATTTTTATAAGTTTACACATGATTTTATTCCCTGTATCACAGCCAACTGAAATTATTTAAATTATTTTGGAAGTTTTTGCATATCTTAATATCTTAACTGTCTCCATCTATCAGATTATATATATATATATATATATATATATATATATATATATATATATATATATATATATATATATATATATATTTATTTATTTTTTACACATTTTAACTGACCAGAACTGTTTGAGAACAAATTGAATTTATTTGTAAAAATATTTTTTTAAGTATATACACAACTGAACTTACTCCATCTTAAAACAGCAAATAATAATAATTACTTTTTTTTTTTTTACGCATCTTGAATGACTCCAATTGTATGATTTTATGATTAACTGAAAGTTGTTTTTCTCTGGAAATATATTTTAAGCTGCAACATACAGTTCTGGTCTATTAAAAAAAGAAGAAAAAGAGATTTTATACAGAGTACTTACAACATTGTCTTTTGAGTCTGACTTTTTCTTCTTTTTCTTTTTCTCTTTGGCATCACTGCATCAATTGAAGAAGGAAAAAATGTTAGAGATTAACTCATATGTTAACATCTGCAATAAAGATTTAGTTATGAAAAAAGCAGACAAAACTATATGTGCTGTAAACATACCTACTGAAGATATATTATTTATACTGGCTTATCTAATTGATGTGAAAGAAAAGTTGTGTATGGCTTTTAGCTAATGTGTCCTGCAATTATTTTTTTTTAAACTTTAAAAATTAAGACTTTTTACTAGTACTGACATATGATATATAACCTTATATGGGCATACAATAAATAGAGAATACCAGGTTAGTGTTGATATAGATAAATGTTATCATGCGAGGCTAAGAAAATCAGAAAGCACGAGGCTTGCCGAGTGCTTTCTGATTTTCGGGCCGAGCATGATAACATTTATCTATATCAACACTAACCTGGTATTCTTTTTATCCCACCATGAACAGCTTTTCAAAGGTAAACATTTAAATTTACCGCTACTGCTCCTCCGTTACATAATCTGACATTCCAATGCAATACACGAAATTTATGCGCGAGCAATAGAGTAATTCGGCTATAAGAAATAGTTCTATTTACAATAAAAATATAACAATAAACATGTTATTTCTTTATTTTATTTGCGCTATACATAAGGTTGTATTTTTTTTATTACGATAACTGAAAATAATGGTTGGAAAAAAAGAACAACAAAAATCACACCCTCGTGTAAAGTTATACATGTAGTGTGTAATGTCAAGGCCGTGTAACATTAAAGTTGCTACGCACTTGGCATTAAGAAACGCGAATTACATTCGAGGTTTGTGTGTGTGTTTGTGGCTGTAACAAAAAGTAGCTCATGGATTTTAATTGTTGATGACATTGAAATTATGAACATTGAATATAGCGCTTTAAAATTTCGAAGACAGTTGTGTTTTTGACAGGATGACTTGCGAAATTTGGAGAAATGTTGGGATTGGAGGTGGTGGGTTGGTGTTCATGTTAACGTCTAGAAACTGTGTCAGCTGTATTTGGTTCGACTAAAGATCGAGCTCTATCTAAACCATTTGAATGTTCATCATGTAACGACATTTGATCATCAGGGTCTGCCCTAAGATTAGGCAGATGATTGCAATCTGAGACAGTCACCACAGATTCAAGATCAATTTCATTCTAAAAAATGTTCGGATTAAAGCCAGACTTTGCCTCGAAATCCTCGTAGCTCATCTCTTCAACACTGCTTAGATTTTTACGCGATTCTTCATCACATGCTTTCAATTCACACTAAATAACATCAAAACAACGGGGACTCGCATGATCTGACATTTCGAGAGTTGTTTTTATTTTTGCAGACTACAAATTTGTACTTTTATTGATTTTATTACTATTACTAAACAATTTTAATCATGTTTCTGTAATACATGTTGTTTCATTTTTCTGATTGATTTTTTGTTTTGTTTTCAAATTTACTATATCATTGTTAAATAAAACTTCGGAGAATAGCGAGCAACTGTCCGGTTAGCTCAGTCGGTAAAGACGCTGCCACTTAAGTTTTCAATCCTGCAGGTCAGAGATCGAAACCGCTCGCATCGTATTTTTTTTAATAGCCTCTTTTGCTCTATTTCACCAAAATTTATATTATGGACATATTTGGGGTGACCAAAAGCATAATTATGGAATAAATGAGTTTCGTTCTCGTAAACACTCCTGATCGTTTCGTCAAAAAAGTAGTCCGGCTTAGAGCAGGTGCGCGAATATCGGTTGATAAAGCTCATCTTTATCACACGGGTTATATCAACCAATATTTACAGAGATGGTGGGATAAAATAGACTGATAGTGTGACTGCTGTAGGCCATCCTTTAGAGGCATAAAAAACAAAGCTTGATTTGCAAGATTAGCTAACACTTGTTAAATAGAATACTATCAAATATTGAAATCAACAAATGTTCTTTTTATTTCATATACATTTCGTCTGTAAACTTTATATTAATCAGCTGTTTTACCACAACCCCAGTAATTAAGTAATTACTGATTACCTCCTTTGGTACCCACAGTGAAATTGATAACACCATCATTTCACCCTGGGCCAGAGTGAAATGATAAAGTTTTATGTCACTGGTATTTCTTACTCTTCTATCCAAAAGCTTGAAATTTAAATACATACATTATTTCACCAATTGTGTATCATTTGACAAATTATCAAGTAGAACTAGGAGGCAGGGTTGGCAAAATGCTGGCAAATATGAGTATTTTCCATGCCAGTGGTATTTACCAGTATTTACCGGCAAATACTGGTTGATTGAATTGACCAGTCTGGAATTTATACAATATTCCCTATTATCAGCATTCATACGGATAATTTCAAGATTATCCATCAATTGCCATTATATTTATACTTATACTTAAGCTTAACACTTTTATCACTTTATTCATAATTAATAAATATTTAAGTACTGAAAAGAGTGGTCAATTGAATTGGCTCATAGAATTTATACAATACAATGTATCCCCTTTAGTCAGCATGTGGACAACTTTAAAATGTAACTATAAACAATAACCAAGTCAGCATTTTAGAGTGTTAATTTTAAACATAAACAAGTAATGTACACAACTTACAATAAATACATATATACATCATTACAATAACAAACAAGGTTAGATACAAAGAAGTCTCTGTCTATCAGTCAATCTCTGGTTTCCCAGGTTTCTATAGCTGTGAGTTTGGTGAATAATAACCCATCAGCTTAGGTTGGAGTTTTAGTGTGTGGAAAAGTTTCTCAGGAGACCTTAGGTGAGTTCTACCCACAGGAATTTAACTACTTTAAAAATTGAACATTATAGCCATATAAAGGCTTTATTAGTATATGTAATAAACACTGAATAATATTTCCAAACACAAGAATGTATCCGAACAGTACTGGTTCCAAACAACAACATCCGCCTTAAGTGAACGCACTAAAACTATTGGCTTTTAATTTTTATGTGCAAATTGATTGGCTGGTAAATTTACCTACACGATGACAAGGTAAGAAATTTGTAGCATCAGAAATATCAAGGACAAATTGTCATTAATCAAAACATTTGATGTCAAAGTTATTCTGGGCACATTCTGCTAACATTGCTGTGATTTATGCGTATATAGATGCAGGATCCTGCATCCGGTAAATTCCTTTACCTAGATATTTATTTGTCTGTGTCTTTGTCATTTCTTCACCGGAACTCATCACAATGACCTTAAGTGAGTATCATCAATATTTTCCCAATTAATTTATTACTAATACCCATTTAAAATACTATTACTGCTGCAAACAAAAATGCAAAACATTAAACAAAATAATAAAGACATTACAACAAAATAAAATAAATTATCAACATAGTACTGGTAACTAAAACATAATAGTAAGAAAAATAGCTTTTTAACAGAGACATTGTTATCAAAAGAATGATTAATACTGTCAGGCCTTTTGCGATCCATATAGTAAAACATTAAAAAAGTGGAACCCACCTCATTGTTTGGTCAACAGCCTGTTGAAGCAACTGGTTGAACTTGCTACTCCCATCCATGGTTGCTGTTAGTGGAATAAAAAAAACAATGAATGTGGTTGTTTTAGAGGATTATATGAAAGAAACAACCTACATGCAGTGAGTGTGATAATAAAATGAACATTATTTTTCAAATTGCCCTGTAATGTGTAGGCTTCAAGAAGTAAATGATTCATCTTTTAATGAATAATTAACTCAGCATTTTACTGTAAATATGAACTTGACTTTCTAGTACCCCTAGGCATAATTTCCCCAGGCTGTACTTTGTGTCCTGACACTGGAATGTCTATCCAAAACTATGGCTAAACTGATTGCAGCTTGGTAGTGCTTCCTACATCTTCCAGACATTCTGTAAGTTTTTTATCACAACAACAATCCAGCACAAACCGATGCGTAATCATGGTTAAAAGTTTATCGGCAATTCTGTAAATTCTTAAACAGATATAATTCCTAAGCTACTCTTATATACTCAGTATGTTTTTGACAACTTTATTACTATGGGTCCTGGAAATCGTTGGTCTAAAGACCTATCAGTTCCAAAATTTATGTGTGATTCCCAAATTTGATGTTTCAAATCCAATGATGTATAAGCAATCAGTCAAGACTAAACTGCAGATGATTTTCTTTTACAGAAAAAGTAAGTGTTATATTTACCTAAACCTGTTTCCCTTAAAACTTAACAACGAATTTCATTGATTATTCATTGAAAACGTTTATCCAATAATAACCAGCAAAACAACAAATAGATAAAACAGTGTGAGTTTAAACTTTACCCTCTAAACTACGTAACCTGCACCCAAAATGCTCTGTAATTATCGGAAAGGACCCACTAGTAGAAAAAAACATGCGTCCTGCAAATGTGGATAAATTGACACTTTGCATCCATGACAATTTTATTGCATCCTGAACGCAGGGTGCAGAGGTAAAAAAATCACTGTATACTGTGAAAAAATATGGTTGAAAATCATAAATATACAACTGATACAATAAAAATGAAAATTGTTCATGTACCGTATGCTACAACACTTAAGAGTTCAAATTAGCATGTAAACATACCTAACTGTATCTCTTCAGGTGGCTTTTTTGTTGCAGACTTGGCCCTTTTGGCCTTCTTTGGCTTTTCAGCCAAAACTATAAAAAAAGAACAGTAGAGTATGACAATGTGCATGCTTTTTGTTTATCATGCCTATATGCAATTGTGTTACATTATCAAATTTAAGTGAAATTCCCGATATATAAAAATAAGAACATGTACCATAGATGTTGTATGTTTTTTGCAGCAGTGGAATGAGGTCAAGAGGTGAGTAATAATGTCAATTTTAAAAAAGTTTTCTGTTTTTATATTTTTGAATAGTCAAATCCCTGTGGAGATTTTGCTTCAAGATAGCTTTCAGTCTAAGGCATAAAATGTTGCTGGATCACATACACGTCTCTCATCCTTAGATGTCTTGCATGATCCTATTTTACAAACTCAAAATCCCATTCACGACATCATTACGTTGCCAGACAATGGGGCAAAATTGGACCAGGCAGTGGTTACAAGAAATCCTTTCCCACTGGTTCGGGCTTAATTGTAAAAAGATATATTAGCTCTGTACACATGATACCAGTGTAACTGCTATATTTTCAGACATAGCTTTTGAGAACAAAGGTGAAATAACCATATTACCAAGGATTGGGTTTGAACCTACTCCAAAGTCAGGTGCTCTGTCAACTAAACTGACTAAGCAGACAATCTGGGGAGTGCATATACACATGCTTCTTCCCTTTTTAACATTTTAAAGCCTGGAATCAACTAGACAGAACAACCCATTTCTAGCCTGTTAATTGCACCCACCCATTGGCCAACCGGCACACTAAATAATCCTAGTAGCCAAAAAAGATTTTGCCCAGAAGGGGAATGAACCCACAAACTACTTCTCCAGAGTCTTGTGCTCTACCAACTTTACCACTGTATAAATGCAATCTGATGTGAGCCTACTCACAGCAAACAGAATGTTTTGTCAATATATTGAAGAAAACCTCGAATGAGATCAAATATTGTTTGGGTTTAATGTGCATGTGAATCAAACAAACTTGAACTGCTTTGGTCCACGTCACTGCATTTTACCCAACGTGACCTTAACTATTTTCACTTTCAATAAACTCCACTGCTTGAAAATGTCAACAAATCACTTCGCCAACAAGAAGCAAAAGTGTGGGAATAGAAATGTCAGGTTTGGTCATGTTCCGTTATAAATTACGAACGTTAAGAGTTAATTCGGAACTCCTAAATAATTAATCACAGTGCATGCAGTTAAATGAGCACATGTTTAATTATCCTACGTAGTGTTTAATTTTAGAATGCACTGCGTTTCAAAATTATTTGTTAAAATGCTTGCCAAATATTCAAAATACCTTCGTCCGCCATATTTGTTTACGTCCAACCCCGCAGGTAATAATTCCAAGTCTGTGATTGGTTAATTTACTAGCCCCACCACCACCACCGAGATGTTTAAATCGCGATCCACTTTTCACTAGTCACCGGAGTCACGTTTATGTCATTTTCCAAGATCGCTCAAATTTATTGTTTTATTTTTTTATCCATAAGACATACTACTTTATACAAACAACGTAATATAATAATGTAAGTAATGGTACTTTAAATAGATGTAGAGTAAAATTGAAAATGGCAGTTAACAATAGGAAAATAAGAAAAGAATAGCCTGTTAAAAACCATAGGCATATTTCCAGTGGGGACCTTAATTAAATTAAAAGTTATTTAAAAATGTTTTTATCTGATCTGAAACTCATTTTGGATTAATAAGTAAATTTAATATGGTTTATGGTATAACTTATACAATTGTAAAATAAGGAAGAATTTTTCATCCAAATGACTGGTTTGTAGCAATAAAAGAAATAGATTGAACAAAATAGATTGAAATAAGTGTTTACCGAAATCTTGTTAGTTGTTACTCAGTATTACCAGTTCTAGAGCTACCCAAATATTTGCTTGAGCCTATAGCAAAGGCCATATATGTACAACTTATATAACAACTTTGGTATTACACACGTGGGGTTTGAACCAGGGTCGTCTGGAACCTGGAGCGATTGCTTCACCGATAGCATTACCAGGTTATTGTAGCAGATGATCAGTTTTGGAGGAGCAGTACAATAAAGGGACATCACACCAAGAACTTATGGCGTGTTTTGTATATCACAAGATAAAACAATTTAACAGTGTTATGTAAGGGTAGTGACAAGAATACATCATCATAATTATTGTAATGTTCTTCAGTCCTGACACTATGTTACACTTCTGATATCAAATAATGTCCTTCTTACATTAACTTTATAATGGCACTATGTGGGCGTTCAACTTATATCCAAAGCCGTATTGTTTAAACACTTTTATTGATGCTCTGTACAGTAGGTGTTAACGAGTAACAGTAGGGAAATGAATTTATAGACAGATAAATAGAGAGATAGTGGGTGGAGCTAAGAGAGGCTGATTAGCAGTTACTGTAGACAAGCAAGTGTATGACAAATATTGCTAGAAAATGTTTAAATGATGATACTTCTTACATTGTTGAGCTATTGAAGTATAATTATTGTACACTAACTGGTAATATTTGTGGTACACTTTTGCAAGGGCATTTATCTTATGGTTAACTTATGGAAACAATAAGTGAAATAAGTATTTATTTTCTTGGCCTTTTATTTATTATTTTCACTTGGATATTTATTTATTTATTTATTTATCAAAGTAAGAAATTTTTATCCAAAAGGTTTTCAAGGTTACTGATTAAGTGTCAGTAAATAAAATCCATTCGCACATCAGTTCTTCCTCTTTAAAAAAGAACTGAGTGATATCTTAAAAAAAAATGTGCTAATTAAAGCCCACAATCCCTGCCACACTCCTAGCTCTAGCTCTAGTTATGTTTTGCAATGGGACACTAACCAGTGCTGTTTTGTAAAGCATAATTATGATCATAGTTTAGATTATCCCTGTGTACACTGATAGCTGTGTATATGTAAAAATATCCATATACCGGTAGTTTTTAAAATGCAATGGGATACATTGGTGAAATAAACATTGTCTCCCTTGTTAGTTAATATCTTAGGTATACCAAACAGTAGGTAGGTCCTTTTAGTTGAAATTCTTGGACTTTATCACCTGTTCTTCTTCAGATTACAAAAAGTGAAATTTCTTATTTTTTGCATAAATATAAGCTTAAAATCCATTTAAATACTTACAGAGAAATTTATTTAAAACAGAAAATGGTAGCGTTTCTATACAATGAATATCCTAGGTATCACAAGAAAGGAAGAAAAGTCAACATACACTCTAAAGAGCAAAGGATAAAAACCAAGTAAAACAAATGAAAGGACCTACTTGCATTTAGGTATTATTCAGGGGACACTATCCATTAATGTTTCATTAAATCAAAACAATTTATTTTTTTAAATTTAAACATTCCTCATACTTTATTGTTAAAGGTGGTGTCTGACAGTTTGCCTATACCTTAAATATGTAACAATATCTGCAAAATAAGAACGATTGGGATTTTTGCTAAAAATTGACAACGACATCACAGCGAATGACATGGATGAGCTAAATCATAAGTGGTCACATGGTTTGCTTGGTTTAAAATTAGCTAACTTTGCAGTGTGGTGCAGATAGAAAATGCATGTTTGTAATGACGATTGTGGCTTTATGGTTCACTTTTTAGATAGGTGAAAGAAATCAATAAACAGCATTTTGTGAGAGCTGTACAGATAAAAATGGTTTACTAAGATGTCTAATGAAAACATGTTTGGTCCAAACTGTCAGATATCACCTTTAAACTTCTATGAACTTTTTAAGCCAGAAATCTCAATTAAATGGTTTTCTTCCAATCCCTGTGTCCTTCTTATCTTCTTGGTCGCAAAGGTTCCAGTGACCTAAAGGTACATGACCTCTGATGTGTAGATTGAAATGTATTTTATCTTCTTTTTTTAAAGCTTGTGTAATATATTTTTTACCAAGTAGCCATATAGTTCTTTTAATTCTTAACTTAAAGTATTGCACAACAGGTTCTGCATACACAACTTTAGTAAGGTTGTTATATTTGTTTTAATTAGGTCCATTTTCTTTTAAAAGGAATATTATTGATATTTACAAAATAATTTAAAAACAATGTCTAATTTACTATCAATGTGGTCAATAAAAATGAATGTATATGGTGAAGCACTTTGTTTATCATCTGAACCCATGGGATAATTATTTCGTTTACAGTTATCACTACATGTATACATATACTGTCGGGTGTTTTTGGTCAGAAAAACTTCGATCTCATGAATATGTGCATGAATCATTTGATTGGCTCCATGTCCAAAACTGCACAGATATTCAGCCAATGAAATGATTAGAATTTGTTAACAACAGGTGTCGCAGGTACCACACCTGTTATCTTGACATTGACACATAGTATTTTCAACTTCAGTTGAAGAGCAGCATTGATGTAACACACATTTTCATTGGACCACTGGTTGCTATGAATATTCATGAAGTCTAACTTTTACCAGCCTAACATTCCTTGGCCAATAGGAAGCAGAGTGGTATGAGTGAACGTTGGTTCCGACGTTGAACTTTGGTCTGCTCTAAAAAGCATGAACACCTTCTATACTTAAACTTTTTATTCAACTTTTTGAATGTTATGTTTTCATATCATATTTATACCAAGGAACATAAAAGCACAAGAAGTCATTTTGTGATAGCATAGTTTAATAACAGCTATTGTATTATCAAATTATTTTTATATATGTTAATGTACCTTTAACAACACCATAGCAACATGGGTATTTTTACATGATAGTTTCAACAACAGCAGCTTTTTGCATTATTTTCCCAAGCAACACTCTTTAACACACTGCCAAGCAACACTTGTTTAGACTATCAGACAACATTTGCTCATATCAACAACAAAATAAAATACAATGTACATGGATAGTAAAGCTACAGAAAAACAAGCACACATAAGAGCCCTGAAACAAAATTGTCCATTAGAGGTTATTTGTATATAGGGTAATTTAAACAGTATAACACAATATTATAATTGTATAATAACTTAATCCCATCATAATAACTATGCTATTTTCATAAAGCAACAGGAAAAAATTGACTACCTTAGAAATGTATCTAAATAAACATTTCCTTATATTTATCTATCATTCATGCCTTTGGTATCATGCCTTAAGGCCTTTAAATTGTTAAAAGAATATACATTTAAGGAATTTACTCTAATGTGTAAATTGAGGTTGTGTACATAGTTACACTATTGGAAAGCAGTATGTAGTTGTTGTTTGTTTTACGTCTTTGTTGTCTCTAATAAGGTTAGATATTTGGTGACAGCTTGTTGACTAGATATGCCAGCACTTTGGAGATTAATAAAGAAAATTTTGATAAATAATTTATTATTTTTACAAGGGAAAGGCAATAAACAGGGCCAATGGTTACAAAACTACTAAGCTACAGCCTGCAATCATTTTCAAGCATCTGATTGGTTAGATTTAAAATGTTATTAAAATCTGACCAATCAGATGTGCTGGAATGATCTCAAGATCAAGCTTTAAGTTTTATGGTCTTCAAACTATTTGATTCGGATGAATTATATTTTTAAATCAATCAAAGATGTCTACCACACTGGCTATTTGTATATGCAGCAGGTTAATGAGAATGCATGGGATCAAAATTATTCCAGTGTAGCAGGTTAATGAGAATGCAGGGAATCAATATTATTCCAGTGTAACAGGTTAATGAGAATGCAGGGAATGAATATTTGTCCAGTGTAACAGGTTAATAAGAATGCAGATGATCAATATTATTCCAGTTTAACAGGTTAATGAGAATGCAGAGGATCAATATTATTCTGGTGTAACAGGTTAATGAGAATGCATGGATTCAATACTATTCCAGTGTAACAGGTTAATAAGAATGCAGGGGATCAATATTATTCCAGTTTAACAGGTTAATGAGAATGCAGGGGATCAATATTATTCTGGTGTAACAGGTTAATGAGAATGCATGGATTCAATACTATTCCAGTGTAACAGGTTAATGAGAATGCAGGGAATGAATATTATTCCAGTGTAACAGGTTAATGAGAATGCAGGGAATCAATATTATTCCAGTGTAACAGGTTAATGAGAATGCAGGGAATGAATATTTGTCCAGTGTAACAGGTTAATAAGAATGCAGGGGATCAATATTATTCCAGTTTAACAGGTTAATGAGAATGCAGGGGATCAATATTATTCTGGTGTAACAGGTTAATGAGAATGCATGGATTCAATACTATTCCAGTGTAACAGGTTAATAAGAATGCAGGGGATCAATATTATTCCAGTTTAACAGGTTAATGAGAATGCAGGGGATCAATATTATTCTGGTGTAACAGGTTAATGAGAATGCATGGATTCAATACTATTCCAGTGTAACAGGTTAATGAGAATGCAGGGAATGAATATTATTCCAGTGTAACAGGTTAATGAGAATGCAGGGAATCAATAATTTTCCTGTGTTACAGGTTAATGAGAGTGCAGGGGATCAATATTATTCCAGTGTAACAGGTAAATGAGAATGCAGGGATTCAATATCATTCTAGTGTAACAGGTTAATGAGAATGCAGAGAATCAATATTATTCTAGTGTAACAGGCAAATTAGAATGCAGAGAATCAATATTCAAGTGTAACAGGTAAATAAGAATTAAGGGAATCAATTTTATTCCAGTGAAACATGTACATAAGAATGCAATATTATTCCATGCCCACGAAGGATAATCAAAATACATGTTCATCAGCTAAAAACATTTTGAAGAGAATTACATTTGGACCTTAAAGGTCTATTTAAATAAAAGAAGAAGGGAAGATTTGGAGAGTACACAACAGTGAATGTGCACATATGTTCTTATGTGTTCACACACAATTTTACATATTGCTACTCAAATTATCTACAGGTACATGGTATTAAAAATAAAACATTAAAACTATAGTGTTGACTAATTTTTAAAAGAAAACTTAATTCACAATAACAACCCTATTGCACACCATCATCATACATAACCAAGTGAGCAACATTTTTTCCACCATTAACTTTCCATATTGACAGCTTCAAAGACACGCTGTTTATGTTGCATGCATATGATCATATACAACATATACACAATATGATCAATGATTTATATGAGCTAATTGCCCATATAAGGTGATGAAGTAAGCCATTACATGCCCAGACAAATATACTGACATATGCACACATACTGTGGTGGAAAGACAACTAGCGACATTTTGATTAGCAAAGAAACAACTCTCTTCAAATCTTAACTCTTCACTTGCTGAAAACACCTAAAGGGTGGAGTATGTTTTATGTTTGAGGTGGTATTCAACAGTTTGCCTATATCTAATAGACATAACACCAACTTACCCATGTTCTGTGCATTATTTCTGCAGAAAGTTATATTTTAGTTTATGTAAAGGCTATTGATAACATAATCACACTTGTAAGACAGTACAAATCATGAAATATATTGCTATAAATGTAAATTATTTACAAATCTATAAATAAGCATGATGGGGATTTTAACTTTAAATAGATATCGATGTCAGAGCTGATTGTTCGGATAATAATATGTGATTTCAAAAATAAAAAGTCACATGGCTGTCTTTATTAAAAAATAGCTAAATGTGCAGGATGGCTCGGACAGGAAATATATTTTTGTAATGGCAAGTTAAATGTTATACTTTTCTTTTCACATGGATGTAGGGAACTAATAAACAGCATAAACAGCACTTTGCTGGATCTTTCTAGGTAACAAAAACTTATTTGTTTACATACGGAAAACAAGAGAATTGGTAGAACCGAAGGATACTCCCTGAATAAACACTAGTTCCAAACTTTTTTAAAATTTTCTTTTCAAATATGTTTATTTGAATAATCAAAGTATCAAAAATAACAAAGGAAAATAACTCCTAAACTTTGCAAAACAGAGTGATGGTTCTTGTACAGTGCACTTCTCCTCATTCAGATTAATCTATCTATGAATGTTCATGTTGATAATTCTTACAGTTTTTGTGTTGAGCTCCAGATAAAATGTAAATGTTTAAAATGACCAAGGGCTATAACTCCTAAATTATGCAAAACAGAGTTATGGTTCTTGTACAGTGTAGTTATCCTCATTAAGATCTATCTGCCGATGAAATTTCAATATCTCTCTAAAGATTTTTTGTTATGCTCCAGACAAAATTATGATGAATGAACGACCGAGATGGGCGGAGGGACAGACAAAGCAGGGACTATATGCTCCCCCTTTGGGGAGCATAATAAGTTAGTCTGACAAACTGTCAGATACCACCTTTAATGGTATGAATGATGTTTCCAGCATGTAAATGGTTAAATGGTGAAGTTATGCATCAGTTTAAAAAATACTGCTTACAAAGGATAAAACATTAGGAATCATGAAATAAAGTTTTGTGAAAGTAAAGTGTAAAATATGATGATTGTAAAATTGTTAAACATCCAGGTCACCAAAATGACATAATCTTTTTTTTTTTTTTGGGGGGGGGGGGGGGGGGGGAGGGGGGATTTATCACAATTTCAGTGTAAAGGTCATATCAGTATTAAAGGCTTAAATAGTTCCCCAATATTATAAGCATTTAACTTCTTGCGTATCACAATACTATGCACGTATATATATAAATAACAGACAAAGCTAGCAAATAGCGAAGATTGAGATAAGCTAACTTTGCTTTTGAACAGCTAACTTTGCTTTTACAGCTTACTTTGCTTTTTAATAGCTAACTTTAACTTAATATAACTTACAGATCAGCTGAGCATGCTTTCACATACTCAAAAGATTACAAAAAAAAATATGCCTTTTCAAAGAAGTTGTTAAAAATTGATGCAAAGAAGATAATGTACCTTTACACATTCTAAATGACAAAATGTAAATGACTTTGTATGGTTCAATAATGTTTAAATGCATAACAAAATGATAACACATAATATGTGTTAATAATAACAAAAAATAATAACAGTATTTAAAATTTGCATAATACACTCATTAAAAAAAATGGATTTCTTATAAAATCTATGAAGAAGAATTTAAAGATATTTGCCATAATATTCCATTTTTTGGTGTATTTTAAGTATCTTAGTGCTTATCATTGACTGAACTTAATTCGAGTCTATTCAAATACTATTTGACACTGTAAGTGCATAAAAAGAGTACTTCCTTGCATGTAAATCAAAGGAGTGAAGTGATATGTTGTGATTGTTAGAATACAATGTTAGAATATAATAAAAATAACTTAAACCTAATACATTGGTCCAATATGCATCAGCAGCACATATCAAACTTATTGCAAGAATATATCACATGTATATCTTGAACATCAACAATTTATATAAACATTCTGCATTTCTCCAGCTGTAATTTCTTTCATGTGTTAGCTGAAGTCTTCTCCTTGACTTGGTTTGATATTGTCATCAGTGGAGAAGCATATTTAAAATTAATCTGTCCTTTCACACTTAAGTTTGATTTTTCTTGTCTAAAAATGATAATGTCCAAGTGATTATACTTGTTGTTGGACCCTTGACTTTAAAAAACTGTTTCAGAATGAACGTAGATTCAAACATGGTGAAGGAATCACTTGCTCCCATAAAATCTTTCATTTTAGTGAATAAAATTATATGCTGACATAATTCACATATTCAACTTTACACATCATGAAAGCACTTGAATATTTCATTAACTTCCAGACTTTCAGCAGACCATTTTCCATAAATGAACCATCAAGATCTCTCTGTCTTTGTCTCATTGTTTGATGATTTTTTCTGACTGTCAGACTGTTTTGTGCCAGATTTGGAAGGCCTGGGAGCTGAGGAGGCCTTCTTGACATTACACAACCATTTTATGATTCTTGCATTCCTCTCCACAACAGACGTAGAGCCTGCTCTCTCCAGAAGGTCCTGTTCACTCTCAACAGGAAGTTTATCCATGTCGTTCTGTGACAATTGACTGGAAACACTCTGCGCACCCACAGACTCCAGTGAACTCAGACTGTCAAGTATATCCTTCTGCTTGAGGTCACCAAGCTTTCTCATGGGCTCTAACACAGTCCGATCAATTCCCATCTCATTAAAGAAACGTTCCACTTCAGTACTTGTTCTTGAAACTCGTGAACTAAGGTCTGAGTAGTCTGAACTGGCACGTGAATGCCTGCAGCTACTGAGGTCAGAATGGGACCGATGCAACTGACGTTTTATCTGTGGGTCCACGGTTTTGGGCTGGTTCTCTTTCCGAGGCCGTGGCATAGGCGATCTCTTGGTTTCCACCAGGATACCAACAGATGTACTCAGATTTGCTGTATGAAAGGGTTTTAGAAAACTATCACTATGAAAACTTAGTCGGGCATCCCGACTCTGGACGCTGGAATTTGTTGAAGGTGCATTGCTGTAGGACTCTTTATCACATTGTGACACACTCAAGATAGAAGCACCAGCAGACACAGATGAGTAGCGTTTGTTGGAAGAGTCTGGGCTGATGTTTTCTGTAATTGAGGCAGTGGCATTGGTGGCATTGGGAATGCTTTTTCTGTCCCCAGTTGACATGGTTACAGAGGAGTCTAAGGACTCGGGAACGCTGAGTTTTCTACTGGTGCGTGGTGGTGGCACAGGTTTATCTAAAAGATAAGGTAAAATGTTTGTATTGTTATATTATATAATAAGTGATCTGATGACTTCCAACCATTAATGTGGTGGATTATTGAACAATTATAGTGCAGGCAGACCCTAATCAAATGCCTATGAAAAGCCAACAATTAAATGCAGGCTAGCTGAATGATCTCACATAATAAATGACAAAACGCTTTGTTTTTGAAATACATTGAAATGACCAATTGTGATCATTATAGCGATGTCCAGCTATTTTGGTGGAGGAAGACCCCAAACAAATGTCTAGGTAGAACCACCGGATGCACCACAGGTCAGCTGAAAGACCCTACATTAAGTCTTTCACCCCAACGGGACTCGATCCCATGCAATGAGAGGCAAAGCGGTCGGAGGAACCAATAATGAACTGCAGGCTTATTGGATGACTTAACATAATAAATAACAAAATATAAAAAGCTTGCATCAATAATTTTTTCTACCATGATGAAAATTTAGTATTATACTTAGCCAAAGATAAAAATGCCACTCTACATAGTTTTAACCCTTTACTTGTTGGACACACCATTTGGGGTATTCGGTTATCAAAATTAACGATCGTCCTTGGCGATTAAATTTAAGAGAACACATGTGAATTTGATAAAGTTTGTAATCTGACAGGAGTGTATTTTTTTCTGGATCGTGAAAGTAAGTTCAGACAGAAATTTGTGGGATTTTGCACAAACAGTGCCTTCAGTTACAGTACAATAACAAACACTTAACCTTAAAAAAAGACATTAATGTTGCTGTTTCGGAAACCAAACTTCAGGCATGTAAAATGTGTAACGGGTCAATAAATCTCCAAATTTTACACGTCCAAATGGCATGTAATTATTGGATGTTAATTTGAAATACTGGGTATGAATAATATAACATGTATTGGGGTAAATTGTGTCCAACAAGTCAATGGTTATTTGAACCAAAACCAGTGATTACAGGACAGTATGTTAAATGCAAAAATAAGGATTTTATATTTAGAAAAAAATGGTCACTTTTAACACCTTTCAGTCAAATCTATATTAAAAATTTATATCTTGAGCTGAATAAGTAATTTTTGAATATTCCTTGTTTACTTTGTAATATAGAGAAAGAACACAATTATTTGTTTTTGAAGTTGAAAAAGAAGCCAAAATTCTTTTGAAAGTATAAGAATGAGGTGGAGGTATAGCTCACATAATATTTCTTAAATTTCTTTAAGCTGTTAATTATGCTGCAATAGTGCATTCACATAACTTACAAAAAATATTTGAGTACAAATAATATAAAACACAACTAAACATAGAAAAAAGAAGAAAAAACCCACCCCACAGCCTTATAAACAGCTGATAGAGGCAGTTAAATCAGGTACTTTTTAGAGCAGTATCTGTGCAATTTCTGTACAGGCACTTTTAGCCCTTTACTTGCTGGAAACACCATTAGGGTGCAGTAGCTTTTGTGTAAATTGTTTGGAAAGGGTTTCCAGCAAGTAAATGGTTAATGTTATCCTTCAAAGGCTAGAACTGCTCCAGTGCTTATTATTGTTTATGACAGCACACACATACTCCTGAGAAAGGGTTAGTCAGGGGAGAGTTGGCAGAGGAATATTGCTATTAACAAAAGATGTTGTTAGGGGATAGAGTCCAAAAAGGTCAAATTGAACTTTGACATACTTTTTCCATATACATTATTAAACCATTTCTGATTCTTAGTTCACTTGATAGTTTGTTTGTTGCTAATTGTGTTTATCATCCCAACAACCGTATTTCAGTTATTTGGGGATGGTGTTCACATGAAGAAGATAAAGTGCTTCCTTCAATGTGTATAGCATGCCTTGGACACCTGGCATGATTCAACACCCAGTCACATTATCCTGACATTGGGTCAACCAGTTGTGATACTACCTGTCTATTAACTTGAACGTTAACAAGGAAGCTATACCACTACCACTTTTAAAGACTTTAGTATGTCACTGAATGGGATCGAACATGGGCCTGCCGTACCTAGAGCCACCGCTCTACTGACTGCGTTAACAGGTCCAGTTACTTGCTAGTGACTACCAATATATATAAATGTAATGTAACTAAACACAGAAAAAGTCAGACAAAAAAGGCATAGTAGTGTTTTCTGAGACCAGAATGAAATCTGCAGAAATTTAACCCTCAACAAAATCCATTAACATAAGATCATAGTTTTTGTTTGCACTGAATACCGATCACAATATAAATGTCAATTTCAACTTTGATTTTATAACTGTCTTATGCATAATTACTTTTTATAAATATTCTTACTACAAATTTCTCCATAATGTTAAGTTTTTGGTAACCTTACAGATAATTAATCTTTTACTCTTGCCTTGATTGGTACACTTGATTGGTAATGACCTTATCTACCTTACCAATTAATTACACCAATTATACATTGATGTGAAAGTCGTCAGTCAGGGGAACTTTATTATGAAAACAATGACAGTTTGTCAATTTTACACCTTTCATAATATACCATACAGCATTAACTGTATGGACTTAAGAAGAAAAGGGATTATGTAAGTCATTTTCATATAATTTTATTTTCTTTATTAAGGCTATAGGTAAGTTTCTTTCAATTCATAAGGGGAAAAAATGTATTAACAAGAAATGTCTTTAAAAAGACAAACGGCGTCCGATTTAAAAAAAGAAAAAACAAGAAATTTCTTTTAAAAGGCTATGCGGCGTTTGTGAAGCATTAACTTACACATTTTTATCGTGTTTATGTTTCTATTGAATATAAATTTGTGAGAAGAATGGCATGAAAATGGTGTACATTTTTAAACTAGTCGCTCGCTCCATCTGCACCTCATAATTCTCACGTAATAGGCACTTAAAGTTACAAAGTAGTTAGATCGTGCCGGAAGTGAACGGTCTGCTTTGCGGCATATGACACAGATGATGTTTAAACAAATGTAGGATCAAGTGACATTTTATACACTATATACAATAATACTGTAGGAAATGGGGTACATTGGTAAACTGGAAATTATCTCCCTTGTTTGTTAATATCCGAGGTATTCCAAAGAGTAGGTAGGTCCTTTATAGTCGGAATTCTTGGACTTTATCGCCCTTTCTTTTGTAGATTTTGCAGTTACAAACGGTGAAATTTCTTTTGCACAAATATAAGCTTAAAATCCATTTAAATACTTATAGAGATTTGTTATTTAAAAAAGAAAATGGAAGTGTTTGTTGATGATGGTTAACTTGAAAGTCAAAGAAGTCAACATACACTCCAAAAAGAACAAGCATAAAAACCGAGTAAAACAAATGAAAGGACCTACTTGCATTTAGGGGTTATTCAGGGGAGACTATTCATTAATGTCACTCATTGATATAGACTTGTTTATGACTTAAATACCTGTATAAATAACTATATATCGCCACCCCGAGGACGTTTATTAGAAACACTACGGTATATGATGCTATTAGGAATTTCTACCAATGGGAATCGCTCTGATATTCATTCAGGCTAGCCTTGAGTCAGCATTTGTAAGTAGGTCAAAAGTGAGGTTAGACAGCTACGCCGAAAAAAAACTAGACATTTCAAGACTGTGTAAAATTATGATGGCAATATCAAACTGGACAAGAAGAAAGCACTAGGGTTTTTCACTTGCATGCTATGAAAACAGAACACCGGTATAAATGAACGATTGTTTTGTGCTTCAACGAATGGTGTTTTGTAGGTTCGATTTTTTTAAAAATCCGCTGAAATTTAACTCACGGAAATTCCATTTTTGACAAAAAAGCGGAAATTAAACCTCACAGAAATAATCCTCTATATGGTAGATTATATATAGATTATAAAATATATGTATTTGTTGGTTACATTGAAGTGACACTGTTATGTCATATTTGCCATATCCAGCTAATGATTGGTGGAGCAAGACCCAAGACTTATGTCTGGGTAGAACCACTGGCACCCCTCTGGCTAGATGGAAAACCTCTCCACATGAAAGTTTTTGCCCAGACTGGGACTCAAACCTACAAAGTGAAGGACTGACGAGTTACGAGTCAGTGACTCTAAATGCTTTGCTTAGGTCTATTTATTGCTACAATTAACTTATTTTTTCATAAGAACTGCATGTTTAAATCATTTTCCACATTTCGAGCTTATTATTCGTGGAGAAACACCCCAGACATGTTTGGAAATAACCACTGGCGCAGTGCAGGTCCGCTGGAAGACCCTCATACACAAAAGTTTTCA
The DNA here is from genome assembly GCA_007844125.1 of Sinonovacula constricta. Taxonomy (NCBI): domain Eukaryota; kingdom Metazoa; phylum Mollusca; class Bivalvia; order Cardiida; family Solecurtidae; genus Sinonovacula; species Sinonovacula constricta. The sequence continues at coordinate 11,651,168 of CM017562.1, forward strand.
CCCTGATCAGGACTCGAACTAATTTGGTGAAGGAGAGGAGTTATCAGTCAAGGACTATCTGTACAGGCATGGGAGCCCCCTATAACTTTGTTAATGAACTGGACTAATTCTTGGTTACTTGTTAATGACTACAAAGAAGAGCTGATGAAGAAAAAAGACAAAATTTAACATAAGGATTAACAACAAAGGGACAGTTGAGCTCACTGATAGACTATGTCCTGATCTTGTACTAAAGTTTCTGTATTGCCCCCATGCTTGACTAAACAGGTTATCTTTCAAAGGCTAATGTCTTAAGCTGCCAGTATAATTGGCTTTGACAGCATATACATATTCCAGAGAGGGGAAGGAAGGAGATTGTTAGAGAGTGGAATATTGCAATCAATAATGGACATAGTTTGGGATGGAGTCCAAAAAATAAAGACTGTTTTTACATGGTTTATCTCACATGCAGTCCCATCTTCAAGTACATGTACTAATAACTAAACAATGAAAAATTAAACTAAAAAAAGGCTTAATAAAAAGTGGATCAATGGCGTCAACAGCAGGCTTTTTTTCTTATCTTATGCTGATTTTCTCTTAAAATATTACCAAAAACTTGAAGTGAAATTAGTTTCTTTTGCCTTTGTCTTTTGTGTTGTTACTGCAACAAATTTCAAAGATATTTTTCTTTTGGGCAAAGGAAGTACCTACCTAGTGAAGGGCTTGTTAATGATGGTCTAGGCCCCACTGTGGGTGGTGAGCTTGGTAGGGTGGCACATAGTGGTTTGCTGGCACAAGATGGTTTAGGTGGCACAGATGGTTTAGTGGCAGGCTTGGGAGGAATACTGGGTTTCTTGAAGGTCACTGGTTCCTCATGGTTCGAATGTTCTGAATCTGATGGGTCATGAGATGAACTATGGTCATGTGACAATTTTTGGTCATGTGATATTTTGTGGGACTCCCCTCGACCAGTGGTTGATTCCTCTCTAGAAAAATGTTGTACGTTTGTCAGTGTATTAGACACATCCTCTAAAGCAGTATGTTTCGCCGGGGACACAGACAGACTGATGATGTCTCTGGAAAAAAAAAAAATTATAATAAATTTTAATTTAAATGTTACATACCTGTCAAAATCTTTATATGACTGATAGTGAGATTGGAGTTTATGAAAGTAATTTGCTCGATTATGACCTTATGTGAACAAAAGATAAAATGTTGAATTTTAAGTCGAGCATGACATAGCATCCAAAGTCATAATCTGCCTGGGAGTGAGATTGGCTTTTTGAAAAGTAATTTGCTCCTTTATGATGTTATGCCAATTCTTTACATGCTAGAAACATCCCTAACATTCCACCTTATGGTGTTTCCAGTAAGTAAGGGGTGAAATGGAATGGAAGTACATTATTCATATAGGTATTTGTCTTTAACAATTTAGTGAATTCTGCAGATTTTCATAAGACACGCATGACTTAAGGTCCAAAATTGAAATTAGCACCAAAATCATGAACTTAAATTTATTACATAAAACCCAGCCTAATCTAAAATACCCAGTCTGCCATTTGGCCAAATATTCAAAATTGAAGAAAATTGAAAAAAAGGCATGTATTTCTGTAATACTTGCTGAAAGCTCAATAAATTTTACAATTTTGCTTTATAACTTTTCAAATCCTGGTCTATGTGTGGTTTGTAGATATTTTTCCCTGTTGAGTATTCTCTGTTACTAATGGAGGAACATAAAAATGTTTTTTTTAGACAGTTTTTTTTAACACTAATGGTCACGAGGTTCTGAATGATTAAAATAACAATTTCATTAATAGTTCATTTATAATTTTGAAAATTCAACGGACTATGTTGTTTTTCTGTAAAAGAGATAAAAGGATTTTAATAAATGTATATTCACCTTGTAAAAATAGACTTAAGGCTGAACTAGTCTACACATAAAGCCTTAGTCATGCAGATTCTACTAATGATTATGAATGGTTTGTTAAAGCGTAAAATGGCATACACATGCAGGAAAAGGATAATCAATCATCCTGAGTGGCAATGAAAAAACATCTGGTTGGATGGTCAAGAGGTTAATGTTATGCGCACTTACATTTGAAGTGCCTGCTTCACAGTGATCATGCTGCATTTTTTAAAATATACATTACTTTTTTTACCTTAAAATTATGATGTGAATGAAGCATGGTTTAATCTCAGTTTATTTAAAAATAGTTATCCTCTGATCAGTTTCTGAATTTTTGAGAAGTAATTAACAGTAAAGACAAACTGGCAAACAGAGTACCTTTAATTTTATGTTTGTGCATTGGGATTATTGTCCCACCAACAGTATGTCAGTTATTTGGAGACGGTGTCCACATGAAGCAGATATAATGCTGCCTTCACTGTGTATAACATGCCGTGAACACCTGGCATGATACCACACCCAGCCACATTATTCTGACACTGGGCCAACCAGTTGAGGAATGCCCTTTTGTTTGAACATTAGCAAGGGAGTAATACAACTACTATTTTTAACGACTTAGTTATGTTGCAACCTGGGATTGAACAAGGGGCATCCTGTATCTGGAGCCGACGCTCTACCAATTCACTACCAATTCTAGTTTTAAGTTTATAGTTTAATGGATTTGGAAAAATAATACATCAACTCATATTAATTAATTTGACTGTTCAGTTCCTAAATCAAAAAGAAACCAAGCATAGAGCAACAGTTCTGACTAAGAACTTTCATTGGTATAAACGCGAAACTGATTTTTAAATTGGTTTTTTACATACATCTCAGCGACCAATTATGATCATTATAGCGACGCCCAATAATTTTGGTGGAGGATGACCCCAAACAAATGTGTGGGTAGTATCACCAGCACATTGCAGGACAGGTGTAAGACCTTTCCACATTAAGTCCTTGCCTCGAAAGGGACTTGAACCAATGCAACTCTGCCACTATGCAATGGCCACCCCCGGCTGAAATTAATGATGTGCAAAGTTGTCAAATCTGTACTAAAATTGCCAGTAATGTTCATGAAATAAACCAATACCATAATAGTAAAAAATTGACATTTTAACATCACTAGCAATATATTTTATGAGAACAAAATATGACAGACAAGTTTTTATAAAAATGTTATTAATATTGACTTAAACTGAGTGTGGCAAATCATAAATTTACCAAAAATTTTATAAAAATGATGACATGTTGAATGTGTACTTGTAAATAAGATACTTTAGCAAAATACTGTCTCTAGATAATTTACATATTGGTGGGAGATAATCCAATAAACAAACAACTATTTGCAAAGTAGCCCATTAGAGAGAAATACTGGTTTTTAGATATATCAAAACAATATAATTCTGCTATATATGGCAATGTCGAGCTATTATTGGTGGAGGAAAACCCTTGACAAATGGTTAGATAGATCTTTTTCTGGAAAACCCCAAAAGATCCCCCTTTCCCCAACTTCAAAGTTCTTGACATTCTAAGACTCAAAGCCCCACTGTAAGAGGCTAAGAAGTTCCGAGTCAGCAACTTCGAACCGCTCCGTCATTGGCGTCCCATGATTAATATCAGGTGCTTGGCCAATAATTAATACAACATTTTGTCTACGGCAACCAGCAGATATTTGTACCCACTAATGGAAATCATGCCTGATGCAGCTCATATCCACACTCTCCCATTACCAGTAAAATATTTACAATACTCTGTGGCCCTCCACAGGCTGCCTGCCCACTGAGAAATGTGAGATGTCTCTAACATTAACATAAACTGGAGACTGTTTTTGACTTGATATTGTGTTGTTGATTGACACACATATATATCATTACTGATTAAAGTGTCTGATATGGGTTTGCTTTATATACATATGCAGGGGCAGATCCAGATTTTTTAATTATTATTATTATTTTTATTTTTTTTGGGGGGGGGGGATGAGTGCTGATATCTAGAAGCCAAATAATGCCAATTCCTACATTTCAGATGCTTGACAGACCTTCAGATATAAAGCAGGGGTGGATCTGGATTTTTTCCAGGTATGGGGGCCTTATTTGAGGTGCAAGCCATGCTAGGCAGGGTATTGGGATATGCTCCACTAGAAAACTTTTAAAATTTAGCAGCCCAAAATAGCCATTTCCTACATATCAGATACCTGACAGACATTCATAGAAAGTATGTTTTCAAGTGTAAATGCTTACTTGTCCAATCTGTAGCACATATGTGACAACAATATTACTAGGGCCATACAGATGTGACACACCCTGAAATGTTTACAAATTTCCTTATTGGTAGGTGTTTTTACAGGAGGGAGCTGCCTCCACCCCCACCCCCACCCCGCACCCCGAACTAAATCAGCCCATCATTTGTATATGTAGTATTCAATAATGATAAAACTGACCAAATAGGAGGGTTGTCACAGATTATGTGTAGACTTAACAACTGGTTAATAAGGTCTAAAAACATCCTTTCAATTCTATGATATTTGACTTGAATTTTACAAAAAACATATATGATGTAAGTTTACATAAGTATAGAAATGTGTTACCATCCCAAGCCAATAACTGGTGACTACATACATTAAAGGCAGATGTGGTTATTTATATACCCTAGAATTGAATACAACTTGCAAAAAAAGTACATCAATATTTTTGTGATAATGCATGAAAAAATAACAAGAGGGCCATGATGGCCCTTAATCGCTCACCTGATGACACAGGCTTTTAGTAGGCTCAAATCTGGCATCAAGTAATTAAGAGTTATTTACTTTAGAAATCTTGTTGAAGATTTGACCATTAGTTTGGCCATTGGGTTGATAACATTTTCTAGTAGTGATCTACTTTTTGACCCCAGGTGACCCAATAACCAACTCATCCAAGATTTCATGCAGACAAACATTCTGACCAAGTTTGATGAATATTGGATAAAAACTGTGGCCTGTAGTGTGTTCACAAGCTAAATGTTGACGACAGAAGAAGTGGTATCCCAAAATCTCCTCTTGAGCACGTTGTGCTCAGGTGAGCTAAAAATAGAGTAAAACCCTAGACCCTCGACAATCACAGGGATGACATTCCATTTTGGATAATCTGGGATTTTGAGGGAAAGAGAAACTTATTTATAAGCTGTTTCATGAAAAGATTTGTAACAACTTGTAACACAAGGCTAACTAGTGGGTAATTTATGAAAAACTATGATCTAACAGTATGTAATAAGTCTTAATTGAAATTGGTGTGGCAGTGCATGGAACATCATGTGGCAATAAATTAAACATGAAATGTTTGTGAAAAGACTGTATAACTACTTATCATTTTAAGGCAATTTTTGTTGTTATTATTATTACGGTATGTATTTACATTTTATTTACACAGCATTAAATACAGAAGTTATTAATGGAGTTTAGGGATATTTGAAAAAACTGTCAAATATGTCTGACAAGGAATCTTTCTGTTGGTTGACATATTTCATTATTGTCTCTCAACTATTTGCTGATGTTTCGGCCCAGTCAGCCTTTTTCAAAATATAAAACAGTGATTTTTTATCGAGTAAATTCCCTATTAGAGTTATATTTACTGAATATTTGGTTATTGATCAAAGCTTCCAAAGTTGGTTTGATGTATTTTAACTGTCCAAAATGAACATAAACTTGTAAAATGCATTTCCGACAGAAACTGCTTTGTTGGATAACCTATTTTATTATTGGACATAGCTTCCAAAGTTGGTTTGATATATGTTACTGTCTTATATGAACATAAAACTTGTAAAATGCATTTCTTACAGAAACTGGTTTCGCTGGTTCATGCATTTCATTATTGATCAAAGTTTCTGATTGTGCGTTGAATAATTCTGTTTACTGACAATCTGGTCTGAATGCATTTTGAGTGCAAAGTTTTTTTGTTGATTAATTAATAAGATAAAGATAAAAAGTCTGATCGAGTTTCTCCTGATTTCCATTATCCTACCATTGAAGGTGTGACAAAAGTCATCTTGGCTAAAAGCAGTATTGTTCCTACGGTCACTTATCATTCCCAAATACCCAATGGCAATTGGTTGCTTTGATAAAAGTTACATTTAAAAATGTGTATTTTATAGTTTAAACCTATTTATTTATAGTCAATTGGGAAACAAGTTCTTTTAACTTATATTAATCCCTCTCGACTGTCCACTGAATACCTGGAGCAATGTGCAGTAATTAGTCTTGCTCAAGGACTAACATCACGTGGTCAGTTTCGGGGTTTGAACCCGGGACCCTCCGATCCGGTGTCCAACGTCTTAACCACTAGACCACGAACACTCACGATTGTATTTTATATATATATATATGAACTGTTAGAAACCACGTTAACCAATATTTAATGTCTCTGCAAAATAAATAAATGACCAGAGCTCAAGATAAGAGGAGTAAATCTGAATCAGTGTAACCGTATATCCCATAATTCTTAGCTTAACCCTATGAAGATGGTAATCATTGGATTGTCATAATGAGTACCAGGTATAAAAAGTTTTGAGGAGAAATAAAGGAGTGAGCAGGACTGAACTCTTCTAGTCTGAGGCTTTGCATGACTGTGGCATCCAACTTCCTTGACTTATAATGATAATCAGTCACTCAAGATTATGCATTATTTTTTATATAAAACAAAATGCTCATAAAGGTTCCTTTGAAAATTCAATCTATTCAGCATTTTTTAAAATCTTGCATTTTAATTTTTTTGGAAAACTTAAATCATGCTTTTGTAAGAATAAGCAATGCAAATTTGAAAATTATCTTTATTTTGTTATTGTTTGTAAATATTTAATTATTTTAGAGAAAAATAAAGATGATGGGGCATGCTACGCAAGCATTTTCTTATTTCTTTTTTAACAAATCTTCAAATTTGCTTTTTGCACTACAAAAGATTTTACAGTATAAAAATGAAGTATATTATATACCAAAACGATTCATAAACAATACTTTAAACACCCAAAAGGCAAGAAAGTCACTGATAAAAGATAATGTTGCAATATTTAAATGATGCCACTACTGATTATTTGCCAAAGTATGAGTACCTCACAAAAGATCATTTTTGCTTGATGCCTGCTATAAACAGTATTATTTAAATCTTTTAAATGCATTCTGAATATTCAGCTATCTCTTCTTTGATTGCCAGCCATTGTTGAATACACTGTATATACTGTAGGGTAAGTGGTAAGACTGATCTATTTGTAGCTCCTCAGACCCTTACTGCATGGGTTTGAGTCCTAATTGTAATGAGAACTTTCATGTGTGGAGGTTCTCCAGCCTACCTGTGGTGTGCCAGTGGTTCTACCCAGATCTAAGCCAGACATCACCAATATCTATAATAGTGTTGGTGTGATGTAACAAAAAAACAACAAACACACAAAACAAACGCTAAATACCTATCCATTAACTATTTGTACATAATAATTGCTTAATTAATGGGTTACAATCCACAATATTTTCATTATGTAGTTAGCTACATGTTTGTATTTTTGCATGACACTTTAACTTTATTTACTTGTCACATTGAAACTTCACAAATAAGCTTAGTAGTTATAAATAAAATTAGAAAGTTTTAATAATGATTGTAGCACACTAAATGATAAGCATTATGACCCACTACTTCACTTAGGTCATGGTGACCTGATTGTATAGTGTCAACAATCTCTAGGGAAGAGCACACTATAGCGCAAAAAAATAATTGTTATTTAAGAGCAACTAATCACCAAGAAAACAGAATATGGTGTAATTGCATACTATAATAATGTGTGGATTGAACATAATTTTTGTAATAATAATGTCATTGTAGAAGAAAAGCATACAGTTGAAAATGGGGATTTTAACTAATAAACAAGTAATTATATTATAATAATATAATATGTATTAACTACTGGATTTTAAGAAAAGTGTGAAAGCAAAATTGAAAAACAACAAAAACAAAAAAGAGCATCAAAGAATTTAATTAATTATTTATTCAAAGGATACCCTCATAAATTGGCCAATCATTAAGTATTTATTGATTTAAATATTATGACTTAGTTTTCTAAAAGAAATTTAATAACATTAAAACATACAAACAATTTTTATTTTTTTATTTTCAGACTTCTAGTAACTTCCTTTTTTGACTTTGTGTATATTCTGATTGGTAGTACAAAGAAACTTAAGTAATTGAATTCAAAGACAAAATCAACAAACACACAATCAAACACATCCATTAATTGGCAATAACTACCCTCACAGACCAAATGGAGGATATAACAAAAAAATGCAAAGTGGAATTCCCATGGATTGGATCAGTGAGTCACCATTAGGGCTGTTGTTATGAACTCCAATGACTCATGTGCAATTCTGACTGGGGAAATCTGCACAGAATTTCTATTTCACGAAACATTCACCCTAATCAATCTGTCAGTTAAAACATGCTGCAGAAAAACTCTTAACCAATCATGTTGATGCTCCGGCAAATAGAATTTAACTCTCTAAACAAATTGCTGTACAAAAAGTTTAAATTATTTTCAAAATAGAACAAAACTATATTTACTCCTTTTAAGCTAACATTTGTAAAAAGCAGTTGAAAATCATAGTTATTTGTTAGAATAACTCCCTGCAAAGGATGCATAACAAAATACAACATATCTTGAAGCAAATAGTGTAGATTCTGATCAAATGACACTCTGTGGGAACTACCTGATCTGGATCTAAACTTTATTCTTTTATAGATGTGAACTGTTCCATTTTTGGAGGGAGACTCCCACTTTTTAGTTTCAAAATTATATTAAAATGATGGTCATTTTTTTTTACATTTTACACATTTTCAGAAATCTCAAAACTTCAAAAGAGATAACTTCCTACTTTGTGTATATGAAAACAACAAATCTCCCACTTTGCAAGTGAAAATCTCCCACTTTCGTTTCAGAAAAAGTTCACCATGTATGTTCTTTAGTTTGATCAATTAGAGTATAGCAGTTTCATTGATGTTAGAGTGTACTGCTTGATAAGGTGTATCAGCAATACAGTAGGCTTAAAAAACATTGAAATGCATCAAGGACTTCACTGATCCCTTGTTTGATCCAAGGAACAACCAATTTAAAAATCTACACAAATTAAGTACTTTCTGTAAAGAACGATTCATAAACTGTTATCAACTCAATATATTATTATGAATAATGTCATACTGTGTGAAATGACTTATCAAAAACACATTATTACAATTTCTTCATTGTCAATAATTTTTAGAGGCAAAACTTTTGATTGGTCAGTTATCTTAAAGAGACAGTTTTAAAGAATACATACAACAAAGGCTTTGGTTGTAAATTATTGGATTTATGCCAAAAAGGGAAAGCATGACTCCTGTTGTCTGAACTCTGTGACATGCAGTGTGCCATAGTATTATTGTATCAATAAAAGCTTAAATCAGCATTTAACCCTGGTGGCTTAGTTTGTGATGTTGAGACTTAAGTCCAACTAAACTTTGTGACTTTGGTCTTGCTAAGTTTTATTACTTTCGTCCTTAGTTTAAGACTTTGGCCTGGTTCTTTTTTTAACATTTACATAAGTGGGAAACAGAATAACACAAGAGACTTAGCAGCAAAGATCCTGATCAGACAGAAGGAGGAGTTAGCTGATCTGGAACAAGGCTTCTAGCTGAAGCTGGATCAATGCTATGCAGGTGCAGATGTAAAATAAAACACCAAATTTTTTATTTGACAATTTACTGACAGTATGTTCTTGACACCATATCCCAAAAGCAAACTAAGCAAAGGGTGTAAAAATAGCAAATTCCTATACATCAATAACATGATGTATTTTAAGCTGCACAAATTCCTTCAGAAGTAAGGAGTACTCAAATACTTTGCAGTGGAGGCAAATGGTAATGAATATTTCATGTTTCTTCAATTAAAGAGTAGCAAGTGTCTACTTGCCACGCATTTATCGTGGACAGGTCAATTAAGAAACTACATTCACTTCAAAAGTAACACAGTGCAATGCTGCATTAATTATTAAGTTCTCAACATTTAATCATTTTGCGGAGCAAGTAAGTTTAATCTATTTTCATGCCAGTATGTCATGTTTGTATTTCATCATGCAGCTTATACTATTTTTGCATTTTTGAATTACGGATGAAGGAAGACCTTAAGCTTAATAGCAATTTTTTCTGGGTAGAACCACTGATGCAACTTAAGCAAGCAAGAAAAACATCATGACCTGTAAAAAATATCCCTACTTTATGTTGTTTATACTCAGAAAAAAAAGGTAGTGTGTTAAGTAGATGGAATAATGATTGGAATTTTGTTTTGCCTCTCTCTTCAATCTATGTACATTTTTATAAACATTCAAGAACAGACAAATAACTCAAGTTATAACAGAGATTTATATATGAAGAAAGATACCCAGCTCAAAGAACAATATGTTATTTATAACACAAAATCAATGATAACATTACATTTAAATACATATTAAACCATGCTTTATTTAACAGACTAGCATTATATTATTTGGGGGAAAGGGATTTCTACTTGTTTACTTCTGTTACAATGTATTTATTTAATCCTGCATTCAGACTGTAACATTTTCTCAGAGCTATTATTGCTTGGCTTGCAGTCTATTTGTATTACAAAGAGCTGTTATTGCTTGGCATTCTTTTTGTATCACAAAGAGATATTATTGCTTGGCAGTCTATTTGCATTACAATCAAAGAGTCAAATATATTTCTACCTAGCATGATTTTTTACAAATTAACAAATTGTTTGGTCATTTTATCATTCCATAATGATAAACAGTATTTCAGCTATCTGGAGATGATGTCCACTTGAAGCAGATATAGTGCTGCATTCACTGTGTAAATTATGCAGTAAACATCTTGCATGATACCACACCCAGTCACATTTTTCTGACACTGAACTGACCAGTCATGGAACTAACCTTATATTTGCTTGATCATAAGAAAAAAAGCTACACCACTACCATTTATAATGACTTTGGCGTATTGCTACTGTGATCGAACCGGGGCTTCCCGGTCCTGCAGCCAATGGTTTACAGATTCCACTAAGGTAAGCTGGTAATATTGTGTCCATAGGTCAAAAAAACCTCCGCCTTTTGGTTAATACATGTTAAGAAAGGGTCATTATTCCACAAATATTTATTGAATCAAGCATTATTTTGTTAATATAAACTTATAACATAAATAAATCAGTAGAGTTCTAATGTAAAATGTGTTGATTAGTAATGCAAAATATGTGCCATTAAACTTACAATACAACAAGAAAGGGAGCTAACTTTGCAGATATTAAGTTGATACCAAAGTCAAACTTGACATGTTTTTTTGGGTATCATAGACTTAGAAATCAAACATGAATTAAAACTGGTCAGTTCTTCAGTCGACATGATAGAAAACAAAGTCCACAGACACATGGACTTGAACAGCTGGAACAGAATCAATTGTCTTTATTTTTAATCAAATTAATTGTTAAATTGCTCACTTTGTTCATACAAAGTCCCTCTTACATTCATAGGGAACATGACAAAATAATTGCAGATTCCATGGCTAGAGATGACATGTTAGCTCCTAAGTTCGATTATTTTATTTTATGCAGGCTCCAAGTAGTTTCAACTCCTAAGTAGGAATTGATAAGTAGGGATCACAATGAAACATACATGTGAACTTTTTCAAACAAACAAAAAGGAGTTATCTGTTTCCAAGTAGTGAAATTTCTGAAAATGTGTAAAACACCCCTTATTTTCATTAATTTTGAACCTTAAAAGTGGGAGTCTCCCTCCAAAAGTTGGAGAGTGTACATGTATGACGAAAATAGGAGTCTGCTCTTTTTTGCTCTAATACTTTAATGATTATAAATAAATCTCTGACAAGTCTGACAATCATCATGAAGACTTTATCCAAGATGCCAATGCTTATATTGGTGTACAATGAAGTGAAGTAATTAAAACACCACAACACACACAAAAATACCACTGCAGACACCATTCTAGACACTGAAAGGTTTTCTGCCAATCAAAAACTGCTGAGTGAAAGTTTTCCTCCTATTGTTACCAACGAAGCCAAATGCCAGACATGAAGTGATTGTTGTGTCTTCTTTGTGTATTAGTATGTCTTACTCAACTAAACATCGTAATGTTTCTCTAAGCTCCAAATCTTCCCAAATTAAACACCTTGTTGTTGTTTTTCTCCACTCTCAATTTATTGAAGTGACCATTGTGATGTTTCTTTAAGCTCCCAGTCTTTTTCAACTGACCATGTTGATGTTTCTCTCAGTAATCAATGGTCCCCAGTGGACCATCACAATATTTCTCTCAGTTCCCAATCCTTCTCAATTAACCATCTTAATGTTTCTCCCAGCTCTTAATCTTCCCCAATGTAAATATAATAATATTTTTGTCAGCCCTTAATCCTCCACAATAGACCAATGTGATGTTTCTCTCACCTCTCAATCTTCCCCATGAGACAAACGTGATGTTTCTCTAACCTCGAAATCTTCCCCAACAGACCAATGTGATGATTCGCTCACCTCCTAATCTTCCCCAACAGACCAATGTGATGATTCGCTCACCTCCCAATCTTCCCCAACAGACCAATGTGCTGTTTCTCTCACCTCCTAATCTTCCCCAACAGACCAACATGATGTTTCTCTCACCTACCAATCTTCCCCAACAGACAAACATGATGTTTCTCTCACCTCCCAATCTTCCCCAACAGACCAATGTGATGATTAGCTCACCTCCCAATCTTCCCCAACAGACCAATGTAATAATTAGCTCACCTCCCAATCTTCCCCAACAGACCAATGTGATGTTTCTCTCACCTCCCAATCTTCTCCAACAGACCAATGTGATGTTTCTCCCACCTCCTAATCTTCCCCGACAGACCGATGTGATGTTTCTCCCACCTCCTAATCTTCCCCAACAGACCAACATGATGTTTCTCTCACCTCCCAATCTTCCCCAACAGACCGATGTGATGTTTCTCCCACCTCCTAATCTTCCCCAACAGACCAACATGATGTTTCTCTCACCTCCCAATCTTCCCCAACAGACCAACATGATGTTTCTCTCACCTCCCAATCTTCCCCATCAGAAAAATGTGATGTTTCTCTCACCTCCCAATCTTCCCCAACAGACGGAGGATGTGATGTTTCTCTCACCTCCCAATATTCCCCAACAGACCAATGTGATGTTTCTCTCACCTCCCAATCTTCCCCAAGATCCTCACATCATGAGTATGTTGTTCTCAGGTGAGCTTCAAAGACATTCACATTTAAGAATGAGATTTGAGCCAGAGGTTATAAAACTCTGAGCTTGAGTCTGAAATCTTTCTCCAGTCTATTTTCCAATTTATTCTGTAATCGCCAGAAAGTTTTTGCAAATATCAGTGCAATGATTATTTCATCGGTCAGACAACTAGGAAAACAAACATACCCCAAGACAAATGATGAAAGCAAAGTAACAACACGATTGACATCATACTTAAAACCATACTGAGAAGTTTCCTAGCAAACAAAAAACTGCTGAGTCAAGGTTTACCTCCCATTGGCACCACAGCAGTAGCAGGGAGCCAGACACAACATGAACGTTTTGTGTTCTCGGTGTATCAATAAGTCTTTCTCAATTGACCATCTTGGTGTTTTTTGGCATCTTTCCATCTCACATAATATCTACTTTTACAGCTACCTCAAGGAGGCGTCAACTCATGAAAGATCAGAACCTTGGAGAAATTCATTGTTTATTTTTGTTGATTTTTTAAATGCATTGTCGCAACACAATCATGGTCATCATAGCAAAGTCCTGCTATTTCTAAGGGATGTACATCTTGGACAAATGTCTGGGTAAAATAACACGTGCACAGCAGATAAGCAGAAAGACCTTCCCCATATAAATGTTTTCGCCTTTCATGAAACACAAACTGACACATTGAGGGGCTGCATGTCAGCTGAGAAACTAACGTTGTTAACTTTTAATTACTCGGACCCTTACCTTGTAAAGTCAAGACTAACAGGCAGAAAATGTTTACTTAATGTTTACAGGTCCCCCAGCTGACCTACAGAACATCAGTGGTTCTACCCTGGTACAGGTTAGTGGACTTTCTTCACTCTTTTCAGATTAAATATGCCACTGTGGCAAATTTTATGTGAGTGCTTTGTATATTACTACCAATCCAATCCAATAACATGAATATCCCATCAAAACAAAAAGTAAAACTAGCTGTCAATATAAACATATATCATAACTCAAACAAGTATTCAGAAACATTATAAGCATTGATTAAATTAAACAAATGTTTTCTTTACCACAGATTAAATGAAGATATTCCCTGAAGTAAAGATATTTTGCTTCAACATTTATCATCATTTGCTTCATAGCAAGGAATACTTATGTAATGTGAAAATCTGCAACAACAAAAAATCTCATTACAATTCTATGTCTTAAAGGTGGTTTGCTTATTGGGTTTATCATCCCAACAACAGTTTATCAGTTATCTGGAGACGGTGTCCACTTGAAGCAGATATAGTGCTGTCTTCACTGTGTATAGCATGCCGTGAACACCTGGCATGATAACACACCCAGTCATATTATCCTGACACCAGGCCAACCAGTCATTGAACTACCCTTATATTTGCTTGAGCATTAGCAAGTAAGCTTTACCACTACCATTTTTAATGACATTGGTATGTCTCTGCCCAGGATTGAACCCGGGGCCTTCCGTACCTGGAGCTGACGCTCTACCGATTGTGCTACGAGGTAGGATCCTACTACTTAAAAGTTTTCTGCTCTCAGCCACATGCAGATGCAATGCTACATACTGCCCCAAAACATGAGATCCTGATCAGACAGCCCACAATTTGAGCTGGCTAATGTCAACCAGCACTTTTAGCCTTAGCTTTACCTTACCATGCATAAAAGCACTGCCTTGTACCAATTTTTAGTTAATTTCCGACAATCGTAAAGGGCTATAAATTATGTGTTTTCAAAGACTTTTTGAATGTCATTCATGGTGAAAAATTGTCATTATAGTATTTTTATTGTTAACTTGAAATAATCAAAAGAAAAACATAATAATTAAAAGAAAACTACCCTAATACAACTGTAAATGGTGATTTTGATCACAGATAGGACTTTTTAGCAGTTGAGATAATGCTTGGGAAAAAATGATTTTTTTTGATAGCTCAAAGATTGTGCACCCACCAGCCAATTTTTTAATGATCAATCTGGCCTAAAAAAATGCAGTCTTTACAATATGTGCAACCAGCAAACAGATTGAATTGGTTGAGACTGGGCCAAAAACAAGATCATGACTTGACAGGTTCTGATGGCAGCTAGCAGATCTTGTGCTATACTCTTTGCCTACGCCTGAGCAATTTGTGCTTGGCAGGCTGAGAAATAATGCACACACTCTTTTATAAAGTTAATCAAGGTTCTTCGACCAGGGAACAAATGCAATAGAGAAGTAATACTTCAGGCTGTATGAGGGGCCAAACCAGCAAAATTGGAAAGCTCTTGTTATTTCATTAAACCTTATCCCCAGAGGAGTTTTTGCACCATGCTATCAAAATATTATCTTTTGGCATTGCAGAAACACAAGCAAATGGTGTAGAAATGTATTTGTCAACTATGAATGATTGAGAGATCTGTTGGGATTCATTGTGTCCCTTCATTATCGAAAATTTCTATGAAGTCACACAATTCCTCATATTTCTAAAGATCATAATGTGTTGGTTTTAAGAACTTGTGTGCCAATTATGCCATAAAATGTCATTACGTCATGATAAATAGTTATTAAAAAATAATTATTATCTAAGACATGAACATGTTCTTTTGAGTTTCATTTTTATACAATTATATGAATATAAAGTGAAAGTTAACAGTTGACATATCTGATTCTGGTAGGCTCTTTTGTTAACTTTATATATAATAAGCAAATTCCAAAATTCTAAATTTAAAATAAAAACACAAAATTGCACATTTTTCATATCTGTCTAAAATTTAACAAAAACATAATTATTTTTTAACTGTGATGAATGTTAATGCCCATATTATTAGTGTTTTTTTTTTTTAAGGCTATGATATTTTCATCGACTTCCTGTATACAGAGAAAACAAACTAAATTTAGATGTTCTTGCATCATGATTTATTCAAGCTGTTTGCTTTTAAATCTATAAAAAAAAGGTGACTTGATTATTGTGAGAAAATTGCCACCCACATGGCATCATCAATAGAAAATAACTTAATTACTGGTCTGTCAACATGCTGTAGGCAAGGGGATGTTTTAACTTAATTTTAACCATTCCCATTTATAACATTTTGTTTCCACAAATTGACAAAGGATGGAAAAATCAACAAACTGAAGAATTTCACAAGAAACTTGTAGCTGGGAGAAAGGGAGACACTGTGTAAGCAGTGTGGTGAGCTCAGTCATTAGAGCATTTGGTCAGTAAATATAACATAGGGAGAAAACTGTACAGCCACTGACGCTTAAACTCTGGACCCTTCAATTACTGGGTGAAAGCTCTACTTACAAAACAAGCCAGACATCTTACACATTCACCCCCTAACACAACAACAACTGAACAAGTATACAGGTATCAAAATAACTTTCAATCATTTAACTTCATAATTAATTTATATAATTATCACTAATATCCTTAAATATCAGTGTGTTTCAGCCCTAATATAATGTTTTTTTACTAACTCTTAGTTACTTGCTAGCAACTACCAGCAGATAAGAATTTGCGTTGCTAGAACCTCTGCAGCAAAGAGTGAAGATCCTGATCAGACAGCTCCCATGAGAAGCTGGCTATCTGGAAGCATATATGGCTATCTGGATGCATACATGGCTATCTGGATGCATACATGGCTATCTGGATGCAAACATGGCTATCCAAATGTATACATGGCTATCCAGATGTATACATGGCTATCTGGATCCATACATGGCTATTTGGATCCATACATGGCTATCTGGACCCATACATGGCTATCTGGATGTGTACATGGCTACCTGGATCCATACATGGCTATCTGGATGTGTACATGGCTACCTGGATCCATACATGGCTATCTGGATCCATACATGGCTATTTGGACCCAAACATGGCTATCTGGACCCATACATGGCTATCTGGATGTGTACATGGCTACCTGGATGCATACATGGCTATCTGGACCCATACATGGCTATCTGGATGTGTACATGGCTACCTGGACCCAAACATGGCTATCTGGATGTGTACATGGCTACCTGGACCCATACATGGCTATCTGGACCCATACATGGCTATCTGGATGTGTACATGGCTACCTGGATGCATACATGGCTATCTGGATGCATACATGGCTATCTGAATCCATACATGGCTACCTGGATCCATACATGGATATCTGGATGTGTACATGGCTATTTGGACCCAAACATGGCTATCTGGACCCATACATGGCTATCTGGATGTGTACATGGCTACCTGGATGCATACATGGCTATCTGGACCCATACATGGCTATCTGAATCCATACATGGCTACCTGGATCCATACATGGATATCTGGATGTGTACATGGCTATTTGGACCCAAACATGGCTATCTGGACCCATACATGGCTATCTGGATGCGTACATGGCTACCTGGATGCATACATGGCTATCTGGACCCATACATGGCTAACTGGATGAGTACATAGCTACCTGGACCCATACATGGCTATCTGGATGTGTACATGGCTACCTAGACCCATACATGGCTATCTGGACCCATACATGGCTATCTGGATGTGTACATGGCTACCTGGATGCATACATGGCTATCTGGATGCATACATGGCTATCTGGATCCATACATGGTTATTTGGACCCATACATGGCTATCTGGACCCATACAAGGCTATCTGGATGTGTACATGGCTACCTGGATGCATACATGGCTATCTGGATGCATACATGGCTATCTGAATCCATACATGGCTACCTGGATCCATACATGGCTATCTGGATGCTTTGCTAGATGCATATATGGCTATCTGGATCCATACATGGCTATCTGAATCTATACATGGCTATCTGGACCCATACATGGCTAACTGGATGAGTACATGGCTACCTGGACCCATACATGGCTATCTGGATGTGTACATGGCTACCTAGACCCATACATGGCTATCTGGACCCATACATGGCTATCTGGATGTGTACATGGCTACCTGGATGCATACATGGCTATCTGGATGCATACATGGCTATCTGGATCCATACATGGTTATTTGGACCCATACATGGCTATCTGGACCCATACAAGGCTATCTGGATGTGTACATGGCTACCTGGATGCATACATGGCTATCTGGATGCATACATGGCTATCTGAATCCATACATGGCTACCTGGATCCATACATGGCTATCTGGATGCTTTGCTAGATGCATATATGGCTATCTGGATCCATACATGGCTATCTGGATCCATACATGGCTATCTGGATGTGTACATGGCTACCTGGATGCATACATTGCTATCTGGATGCATACATGGCTATCTGAATCCATACATGGCTACCTGGATCCATACATGGCTATCTGGATGCTTTGCTAGATGCATATATGGCTATCTGGATCCATACATGGCTTTCTGGATCCATACATGGCTACCTGGATGCATACATGGCTATCTGGATGCATACATGGCTATCTGGATCCATACAATCTGCCTAAGCCTGATCCATTCACGCTGAACAAACTTAGAGCTAGCAAACACTTGCATCAATGCTATGTCTGATCTGTGAATTACACTGTACTAACAACAGAAATGTATTCTTCACAGAACCACCAGATGAAAAATCAAAGACAAAATCAATTCCGTGAAAATGGAGAAGTCTGTTTATGTTGTCAACACAACAGCGAGCATGTCCCTGAAGATACTGACATGTGTTGCTTTCCTGCACAACACATCCAGTTGAAAAAGGCTGTTTCGAACTATATTATGCATGAAAGAATACTGTTATCACAAGTAATCTGAAAACTTTGCCTTAAATCACCCGATCTAACCCTTTATAAATAACAAGTGTAACTGCTGAAAGTTTAGTTGCAAGATTTCTTGTATTAATACGGCACAAGAGGTTTATTTGTTAGGTTTACCATCATTCCAACAGTCAGTTTAGTAATCGAGCAGACGCATGCTGCCCAAAAATGGCATGGAACCAAACCAAGTCACAGTTAAAGATTTGTGCAACTACAATTAAATTTATTTGATTGTTTGCAGGGGGCTACACCCACATAATGACTTAATCATAAATTGAAATAAACTTTTCACGTTTCAACTATAGTTATGGATGTTTTTCCAATTTTATGTCAGTGCATTTTTCAAACATTTGTAACAATACCCTTTCTGGTCTGTGTATGGCAAAAGCTGGTAATAAAGGTTTTGTCCTCTATAATCAATTTTTGCCCTGTAGATAAATCAAAGACAAAATCAATTTTGTGCAAATAGAGAAGACTATAATAATGTCGTTAACACAGCTCCAAACATGTCCCTAGGGGAAAGTTGTATGCAATATTGCCAAACTGATTGACAGAACAATAGCAGCTGTATAATAAAAGTCTGCTAAACAATGTAATAAATTAATAGAATTATAAAACAAGCAGTCATGCCGTCAATATACATGCACATAGAACTGAATATCTGACATCCTGCAACCTATTGTTTTGTTTCCGAAATATGTTGCAGCAACTGATTATGATCGTTTCCAGCTATTTTGCTGAAGGAAGAACCCAGACAAAAGTCAAGGTTGAATATCTACCGGTACCTTATTCACTCATGTAATCGCCGCTCTAATTTAGCTGATTTTATCATAAACAAGTTGGGGGTGCAGCCATTCTATAGGTGTAAGGCCTTAGGACATTTTTTCTAGAACGATTCTGCCATTTTGGGGGATGCCATGTGTTTACTTCGTGATAACTAGACGAGCTCTCTAAAGAGGAGGTTGATGGACAAGAGGAACGAGATAGAGCTGTTCTATGCTTTTCAGGTAGCGATTTAACTTAGTTCAAACATTTTGTTTAAAAATGCATCATAATATAAAACACTTACCAACGTGAACATATTCCATAATTTATAAATTACTTCCTAGTTTTATCTCTTGTATCATATTTTTGAATGTTTACATCGTCAAACAATTTCACCCACCTAAAATGTCACATGCACACTACCATGCAGATCAAAGGATTTCATAGCAGAGCCGATAAAACAACACAGCTTTGATACGAGCCGACAAACACTTTGAATTTGCATTTTATAGACAGGAAATATGGGTGTTAAACTCCATACAGCCTGTCAATAAAACAAAATATTTCTATGAAAACAAAATGATTTAAAGTTCAAGGTCCATTCATATGTAACTAAGGATCACAATCGTTGGTACAAGTTTGTACATCACCTGTTAATGTTAATTGTCACTATTTGACATGTTATTCTGATCTCTCAGAGCCACGATTTTTTCAAGTTATTCTCACCAGTCCACTGGGCCCCCAGAAAAGACAATGACATGTCGATATAGCGGAGCTGTATAAACTGTGCGGCCTTTACAATGAATTAGGATTTTTTCTTTAAATTTTGCGGTCATTTTGGGGGTGTGGCAATTACACGGGTGCGACCTTTACATGAGTGAATACGGTAATGCACCGTAGGTCATCTGGCAGACCTTCCCACATTAAGACCTTCACCCCAAGTGGGACTCAAACCCAAGCAGTCAGAGAATTTACAAGTCAGCGACTCTACCACCACGATATGGGTGTCCCACTGCAGCTTAAACTAGAGCTATGTACGAAAGTGCTAAATACTCCCCAACGTTGGACTACAAGTGTAACCTTGACCTTTGAGCTAGGAATCTGGTCCTCATGAGTGACACTCCTCTGTTACTGGACCTCGTATAGCAATTGATAGGCATCAGCAACAAATTACAGAAAGCTCCAAGTAGGACATACCAAAGTCAGTAAAAATGATAGATGTATAGCTCCCTTGTTTATGCTCAAGCAAATATAAAGGCAATTCAGTGACTAGTTGGCATTGTGTCAGGATAATTTGACAGAGTGTGGTATCATGTCAGGTGTTCAAAGCATGCTATACACAGTCGAGGCACTATATCTGCTTCAATTGGGTACCATCTCCAAATAACTGAAATACTGTTGGTGGGATGATAACCAAGCAAACACATTTATTTTAATAAGTCAAAGATTTTTTTGATCACTTGTCCAAGCAGACTGAGACAGGACATGCAAATTGTTAACATTTTCCTATCGAGATACTGTTGAGTTTAGCAAATATTTGAACATAAAACAAAATGAACCTAAAAGAAAACAAGAGGGCCATGATGGCCCTTAATCACGGACCTGAGGACACAGGCTTTTCGTGTCTCATATCTGGCGTCAAGTAATTAAGAGTTATTTACTTACTTTAGAAATCGTTGGTAAAGACTGGACCATTAGTGTGGCCACTGGGTTGATAACACTTGCTAGAATTTTACAAAGTTACCTACTGAATCCACATGACCCACTTCAAAACATATGTAAGTTTTCAGACTGGCAAACATTTTGGCTAAGTATGGTGAAGATTGAGCCATCAATGTGGCCTCCAAGTGTTTTCACAAGGTTTTTCTAAAATGTGACCTAGTTACCTACTTTTTGACCCCACATGACCCAATAATATACTCATCCAAGATTTCATGCAGACAAAAACAATCTGATCATATTTGGTGAAGATAGGGCTATGAATGTAGCCTCTAGTGTGTTCACATGCTTTTTCTAAGTTTTTACCTAGTGACCTCTTTTTGACCCCACGTGAGCCAATAATGAACTCTTCCAAGATTTTATGCAGACAAACATTTTGACCAAGTCTGTAAATGTGGCCTCTAGTGAGTTCACAAGCTTTTTGTAAGATTTGACCTAGTGACCTTCCTTTTGATCCCACATGCTCCAGTAACAAACTCATCCAAGATTTCATACAGACAAACATTCTGATCAAGTTTGGTGAAGATTGGGTCATAAATAGGGCTTTTAGTGCGCTCACAAGCTTTTTCTAAGATTTGACCTAGTGATCTACTTTTTGACCCCACATGAACCAATAATAAACTCATCCAAGATTTCATGCAGACAAACATTCTGACCAAGTTTGGTGAAGATTGTGCTAAACATGTGGTCTCTAGTGTATTCACAAGCTTTTTTTTTAAAGATTTCACCTAATGACGTAGTTATCGACCCCATGTGACCCAGTTATAAGCTCATCCATAATTTCATGCAGACGAACATTCTGACCAAGTTCGGTGAAGATTGGGCTATAAATGTGGTCTCTAGTGTGTTCACAAGTTTTCCTAAAATTTGACCTAGTGACCTACATTTTGACCCCAGGTTATACAATAATGAAGTCATCCAAGATTTCATGCAGACAAATATTCTGATCAAGTTTGAAGATGATTGGATAAAAACTGTGGTCTCTAGCATGTTCACAAGCTTAAATGTTGATGCTGCTCAACTGACATTGTGCTCAGGTGAGCTGAAAAACAAATGAATATTAACAAGGTTAAAATGTATTTATGCAATATAATGGTATCAAATAAGAAATTCCCATCCCCTGAAACTAAATGGACACAAAACTCTTATGCATAATTAAAGAATCCAAATAGAAACACATTTAAAACCAAATTTATAAATAAAAAATAGATACATCTATACATGTGATTACTTCCTACAAACTAAAGGTTATGTATATTTAATTATGTTCAGACAACTTTATGGGAAGTTTGCAATTGAGCCATTGAATCAATAGAACATCTTTTATGGGATTTCCACATTGTGCATTCTTCATTCAAGCCCATTCTTCTCCACTCCCCAAAATCCCTTCTTCTTAAACAATCGAAACGCCCTTCATACATCAATAAACTTAGAAGATTTTTAGGATATGCTGGTTACTTTAAATGATTCAGTGACAATTTTTCACATGTATTAAATGCATTCTACTCTCTGTTACAAGGGCACAATACAAATGCAAAAGAGAAGTGCAAAAACTCAATAGAAGGCAAATCATCAAAACAGTCACCTTGGAAACACGATCCTTCTCAAGTAGAAGCTCTTCACTCTTTAAAGGAAAACCTTACTACAATCTTGGCTTACGCTGACTGCAGCAAAGAATTTGGGGTTCACATTGATGCCTGTTTGTTTTGTACTTTAGTTACCCTGACATAATTATGGCAACATTGGTCGCATCCAGCTAATTATTAATGGAGAAAGACCAAAGACTTAATGTCTGGGTAGAACCACTGGCACAAAACAGCTAAGCCAGAAAACCTCCCCACATGACAGTTCCCTTCCCAAAAGGGACTCTAACCTATGGGGTGATGGGCTGAGATGTTACAAGTTGCAAACTCTCACCACTCAGAACAGAAATGCTCAAATACATATTCCTAATAGAGAGTATTTATGTAATTCTGGGACAATGTCCATTTGAAACAAATATAGTGCTGTTGTTGCTGCCTTGCATGTCATGAACACTTACTAGCAACATGATACTACATCCAGTCGCATTTAGATGATTGTATGTACTTAACTAAGCAGACTTCTTTTTAAGGTTATTTTTAAGTTTCTTTGTCGCAGTTAGTCAAACAAGCAATTTAATGTTTTTATTCCACAGAAGCCAAACTTTGTTGACATGCAATGAAAAATTATGTAAAATATTTATAATGACCTATGATAATGTTTGTTTATTTGCTTATTGGGTTTATCATCCCATCAACAGTATTTTAGTTATCTTGAGATGGTGTCCACTTAAAGCAGATATAGTGCTGCCTCCACTGTGTATAGGATGCCATAGACACCTGGCATGATACCACACCCAGTCACATTATCCTGACACCAGGCCAACCAGTCGTGGATCTACCCTTATATTTGCTTGAGCATAAGCAAGGGAGCTATACCACTACTTTTTAAACAACTTCAGTATGTTGGGGCCCGGGATCAAACCCGGTGCTTCCCCTACCTGCAGCCGATGCTCATCCGATTTTGCTGGGCCTTTGATAATAAGATTTCATGTTAACATGCTGTCCTTTCAATGACTGTGCTGTCTTAAGATTGTGAGAATCAAAACTGATCCATGCTTTTTAATTATATTTTAGCTATTTTCAAATCATTGTTAATGTGATAATATACATTATGTGAATGTGTCAGTTATAATCAATAATCAATAATTATGTTGATTGGCTCGATAGAGACTCTTATTTCAATAGATACTAAGTATGGATTTTGATGTGTAAAACATCAAAGTGGATGATGATAAAACAAGATCTCAAAATTAATTGGCATTGTTGCTTTCATAGTCTAAAACCAGCTGTCTGTGCTGCATGGCTAAGATAGGAAATGCATTTTGGTAATGGAAAGTGGGGTGTCATGCTTAACTTTTAATGGTAGGATTAGGGATCTTTTTAGGTAACAATTATTTATTTGGATGAATTAGAGAAAAAATTATCACCCAAACTGTGGGATTTCACTTTTAACTTGAAACCACAGCCACAGTCACTACATCATTATTAAAACAACATCAAGAAGTCCCCAGAACACCAATATTTAACTTACATGGTCTTTATGGAGAGGTTCTCAGGGTGTTTGAGTTGTTGTTGATGGTTCAGTACCTCAGTGCTCTTCACATACACTGACTTGGATGCTTCCAATAGCTCCACAGCACTTTTGCGATGATTGGCTGGGGAAAAAAAGAAGATAAATATTGTATTTTGTATTTAAAGGCACACTGACACTCACAGGGTAATAGGTCATATGACAATGATTACAATAAGGTATAACAATAAATTAAAGTAAAATCATGTAATTTTTTTCTAAAAACGCTCACACTAAAATTTTTAGCAAATTGCCTTTTTCAACATAATTTCCATGTTTTCTGATATGGCAGCACCAATGAACATTTGCAAGTATGTAAAGTAAGAGCAATTGTTTGTCTTTAATTCTGGAAAAAGACAATTTGTCAAAAATTCGAGTGTGAGTGTTTTTAGAAAAAAGATTAATCTACGGTTCCCTATTGAACAGTTTACAACATTGCGTAAAATCGTGTTGAACTTAAAAATGTAAGTCAGGTTTTTATTAGCTTATATAGAAGGGGCCAAGTTTTTCCTACTAAATATGAAAATTCCCCTCCAATGAAATTTTTCATTTCATTGCCAAAATGCAGAAATGAGATGCATTAATGCAGACTAGTGACTACAGTATCATTATTGAAGACTTCGTTACATCTTACATTAGAATTTTCTAAACATACAAATGCAAGGGGCCATGGTCAACCATCAGCAAAATTTGAACTTGGAGTATTCAGCATTTCTTCTTGATTTCTGTGGAATTGTTCTTGGACCATTTATAGCAAATTTAATTACTTACACTCTCACAGAAATAATATGTTTATAAAATAGCTCAAACTGAATCTATAGATTGTAAACATTATTTTGTCAGGTGTTAAATTTAACTAATTGGATTTCTTTTTCTTTTCCTACCTAACTCTATGCCAGTTGTTAAAAAACTGTTTAAGAATAAAACCACATAAAAATATTTTGTCAGAATTATTCTATCTCCAATTGGTTGTTTTGTTTTTTAAATTTATTGCAGTGACACACTTATGGTAATTTTGGGGACAACAAATAATTTCTTTGTAGTTGAGGAAGTCCCTTGAGAAATACCGCAGTAAAACCACTGGTTCATCACAGCCTAGCTGGCATAAAGAGAGGGCCAAAGAGAAATAGTGGTTTTCTACTGACATTTGTTTGTTTTGATTTTTTGTTACATCGCACAATTATGGTCATATTGGCAACGTTCAGCTAATTATTCCTGAAGGAAGACCACAGATTTAAGTCTAGGAATAACTACCAGCCCGCAGCAATTTAGCTGGGAAGCCTCCTTAAATGAAAGTGCTTGCCCCGACCAGGACTTGAACCCAAGCAAAAAGCGGCTGAGGAGTTACAAGTCACTCGGCCATTGGTTCTCCGTATTGATATTTGTAAAAGTTTTCCAACACTGATGTTTCACACTTCCTGTAGTTAATGGCTACCAAATCAATCAGTGCCACAATCAGAGGTATGTTAGGATGAGACAGTGACAGAGTAGCCTCTCGGCATCACAAAATAGAACAATCAATAGTTAATCAACTCATTGCAGCACAACGCCCCCATTAAGGGTGGTATCCCACAGTTTGCCTTTATCCAATGCATGTAACATTATCTTTCCATTGTTTTTGTAGAATTTCAGTTTAGTATCTGTATAAACTCATAGTTTAGTCATTTTTTTTTATTTTGAACATTATCTGAATTGTCAGACAGTATAAATTATGAAATAAATTGCTTAAAATGTTTAATCTTTCCTATGTTAAATAATTACTACCCGTTAACACCAAAAAAGTTTGAAATGTCTGATAGATTTACTTGATAATAAATGCTTAAAGAGACCTGTCAACTTCTTATGCATATATACAAACATTTTACTGGTGCCTTTGTGTTCAGCCTAACACACTTTAATTGCCCTTTTTCTAGGAAAATATCACACCCTTGTTCCAGTCTGAAGGTAACATTGTAATAACTATGGAATTGGACCATAGGTAAATTAAATATACATTTCAACAAATATTTTTTTCCTTGCATATGTAAACTGAAGCCTTCATGAATGTAAGTTTCTCTAAACACTACAAGAAACTCATGTCACAATGACCTTGTAACATTGTAAATATAGACATCGATAAATACAAAGTTACACGTTTATCTAAACACTACAAGAAAATCATGTCACAAATGACCTTGTTACATTGCAAATACATGCAAAAAATCAATATAAAGTTATAAGCTATCTAAACACTACAAGAAACTTATGTCACAATGACCTTGTAACATTGCCAATGCATGCAATCAATTAGTACAATGCTGTTTATCTTGTAAAATTATTGCCTTTTACTTTAAACAGCCATATTCTAAACCATAGCTTCCCTGTGTTAGAACTAAATCAAATTAGAAGAAAGTTCTGTCCAAATACCAATCCAGATATTTAAGTCATAGCTTTTGCCATTGTAATAATAGAAATTTTATGAGCATAAATGACTATGTGCCAGGGAATGTCCAGACTTTGTGGAAACAGATAACTAATGGCCCAAATTCGCTTCTTAACTACCTTCCTAACAGATAAACAATGCCAAATATCACACTAAAATACATGTCTTCAGTATTATTTCATAGGATTTTGTGATTTGACAGCCTTGTTCAACTTATATTTTTCATATTTCAACATAATATAGAGAAGACATTCAAGATGTAGGTTTTAAAGATATATTAAAGTACGAACATAAAAGTTTGATTTAACTTCAATATTATAGAGAGAAGACATTCAAGACATGAATTTTAAAGATATAAAGTGCAAACATAAGTTTAATCTAAATTTTAAAAAAATAACAAGAAATGTATGTGATGCTTTCAAGATGGTATACAACACTTTGAGCCAGAAATAACATCAAAGAAAATGCATCATTTAATTGAAAGATCTTAATAAAAGCTGCTTGCTTGGGAACTAGGACTCCAAACCTCATTGTTATTGCCTTATTGTAGCCACTTGGCTTCTGCTATAATTTGTAACAGCTGGCAGACTAATTAATTTTCAATTAGGGTGCATGTAGTCTAGTAGCAGTCACAGACAAGTAACACCTCCAACTGCTGAACCTCTCGTTGCAATTTAGTTCGAGTCCTGGTCAGGTCCTGGTCAGGACAGAAGACTTAATGTGGAAGGTCTTCCAGATGAAATGCGGTATGCCGGAGGTTCTACCCAGATATTTGTCTGGGGACTTCCTTAAACAGATAAACTAGGTGTTTCTTTAAAATAACCAAAATTTTGTTACTAAGAATTTTTTCAAAATATACCAAATCAAAATATTACAATAATGATTAATTATTAGATTATTTTAATTAGGTCCCTTAAAAAATGTAACAATGAATAAAAAATATAATAGTAACTTTGCAAAATGAAAGTCAAACAGTCATTAAATCAATAACCATGTTGAAGTCAAGTTGAAAGCCTGTATTTCTATAAAATATTGCATTATAGCAGTGTAAACCATTTATAAACCCGTTAATGGGAACGCAATGGCAAGAATAAATATTTGAAGTTGGATGTTTATGGGGGCAGTCTTGAGCTAATCAATACTACAGAGTCAGCAGCAGTCAGCATCTCGAAAATTATGGCAATTACTGCCAATTAGATAAGGAAAATAAATTGTTTTGCAAGTAACTGATTATGACTTTATGTGAATTAATTAATATCACTGGGTCGATTTGCAACTTTTAAGAGTCTACTGTATAACATCAGTATAGTTGGTTATTAATTGACTATTTCATATTGTGTTTTATATTGAACTTTGTTGTCTCAATTAAATTTACAACAGCAATATTCCTTTGAAAACTGGGCCAATACAAGTTGCCAGGACCAATAGGAAAAATAAGCCAAAATGGAAAATAAACAACTAGGTCAGGCTGACAAAACAACACCATGGTGTTGAGACCCATCTCTCAGTTTCTCGCATTCTGATATCATCCTTTCCATGAAATTAATTTAAATAACAATGTTAATGTTGAAAAAATAACTTACTGCCTGATATTCTTGGAGTTAATTAATGTGGTTAATATTATCATTAATAGTTGAATAAATTAATAAAAGTTGTCTTGTTATTTGGCCTTAAACAGTAATATCAGCCATAACCCTTTCATTCATAGTAAATGTATAGGGTTTTAAAAATTATCTAGATTTTGTTGATTTTCTTTGAAACAGTTTTAAATATTTTTAAACTCATGAATTTTTGGCATATAATTTTATAACCTAGATTAAACTAGTCTACAAATAAACCCTTAGTTGTGTTGATGCAGCTGGAGATAAATGGAATAATTGTGAATGCTTTACAAAGGCGTAAAATGGCATATGCATGAGCTAAAGGTATAACTTAATAGGCTCTGACAAAAATGACAGTCTTCTGAAAAATAAAATTGCTAATATTACATCATCTAAATAATAACATTATAGTATATTTTTATAATGAATAATAATTAATAATGTTAATCAAATGGTCTATGTTAGGTAATAGTACCATTTATTTCCCATCTGAGCCATACTGCACAGTTAGCTTTTTTTAAACTAATAAAGCCACATGACCACTTAGTTTTGAGAGCACATTACATCAACATCAGGGAAATTAGCTCTGATGTTGATACCTATTTTCTGAACTCTACACCCTGCTTATTTAGAGATTTGGAAATAATGAACATTGAAGTGATACATTTTACAATTTGTTGTCTTCTAACTAAGGACATGTTATACAGCTACAGCCTTTACTGAAACTTTTGTGTAGCAATTCTGCATATATAAATCTTCAGACCATTGGAAAGATATTGTTACATGTAAGACATAAGCTGTCAGATACTACCTTGAAGCATTCACATCCTGAAACAAATCAGCCCATTAATATGAAATATATCCCATGCAAATTGAGTTTCCAGCAAGTTCTTCGTTTCATTTTTGTTAAATTTTGGTGGAAAATACCTCAGAACAAAATCTGGGTAGAACCACCGGCACACTGTACATTAGCTGGAAAACCTCCCCACATGAAAGTTCTTGCCCCGACCTGGTCACAAACCCACATGGTGAAGGGCTGTGGAGTTGCAAGTTGGCCATTCTAACAGCTCGACCAAGAGCGCACCCTCCAGCAAGTAAAGGGATAAGGTGGCAGCTAGAACATTTTTATAAGCCAAAGTGAACTGATAAGAAATTCACTTTAATCTTTCAAACAAAAGTAACCAGAAAGCAAATTTAAATACAACAAATCAATATTACCTGGCCCAAGTTATTTCAAGTGTCAGATCAGTTTGCAATAAGGAAACTGTAACATTCACATTCCTATGTTCTGATTAAGAATTGCCAGTACAAACCAACAGTTGACAGCTTTTATCCTCCATTTGCTCATGATTTGGTCCTAATGATGGTATGTTTATTAACCACTTCAATCATAGATATGTCATTTTACGCCTTAGTAAAAGCATCATAGATAAGCCATTTTACGCCTTAGTAAAAGCATCATAGATATGCCATTTTACGCCTTAGTAAAAGCATCATAGATATGCCATTTTACGCCTTAGTAAAAGCATCATAGATATGCCAATTTACGCCTTAGTAAAAGCATCATAGATATGCCAATTTACGCCTTAGTAAAAGCATCATAGATATGCCAATTTACGCCTTAGTAAAAGCATCATAGATATGCCAATTTATGCCTTAGTAAAAGCATCATAGATATGCCATTTTACGCCTTAGTAAAAGCATGCAGAATTATCACTCATATCTTTGGTAGAATCTATATAACTAGGGTTTAAGAATGGTTTAGCCTGGGATTAAATATTAAACGCTGAACATACAAGTATTAACGAAATATTTAGAACAGTTTCTAAGAAAATCAACAAAATAAGGTGACTTTTCAAAATCATATACATGTATATGTATTATGAATGAAAGAAATAAACAACAGAACCTCAAGACAGAGCAAAATATGCCTGTCATTTGAGCAATTTGAAACAAACTGCTGAGCACTCTTGTGCAATGCAGTATGGCAAAGTTTTGGACTGCACTCTGGGCAAGAAATTTAAAGTAGAATAACATAAAAAAATCTTTAATTTTCCAAGATGAGAGTAATGGCATTTGTATAGAAAGGGGCATTATTTAAAAATAAGTAGAGCAGAGTGATAGTTCTTGTGCACTGCACTCCATTTTAATAACATATATCCACCTATGAAGTTTCGAGTCAATAGCTTTGATAATGTTAGAGTATGGTCCTGACAAACATCAAGTACGAAAATTGAACTAAGGGGAATAACTCCAAAATCATGAAGTGTACAGTGACAGTTCTTGTATAGTGCACTCTGTCTCAATGAGATCTATCAGTCAGTGAAGTTTCAAGTCAATAGCTTTGATGGCATAGGAGTAATGCTCCAGACAAGAAAATTAAACTAAGATGCAAAACTTTAAAATCATGAAGTATAGAGTTACGGTTCCTGTGCACTGCACTTCATCTCATAAAAACCTATCTATGTATCAAGTTTCAAGTCAATAGCTTTGATAATGGGAGATATGATTCAGAAAAGATAATTAAACAAAGGGAAATAGCTCTAAAACCATGAAGTGCAGAGTGATGGTTCTTGTGCACTGCACTCCATCTCAATGAGATCTATCCATCTAGGAAGTTTCAAGTCAATAGCTTTGATAGTGTTTGAGTTATACTCTGGACAAACATCTGGATGCCGCACATGCACTGACACGCCTGCCCACCCACCATGGGTGATCCCATAATACGTCCCATCTTTGACGGGTGTAAAAAAATCTTAGTTTCTTGCTATTAACTGCTTTAAAGTACATGCACAGGTCACAAGCCAAATACAGTAGCTAGAGACCCAGTCGATATAACGCATTGTCTGTCTCATTCAGATTTAAGTGAACTGCTTTAGTTGTAGCAGTTACTGGGGTAGCCAGCAGATGGCTATTGTGTATTATGCCTGCTTTCCATGCCACTCTGTTCAGGGGATTTGTGCTGGACAGATTGTATACTTTAAGGTCACTCCTTACATATTCTAACCATGTCTTTCTTGGTCTATAGCAAGCAGTTTGTAGCTGCCTGTATGCAGAATACACAGCTGCGTACAAATGTCTCCAAAGACTGAAAACATAAAACAAGTAAATCTGCAATAATAATCTTACCTTCATAGGGGTAAGGTGTATATTTATTGAAATAAACAATAGAACTGCTATTTGCACCATGAAAGTATGTAAAATTGCTTAACTGGGTTAGTAACTTTGCTGTAGCTCTGTGCATGGCAAAAGTTGTGTACTCTTATATTTCAAATCAGAACAGTACACATTATATTTTACTTAAAATCTATTTAGATTTTGATACTGAAACCTTCCCACCTATGCCCCTGGTTAGAGCTGTATTAACTTGGATGTAAACTATGTGCTTAGCCTGCTAAGAGTTTAATTGTCTCCCACTGTAAAACAATCCTTCCATCTCCAAGAAATGTTAAAACCTGAACTTTGTTGTCAACAGGTTTTTTATATTCCCAAATCTGTGAGGAAACTGAAAGACTGAAACCAGAACTTCCTTGTCAACAAGTACACTATCCCCATGCAAATCTCCAATTTCTCAGCGGAAACAGAAACGGTGGATTCCTTTCTCACCAAATAACCTTTAAATTCTATGTACAAACAGTAATACTGAAAATAGATTTTCCTTGTCAATTAGTGACATTAATGTTGAGGGCAATTCATGTCACACCAAATAACCTTTAAATACTAAATTTTATGTAAAACAATAATACTGAAAATAGAATTTTCTTGTCAATTAGTGACATTTTTGTGGAGGGCAATTCCTGTTACACTAAATAACCTTTAAATCCTAAATTCTGTGTAAAAACAGTAATGCTGAAAATAGAATTTTCTTGTCAGTTAGTGACATTTAAACGAAGGGCAATTCCTGTCTCACCGATAACCTTTAAATTCTAAATTCTATGTAAAAAAATAAATACTGAAAACAGAATTTTCTTG
The DNA here is from genome assembly GCA_007844125.1 of Sinonovacula constricta. Taxonomy (NCBI): domain Eukaryota; kingdom Metazoa; phylum Mollusca; class Bivalvia; order Cardiida; family Solecurtidae; genus Sinonovacula; species Sinonovacula constricta. Next base: position 11,683,773 of record CM017562.1, read on the forward strand.
TCAATAAGCGACATTGCTAAATGTATGGAGGGCATTCCTGTCACACCCCATAACAATAAATTCTTCGTAAAAACAAAAATTGCGAACACAGAATTTTCTTGTCAATTAGTATCATTTCTAAGGATTATTGCATTAATAATCTATGCTGAAACAGAATTACTGAACTCAGAATTTCCTTGATAACAAGCCACCTTTCTAGCCTCAATATTACATTCTTAAATCTACGTTGAAACAGAATTACTGAACCATGATTTTCCGTGATAACAAGTTACCTTTCTAGCACCAACATTACATTCTCAATTCTACATTGAAACAGAAATACTGAATCTAGAACTTCCTTGTTACTTGGTGTAGTAAGACCCCAGACTTACGCCTGGGTAGAACCACCAGTGCACTGCAGCAGCAGGTAAGCTAAAAAATCTCTCCACATGAAAATTCTCGTCCAGACTGGGGACTCAAACTAACATGGTAAGGGGCTGAAGAGTTACTAGTCAGCGATTCTAACCGCCATGTAAGTAAAATACTTTTAACATATAGAAGATGAAGCATGAAGAACATAAAATACATTAATTACTATTAATAGATTATTAAATTTAATTATGACATGGTTTATATCATAAAAAAAGGCCTTGCCTTAACATTAACCTGAATTGAATTTGGCCAACATTGTATAGTAGCTGTGTATTGCAGTTTTCGATGCCTCTCTTTGAACCCTACAAGCTACCGTTAAAGTGTTACATTCCTTAATCTGTGTCGAAATAGAAATACTGAATTTTGCGCTGTCCACAATGAACCTTTCTACAAGAAATAGCATTATATTAAAATTAACAACTACATTTCTCAATTGCTAAAGAAACAAAGCAAAGACAGAAAAAATAAAAGTCCAAAAAATGCCATTGACTGCTTCAGAATATCAACATCAAGATCAAGCAAGCAGTTTCTTCAGAAGTACAATGTCTGGTGCAGCAACATGTTATCCGATATTTTCTTGGTACATTGTTTAACTCACAGTTTGCTAACCATGAGTCGTGTGTACGTATTTGTAAAAAAATGTTGATTGTGATCTCTGCAAGATAGTTGTTGGCATATTTTTGAGAATAATTTTCTGCTTATTTAAAGGACAGTGAGTTATGAGTTGACAAAAATGTAGTTTACCCTATTCTCTTCAGGGTACATAAAAGATTTCAGTCATTGACAAAACATAGCGAACCATGGCACGAGTCCACCAAAAACTCTGTCGGTCCATTAAATTTTATAAGTTAAATGGACCGATGGTCCACCAGAATTTTCAGCTACTTAATTTTCAAAAATTCAGAATTAGTATGAAAACATATATATTAAATTCGGCACCGTATGACCTATATAAAGTGTCGGTGTGCAGTAAAACCCAAATAACAATAAAAATATATTAAACTAAACTAAACAATGCATTACAGCCTTACTGAACCCAACCACTCATGACACATCAGTTAATTCACCAACCTTGTGTGTCAAAATGCCAGGCATACTGGTCCAGTAAAATTTGGTCCAGTCCAGTAGATATTGCAAGCTAGGTGGACCGAAGGACCAGTATTTTTCTTTTTTTTTATTAAGACTAGGATTGTCAGCAAGAACAGAATGAAACCCATCTAACATCCATCTATATAAACAACAATCCTGTATTTCAATGCGATCTAATTAGACCCTACACAGATAGAATTACATAGATTACACAGAGAGAAGCAACTCTTGTTTTCATGCAGGAGCATAATTTTTACAAATATTAAAAAATAACATGGGTAATTTCATTAACTATTTAGGTGCCACAGGCCCTAAATGGTGACTAGTTGCTCACCGAAAATGTCAGCAGATGGTGCCTCAATCTGTCCCTGGGTTTATCCACATTATAAACATAGAATTACGACATCTATTTAAGGCATAAGAATGTTTCTGGCAGGTAGAAGTTCCAATTATTATTAAAGTGGTGAAATAATATAGGAAAGAGCACAGAAGTGAGACATCAGTGTCATAGCAAGCATGTGCTTTATACAATAATATGGCTATCTTGAGGACTGAAAACACCCTCTTATGCTGTCAATTCAGTACATAAATATTTGAGAGCAGCAAGCTGTAACTCTGATAGGACTATCTGCTACTTTACTGTCCAAATTGTTTGCAACATCTGTAATTATAAGCTGCATTGTTAGCATTGGCATGCTTATTTCTTTTGTTAAATAAGACCTTACCAAATGGCTACAAATTTCTATTATTTCCTTTTTATAATTGCAAGCTACATTTTATTGTTGCAAGCTACACTGTAAAAAAATGGAACTCTCAGTTCTTTTTTCAGAAAAGGGTCTCTCAGAACAACCACAACCTCCTGTTATTGATTGCTACACTGTCATCCCCATAAAAACAAGCAAAAGAGGCACTGCTCTCCAGAACAGAGTCAATGAAAGGTGCAAGCTACCCTGTTAACCGTGGCATACTTGGTTTCTTTTCTCTGAATAATGTCTCACAGAACAGTGCAATTTACTGTTATTGCCTGCTACACTATTAATTATCACCCAAAAAATCAGGAAAAAAACTAAGCAGGCCAGGATTAATTAACAAAGGCTATGTTGTTTTTTGTGTGTGTGTTTTGTCTGGTTAGAACAATTGGTGCACCACAGGTCAGCTGGAAGACCTCTCCGATGTGAAAATTCTTGTCCTCATTGGGCTATGTATCAAGAAACATTATGGAAAACAATGTTTATAAAAAATCCCAGCACAGACCGTCTCTGATGTATCTGTAAAGTCACATCCATTTTGAAAGGGGTAAAAATTGTTGATGCAAAACTATAGACCAATTAAATAACCTCGTCATATACTAGTCTGCAATAACATGAATTAAAGGAAAATTAAAAAAAAAAAAATCTTTAACAGGATGGGGTTTTTTATTGACTTAAATGTTTGGCTGCTCAAGGTAGTACAAGTTTTTAGTGCTTACTATTCCAATTTTTTTTAGTGCACGGCTGTTCTGATTTTAGTGCAAGACTGTTCTGACATTGATATTCACACCATTATATATGAACACTTTGCTGTGTGTGTTTGTCAATCTTAATCAATTAAAGCTGATTCTTATATATCAGCAAAAATGGAAAACAGCTAAAGAAATATTACTCCATATCCAAACTTACATAACCTGCAAAACACATTGTAAACTTGAACTAATAAAAATATACAAATAATTGAAAAAAATCATTGCATACACTTATGGCAAAAGAAACTGATCTCCTAATAAGGAACTAATAAATAGTAATCTCTCTTAATATTTTAGTAAATGTTGATCAAATTAAAATATATCCTTAAATAAGCCTGCTGCGTCTTGGTTGACATACAGAAAAAAATTTAATACTCCAACATGCACATTTATTGCACATGGCAAAAAAAATCCCAGACTTTTATGAGTCAGCATTTTTATTTGATATGATAAAAATACCATTTGCTGTTAAATAACTAAAAAATCATATAATATCCATTGTGTTAAAATAATCAATATTTAATAAAATATACACAATGTTTTGTATATAGCATATGTAAAAAAAAAACTGTCAATGTTAAATTGCCACTTAAGCACAAAATGCAAAAACAAATTATCTTTGAAGAAAACCCATACATATACCAAAAATAACCAATATTTACCATATTTCAGATTCCTTCCAAAGAAAAAAAACTTCCAATAATTGTAATTTAGCTTTTAAAATCACATCCTATTTCTGTCAGCAGTATGCTTGGAGTCTTATTCCAGATGACATCCTGATTCCTGTATTGAACCTTTGGCTAATCTTCTGACATTGGAGGAATGAAGAGTTCACTGATACTGGGTTACGTATGCTCTAATCAGTCGTGAACAGATAGGCAGTAGCTGGATTATTCCAGAAAGGGGAGGGTACTCCAAATGATTGATTTCTGTTCTTCTAATTCCCCAACTGGTACTCACACCCACTAGTTTCTTCAAGAATCTATACTGCAACAATGAGTCTCAAACTTCTGCAGCCAATAGAGAATAGTTCTGTAGACATCTTGAAACAAACATTTGCACCTAACAGTACATTTCAGTATAAAACACCCATTGGAACATGAATTACAGCTTAAGGTAGTTGAGACGTGATTATTAAGGATAAAATGTAATGGGTTTCAGAGCTTGAAAACAAAAAAATGTTGAAATATGTAGCTCAAGTGGTAGCATTAGAAATACATCAATAAGGAAACCACTTACAGCAAATTGGCGTACAGCATATTGTTATACTATATTAACCATCCTTGACTTATTAATAAAAATTATTAGTGGCATGTTATTACACCCTAATAAAATGTGCTTAACCCAATTTTTACATATTTATGAGCAAAACACTCATAAAACCCAACAAAACAAGAATTACACACAGCAAGTGAAAAGGTATTCAACATTCTAAGCAAAACACATCGTTCAGTTGAACCTTTTAGCTTTCTACATTTGGATTCAGATACGCAATTATTTAATCTAATTAAAGACCGAAGGCCTGAGTGATTAATTACAAAACATCGGAACAAAACACCTTGCATTAAAATATCATGCAAAACCAAAATCTATTTTAATTATAACATGTTTAGTTTAATGTAGATTTCCTTTCACTGCTTCTAGCCTCTCACTGCATGGGTTCGAGTGCCATTTGGGGAGAAAGACTTAATGTGGGAAGGTTTTCCAGTTGAGTTGCGGTGCGCCAGTGGTTCTACCCAGACATTTGTCTGTGGTCTTCCTCCACCAAAATGCTGGACGTTGCTATAATGGTCCTAATTAATTGCTGCAATGTATATCAAAACAAACAAAACATATAAATGGATACAAATGTGTTGATTTATTTTATTAAGCTTTATGCACTTAACCTTGCTATGTTAATAATATTATCAAATGACAGATGATGCCATCTGTGGTTATCATTACATGTTATGAAAAACCTAATTAAATTAACCACCCTATATTTTTAAGAGAGAAATTACTCGTAAACACCGACTCTTAATTCCAAATAAAATTCACTTTTTTAAAAGATCTCTTATATCAAACTGGAGCATGGTTCATTAAGGAAAAAATGCAGGAATTTTTCATCAGTTTTAACATGCATATCAGGAAATAATGTATGGTACAATCTTTCTATGTTTACACATATATTTTTTGCTGAATACATTAGATTTTATCAAAGCAAACACATATCCAGTGTGCTGATAGACAAGCCTACATAAATGTTCACCCAGAATGGGACTCAAACTTATGCTTTGAGGGGCTGAGGAACTACAGCACACAAGAACTGCTCAGCCAATGGACGATGAGTAGCAGTCAGAATCCCACACATAATTTTCTGTTGTTGCCTAAACATCTCATCAAGCCCATGTGACAGCAGCTCTAAGATGATGACATTTTAAAGGTTAAAATCATGTCTCAATATAACAGTCATCAATACATCAATATCTCAATATAGTAACTTGTGCATGTTTGTACACATATCTTACCAATACATCAAACATAACCTTTAGTCAGCACTTTCTGAAAATGTCTGAATATATCTGATTGAAAACAACAGCAGCAACCTCCTGATTGCTGCTTGATCACTATTTCCCACTTCTACTTTATCATTACATGTTTTTGTCCATACATAACAAGAGCCCAGCAAGGCGGAGCATTATACAAATATAAAAATGCTAGCAAATAATTTAGAATTGAATATTGCTTATGAACAAATGCAGCATGATAAGCAATAAATGACAATTTGATTTTTATTTTTGACAAAAGCAGCTACCTGATACGTTTAATTTGTTCAGGCCGTTACAGCTGATAGGGGTTTCGATCGTCCCTCAATCAATAAGCCTCTTTTAGTTTGCAGCCCACACACGATAATTATCTGCATCATAAACATACACAGAACCAGGTAATATTGATCTGAGTTTGCTCATTGTTGTACCCAATATTTTACAGTTTTACCTGACATTTTAAAAGTACATACCTGATAAATTCTTTTTTTTTTTTAACACATCAGTTTCATTTTACCTGATGGTTTACCTGTTTTTTTACATGATGACTTCAAATGTTTAACCAGCATTTACAATGTTTTGACATGCAGTTGCCATTATGTGCATGTTTATATCGAAGTTGAAGAAACAGTTCTGTAATTTATCAGTGATGCACAGTGAAAAAATCCCTTATGATGTTCGTAACCTTGATCTAAAGGTGGTATCCAACAGTTTGTTTACATCTTGTATATGTAACTATATCTGTAAATAAGAAAGATTGAAATTCCTGCTAAAAATAGACATCAACTTCACAGTGGATGATGTGGCTGAACTAATACATTAGCGGTCACATGGTTTTCTTAATTTAAAAATAGCTAACTGTGCAGCATGGCTCAGCTAGGATATACATGTTTGTAATGATTACTGTGGCTCTATTGTTCAATTTTCGGATAGGTGAAGGACATCAATAAACAGCAGTTACCAAGATCTGTTCAGATAACAATGGTTTACTAAGATGTACAATTTGTTGGAAGAATAATAATCGAAGAATAAAATCTTACGATGGTGATTTTTGTAGTTTATTTTGCCCAAAAGGGATAACGAAAACATTAATCTTTGTTGTTTTGATGATTTATTTTTTGCGGGGTTTTCTGCTTTTGTATCCGAGAGGGGAATCATGAATTACCTGAGGTGTTCCAAATAATCTTAGTCCATTTTGGAATAACCCAGTGCTTTTAAATGAAATTCTTAGAGATTGAAGGTATCTGATGCATGTAATTAGTTTGCCTTATTAATATTATGTATGGTATTATTGGCATATTGCAGAATAGTAAAAGAAAGGTGCCCTGTGCATGCATACATCTACTTAAGAATTCTAATAACTATCTGAGCACTAATAGTGTTATAGAAATCAATTAGATTTTCTATGGTCTGACTACTGAGTTATGAATTTCAAGTCTGCGGCAGCATGGGACCAATGTCTGATCTCTATCAGGTCATCAGCTCTCTCAGCTCTATTATGTATGAATGTACATAGTAAAGTCATTAATCCAGTGTGTATATTTCACCCCTCAACCTTACAAGTATTTCCGGCAGAGATTTATCAGCAAAAGAAACCTGAATTCTCAGCCAGTTATGTATGTATAAATTGACCAGTTTTAGACAAATAGTGTAGATTGTCAAGTTTCTACTAGGAACTGTCTGATCAGGATCAGCAGGATATCCATATTGAGTCTACTAGAAATATGTCAAGGTGCTTTTGCTGAGACTGTTGAAATAGCTTTGTATGCTACTGTAACATCTGGTGTTTTGTTTGTTTGTTGTGGTTTTTTGCTTTGTTATGTCGCACCATCACAATTATGGTCATATAGGCAATGTCCAGATAATTATTAATGGAGAAAGATGCCAGATTAATGCCTAAGTAGAACCACTGATGCACTACAGTCTACAGGTCAGCTATAAGACCTTTCCAGAGGAAAGTTCTACCCTCAGCTAGGACAACACAGTGAGGGTTATAAGTTGGCAACTTTTACTGCTCAGCCACAGCCCACCACCCCCTCCCGCAGCCTCCCAAGTGTTTTAATAAGGCATATTTATTGCAGTATACAATGTATCTTTAAAGAAATAACAGCAATTTGTGCACAAGATGTTGCTTCACCTATTGAAGCAAAGAGTTCAGATCCTGATATTGAAAGCTTGCATGGGAAGGTGGCTAATCTGGGTACACACCATTTGCCCAGGTAGTTCTATAAATCCATCTGATCCATGCTTAGCGTTATATATAGAAGTGATGTTTCACACAGCAAGGATTGATTTTTTAGCTCAAGATTCCTGGTGATTTATTAGGGATGCCGTAGCTGTGTTTGTTTGCTTTGAACTAACCCCAGTTGAGTATATACACCTGTTAAGTGTAATGGGTGGCAAAAAGAAGCATGGTCTGTTTTTCATCATCTCAGCTAAACCTGTAAGCACAGTTCAGCTATCTGCCTTATTTATATTTTTGTTTGTTTGGTTTAGTTAATCATCACAAAACAGGGGCAGATCCACAAAAGTTTGGTGTGTGTGTGTATGGGGGGTGGGGCGGGCACTATGAATTAAGATCCAATCTACTTTATCGCAGTATAATAATAATAATAATAATAATAATAGATATATATACACAGTAAAGGACCCTAACTTCAACCTAAGCAGTCAAAGGACAAAATTTACTTTAAAAGCTAAGTATTTTTTTTAGCTTACATGTATGTGTTTTCACAACTCTACTCTTTTACCTGGTTAGAGTGTGGGGATGCATCCCCCATCCCTAAGCCATAACCCCTGGATCCATCCCTGTCTAACGAACATTATTTCAGTCATTTGGAGATGGTATCCACTTAAAGCAGATACATTGCTGCTTTCACTATGGAGAGTATAATGTGAACATCTGGCATGATACCAAACCCAGTTTTATTCTTAACTTATGCTTTCTTAAGTAGCAATAGGAAGGTATACCACTACCATTTTAATCAACTTTAGAATGTGGTGGACCGGAATCAAAACCAGGGCCTCTTGTACCTGGATACAACATTTTTTTGTTAATCAAAAATAAACAAATTAAAAAAAAAAAAATTATAGTAAAAACCCTTTTAATTAAAATATACCATATGAACAAAAGAATGAAATAAAAAAAAAAAATAAGAACCACTTTAATTTTCCAAAGGGAAAAAAAATTGTATCAAAAAAATTAATTAACCCTTTATTAAATAAAAATAAGAAAAAAAGCTATCTTACAGGAGACCAGAAAATAATAGCTTATTAAATTCAAAACATATCTTAAAGTTACTTCAAACAATTTTTAATACAACCCACCAAGGATAAAGGGGAGATAACTTCCCACTACTTTACAAATGTCTTATATTTAACCAGACAGAGTTATATTTCTTATCCACTAGTCTACATTGATCAATTCAGTCCCTTTAAAAGTTGTACAAATGGCATAACATATCACATTCACTTGATCCTGAACTTTACACAAGACTACATTGTCTGTGCTTCATAATAATATAGGTCTTTAATGCACTTTTAATGTACTCTGTACAATATAAACAGAAAGAAAAATTCAAATGTGTCAATAGTTTTGTTAAATGATTGCCGCCTACACATAAAAGGTCAGAATGAGATTAAGACACTTTAGCATGTTAAAACAAAGCTTATAATACATGAAAGATTTTTGGTAATGTTATATTTTTGTAGCCAATGTAATGACAAAAATTGGTCAAAATTGCTATCAATTCTGACATACTGTCTGCACATTTGTTTTCTGTTTTCAATAATCAAATACTGATAATATCATATTTCTAAACAATGAAGTTCATTTTATATTATTATAACTATCTCTATTTTAGAAAAAAAAACTAAAGAAAAAGAAAACCACCAATCAGTGCTTACCACCTCAGATATGTGAGTGTGCCATGCCAATCACATGGCCATGAAGGCAGTTACAAGGTTTCTGCTTTTCAAAATCAAAATTTTGCAACAGTATTTCAGTTATCTGGAGACAGTGTCCACTTGAAGCAGATATAGTGCTGCCTTCACTGTGTATAGTATGCCGTGAACACCTGGCTTGATGCCACACCCAGTCACATTATCCCAACACCGGGCCAACCAGTCGTGGAACTACCCTTATATTTGCTTGATGGTTAGCAAGGGAGATATATCACTACCATTTTTAATGACTTCGGTATGTCCCGGCCCGGGATGGAACCCGGGGCCTCCTCTTCCTGGAACCGACGCTCTACCGATTGCGCTACCAGGTCCAGTTTACATAAAGTGGTCACATTTTAATACAGAAAGAACGTGTGTACATATTGTAGATGTTGACATATATTTTGATGTGTAGGACAATTGTCCCTTTTCCGAATACACAACTTTGCCTTCAGTGTTGTGGACACATGTGTAAGAAGATCAATGGTCAGATTACAGCACCACAGCAAAATGACACCGATGTCAGAAGTGTGGGTAGAATGGTGGTCAATGGTTACAGAACATGTCCCATGTGTCACTGGTTGTTGTATTTCTGGGCAATATAGCGAGATGTTAATTCATCAATTCAATGGCCATTAAGTTTATTTGTTTATTGGGTTTATTGTCCCACCAACTGTATTTCAGTTATCTGGAGATGGTGTACACTTGAAGTAGATATAGTGCTGCCTTCATTGTGTACAGCATGCTGTGAACACCTGGCATGATACCACACCATGTCACATTATACTGACACTGGGCCAACCCATGGAACTACCCATATATTTGCTTGAGTGTTAGCAAGGGAGCTGTACCACTCCCATTTGTAATGACTTTAGTACGTCATGGCCCAGGATCGAACCCGGGGCCTCTCGTACCTGGAGCCATCACTCTGCTGATTGTGCTGCCAGGTCTGGTGTCCATTAAGTGTTGCATTTTATAATCATCTTTGCATCTACTTACAACAGGATGGGCATATTCTGTAAAATTTGATGATTCTGCTATGGGAGTAAAGAAATGTGTGGAACTACTTTTGTCGCTCTAAGAATAGATAAACTTTGTTAGGTTCGGCTGCATTTGCATGAAGCAGTAACATTGTTAAAGCAGTGAAAACAAAGATGGTTCATTCAACTTGTGTATACTAGAATGCCTCTATCCTTTTTCTTGGAAGCAATGTCCCAGCTCCTTTTTAGGTTTACTAAGTTTTGAACTAATTAGTTTTCAATTGCAAAAATCTATTAAAATTTTGCTAAAGCATTGTCTTGGGAAGCTAAAAAATACATTATCTGGTCAGTTTCAATAAAGTTATTTAAACAATTACAGAGCAAAATGCAAGAATTAGAAAGCATGGTTTTAAGAGTTCTTCAATTCATTTTTATTTATTTGGCAATGTAAATTTCTTTTATTGTGCAATTTGGCAAAATGTGTCATCTTCCATACCTATTACTTAAGCAATACTAACTGAGCAACCTGTGTTGGTTGCAAAAGGCCATGTTTTATCAAAGCATTTTTTTCCAATTATCAATATTTAGAAGGCTATTTTTCCAATACATATTCACATATCGCTGTCAAAAAAACAGGACCAAAGCTCAGAAAATTATGCCATGGATCATGTATTAATGGAAAGAAAGCTTGACACAATGAGCTGAAACAGTATATGCTTTGCTATTTACATTATAAGGACAAGTGAACCATAAATGGTATCAATATAATAATTAGGACTGAAGACAAGAAACAAAAACACAAAAAGCAAACAAAGAAAAAGAGTTCAAAACATAATCACAATTTTGTTTACTGCTTGTTAAATGGTAATTCAATGAGACTATTTTGAATTTTATAAAGAAAAACTATAAAGAAATGTTCATTAATTGTAACATAATTAGTCACTCTTGACATCTGACACCTGTAGCAGTTGTAATCTGACCCTACCAAATATCTTACAGGTAGAAGTAAATGAAAGTCAATAAGCTTGGTAGATTTATTTACTTTTTCTATGCTTGTGCTAAAAGGTTTACATCTAATACCTTTCCTTTCTCAACTTAGATCTTCACTGACCAATCACTGCTGATCTTACTAATAAAGTTGTGATAGAAAGTCTCAAATAAAATCTAACTAATCTTATGATAAGTTATCTTTCCCATGAGACAACAGTTTGCTATCCTTACATGTCATAATAATGTAATGGGGTTTTATTCCATAAAGAATCTTAGTCATTTTTTCTTACTCATACAAAAGAAATTTTCTCAGTTTTTAAAAAATTCTGAAGAATTAAATGGTTCTATGAATGTAATTTAAGAAATTTTCTTATATCTTACAAAAAATTACAAAAAGTTTCAGAAAATTTCTTACTTTAACTCAGCAAAAACCCCAACAAACTAAGATTCTTTCTGAAAATGACACCTGGTATTCCATCAACTATGGCATATACCACCTTTAACTAGGGAGTGGATGGGATTTGCCGGCATTTTTGCCGATACTGTGCAGCGACATTTTTGTCATTATAGCACAGGGTAACTTATGAGGTGCCCAGGGACTGAACCCGGCCGGTCCATTATACTGACACCGACGAGTCAGGCATAATTCTGTCCCCTTAGCCCCAAGCGTTAGGAAGGAAGCCACTACTACCAACTTTAAAGTTTTTGGTTGGACCCGGCTGGGGTTTGAACCCGCGACCTCCCAATAACTAGGGATGCTCACTTCAACATCACTTTAATCAAAGTAAATACCTGAAGTTATATGTAACCAATGATTTAGATAATACTGACATACACATACTGGGTCACAAGATTTAAAGACCTAAATAGTTCAGTTGCCCTTGCTCAGAGGGCAAATCTCTCTATGGTGTCTCCTATCTAATTGGATACTTAATTATTTCTTAACCTGCAAGGCATGTAGTTAAGATTCAGCCAAAGAGTGAACACTAGAGAACATGTGATCTGGGTCTCCACTTTTTACTAGCAAGATTCTATCAAACTTTCAAATAATTTATTTTTACACTAAAATCACTAGATCCCGGGAAATGCCCGTTGGTTGATATTCTTTACCTACATGAAACCTGAAGCATAACATGCTGCAGAGTGAGCTAAATTTGAACTAAGAAAACCAAGTGAACACTTATTTTCATCATACAGGTAATTTGCTGTGACACCAATATCTAATTTAAGTGGAAGTCACAATCTGAGCTTATTTCTGCATTCGACAAGAATTTACATTAAGATTGAATTTTTTCATGTTTTTTACCATCGAACAATTGAAGTACTGTTCAAAATTGTATTTGATTAGACTGCAGTATTAGTTTATAAATTACTATTATTGTTACATATATTTGAAACTGCTGGATGACACTTTAAAGGTGGTATCCTACAGTTTGCCTATATCAAATACATGTAACAGCATGTTACTGTTGCTTTGTGGACTCAAGTCATAATTTCTGCATAAACTCATACTTAAGTAAAGGTAAAGATGGTTTTGAACACTGCCTACATTGTTAGACAGTAAAAATCAAATAAAAACATTCTAAAAGTTCAATCATTCAAAATCTATAAATAAGCACGATAGTGATCTCTGCTAAAAATTGACACTGAAATCAGAGAGCAGATATTAACAGATGACAATATTTTGTAATCTCAAAAGGGAGTTGTCACATGGTTTTCCAAGTTAAAAACAGCTATCTCTGCAACCTGGCTCAAATAGGAAATACCTGTCTGCAATGACGAATGGGGATTTATGTCACACTGTTCACAATGATCTAGGGCATCAATGAGCAGCATTTTGCAAGATCTTTTTCAGGTAACAATGATTTATTTGGTTATTTGAGAAAAAAATATTATGATCCAAACTGTTGGATACTGCCTTTAAACTTTCACCCATGGGTCCATTTTAGCCCGGTATGATTGGGTGTGTCCCTCAAGTGTGGCTCTCCATAATTAAAGACAAGATAATTACAGCCCTACACACCCACACATGTGGCTCCTGGACAAGTTTTATGTAAGTTAAACATGGTTTGACATAGAATGGACCAGGGTAAACCTTCTGACCCAAATTTTACACAGATAAATAGTATAACAGTTAAGAAAACCAGATAATTTACACATATGTCCATAGAGGCATACTGTTTGTATTTGGACAAATAATAACGCAGCAAAATATGTTCAGGTATTGTCGCAATACATTTAGAGGAAAAGTGCATTTATTTTCGGCATTAAGATGGTGAGCTTGAGGTTTATTAAAATATTAAAATAAAACATCAATAAAGCACTTTTATTTTGTAATTTTGAAAAAGATAGTAAATTAATAAAAGATATATTTTCATAGTTACAGAGTTCACAACACTGTTGTTGTGCTTTTGATTTTTCATAATTTATTACCATGGAAATAAAACTTTATATACAGATTAAACATATATTGACATTGCCATCATTGTGATAGTTGGATAACTGAGAAATAATGTATAATGTTTATTTCACCTCAAAACAGAAACAACAAATTATTCTGATTTAAGAGTAGCAAACAATTTAAGTATTTTGGTGGTTGCGTCTTGTTTTAAGATTCAAGTTTGAAATAGATTCTAAAATGAAAGGTGTTCATTTTGTTGTTGTTTTCAATCACACCAACACAATTATGATCATATTAGCAACATCCAGCTAGTTATGGAGAAAGATCACACACTTATATCAAGGTAGAATGACCGGCACACCTTACATTACATGGAAAACCTCTGAACATGATTTTTTTTACCTTGTTCAGTACTTGAACCCACAGTGAGGGCTGAGGAGGTACAAGTCAACAATAACAACTTGGCCACGCAAGCCCCGATAAAAATATATCATTCTACACAAAGTGTTTATCTTTATCATTTTCAATACCAAAGGTAAAGGTACCAGGTAAAGGTTATCAATGTGGTATGTCTGGTTATTGCAATGAAATATGAATGATAGGAGCTATTATTGAAGACTAAGAATACCTAAAGATACTGCCTAGCTACAGGTACTGTAACCATGTCAGCTAGTCTTCACACTGGTGGAGGATGAAAGTAGACATCAAAAAAATAAACCTGGTCAATTAATATAAAATTTATGCAAGCATAACATGCTTATAAAATATGCAAGAAGCCTTGGTACTAAACATTGGCATGAAATTATATGAAATTCCAACCAATGATAGTTGAGAAATAGTGTGGACAACTAGCAGTAGTTTTAATTTATTCAACAAAGGACCATAACTCAGTGCAAACAACGCTGGTAATGATTTGACTATGTTATGTGCAACTACAAAACAAAGCATGTACTGATATGGCTTAAAGGTGGTATGTGACAGTTTGGACCAAAAATATTTTCATTAAACATCTTAATAAACTATGTTACTCAAACAGATCTCGAAAAATGGTGTTTATTGATGTCCAACACCTTACTGAAAAGTGTACCATAATGCCACAATCGTATTAACAAACATAAATAGTCAATCTGAGCCACGCTGCACAGTTAGCTTTTTTAAAACTAAGACAAACATGTGACCATGTTTTAGCGTATCCACATCATCCGCTGTGATTAATGATTAGTGTTGATTAATTAGTTTTACTGCCCCAAAATAAGAAACTGTTAACAACAGTCAAATCTTAGTCTAAAGTATGATTTTTTCCCCCAGATATTATGTACAAACACCCCAAACAGAGGTCAGATACTGCTACATATACATGATATATGCAAACTTTTGGATACCACATTTAAGCAGATATATTCCCTGTTGGGAACTGCCTGATCCAGGACCTGCACTATTTGATCCAGGACCTGCGCTATTCGCTGTCTAGTCTAGCAAAATGTCTAGGCACATATGCATGTATATGTGAGAACATGACTATAAATTTATAGGTGTTAGTAACAAAATATTACATGTGAAGGTTAATTAAATCTTAGCACTAATTTATCAGGCTTGGACTAATAGTGTCGATCCAGGATCTGCACCATTTGCTGCTGAGTCTGTATGGCAATCTCTGTTAAATGTAGTCATTAGCAAATACCTAAGAAAATGTAGAAGGAAAAGGGTTAACCACAGTCTGGTTTACCAAATCTTATCTTAACCTATTGCCCTAATGGGGTCTGTAATAGATCATACAATAAATGATGATAAAAATGTCAGTGTTTACAAAGTGTTTATCATTACCATTACCAGTAGGAAGTTACTGCTGAAGGTTATCTATAGTGAATGTCTGGTTTAGGTTATAACATGATAAATGGTGCCAAAATCCAGATAATGAGCATTACCTCTCTTGCTAAATCACATTTTACAGTGATGGTACTCCTGTTTGCTTATTGGGTTTATTGTCCCACCGTAGTATTTTAGTTATCTAGAGATGGTGGCACTCCTGGGCAACATGATTTAAAGTCAATACCTTCTATAAAGACCACCTTCCATTCTGAATCAAAGTGGTCCTAATAGTGACTTGGTCTTAAAAGTCAGTTGGTCTTACAACTGAGTTAAGGTGAGCATGTGAACATAAAAGCCAAACAGTTTGTACTAATGAAATTTGATCTTAATAGCAGCATGGTCACATTTGTGGCATGGTCTTACGGTGGAATTTTATTGTATCTTTATTTAAATGTACCAAAGGTCCAGCATTAAGTTCTATAAACAATAATTTGTAACGTTAGAGTTGTAGAATATCAACTTTGCATAGGCAGATTGAGACTGTGGCTGACACCTTAACTGAATAACTGTAGGTGGGACAATAAACCAGCTAAACAAAAACAAAGACAAAAATGTAAACCATAAATGATTCATACAGTGTCTAGTAAGCTTTTAAGACAGGTGGGAATTGTGTAAATGAAAGGTTACTGTTGTTGATTGCTTCATATTTGCCTCATTTTTCATTTTAATATTTTAACAACTTCTAATTCTTACTAAACTCAAGTGTTAAAATAGCTGCCAAAAAAAAAAAATAGTGAATATCCTTGGAGTCGCCAACTTGTAACTACATTGACTGCTAAGACTCTCAATGTGTGGGTTCGAGTCCCATTCTGGGTGAAGGATTACATGTGGGAACCTCTTCCAGCTGATCTGTGGTGTGCCGGTGGTTCTTTCCATGCGTATGTCTGTCGTTGCTATAATGATCATTATGGTCACTGCGATGTATTTTTCAAAACAAAACGAATGCCATAATTTGTTATGGGGCACCTGTAGACAAGAGGTTAGAGTTGTCGTATTGTAACAGCCCTTTACAGCTTCAGCTTGAGCAGTAATACAGGCTTAGCAGTTTAAGATCATCAGACCAACCATGCTTATGATAGGATAGTCTAAACTATGAATCGGCAAGATTTCAACAAGTAACATACATGTAAGCTCTACTCAGCTTTTACAACCGGCTTTAAGTTCAGTCAAGTCAATTCTGAAATGTTGTGGTGTGGTTGATTGATTATCCTAAGTCTTAAAACAGGAACCAAATCTTAAATCATTTTGTATATAAAATATAACAAGCTCATATAGTGAAGGGCTAGAGTCCTGATTTCTCAGCCTCTCACCATGTAGATTCAAATCCCTGCAGGAGCAAAATATGGTCTGAGAAGGGGGATGGGATTAGCCGGCATTTTTGCCGATACTGTGCAGCGACATATCTTTCATAATAGCACAGTGGCACTTATGAGGTGCCCAGGGACTGAACCCGGCCGGTCCATTATACTGACACCGATGAGTCAGGTGTAATGTTGTCCCCTTAGCCCTGAGCGTTAGGAGCGAAGCCGCTACTACCAACTATAAAGTCTTTGGTTTGACCTGGCCGGGGTTTGAACACACGACCTCCCAATCCGCAAGCCGACGCTCTACCAGCTGAGCTATTGCGGCAGGTTGTGTGAGAAGATCATCCAGCAGAATTATAGTACACTGCTGGTTATACCAACACAGTCACATTTGTCTGAACCAGACCTGGTAGCGCAATCGGAAGAGCGTTGGTTCCAGGTATAGGGGGCTGTAGGTTCAATTCCAGGCCTCGACATAGCAAAGTTATTGAAAATGGTAGAGGTATAGCTCCCTTGCTAACGCTCAAGCAAATATAAGGGTAGTTCCACAACTGATTGGCCTGTGTCAGGATTATGTGACTTGGTGTGGTATCATGCCAAGTGATCAGGGCATGCTATACACAGTGAAGGCAGCACTATATCTGCTTCAAGTGGACACTGTTTCCAGATAACTGAAATACTGTTGGCGGAATGATAAACTCAATAAACATTTGTCTGAGTTCTTCATCCACCAAAATAATTGGATATTGTTATAATTAAAATAGTTTCAATAATGTAATGTAGTTCTAAAACAAAACAAAAAACACAACAAGCCAAAAGTCAAAAAAAAAAAAAAAAATCCACTGAAATAAAAAGGCTCAAAGTCAGAAAATTGTCACTAATCAGGATTGGAGTGAAAGCTCAACCTGGCTTTCTGTCTGGGACATTTAGATAACAGATACAAAAAAACAACAACAGAATGTCTGCACTATGCAGCCCCAATGTTTTGGTTAATGTGTCTGCAATCTGTGTTTTGTTATGTCTACAATCTCAACTCTGAAACATTCATCTGGTATGCATTATTGTTCATGTACACGCTCATCTATCCTTTCTATTCCCTATTTTGTTAACAACGAGAACTAACTTCTAATCATCTTCTTACATCTAAAAGAAAAGTCATCTGGACATATTCATAGAAAACCAAGTGCAAGTACTGCAGATCCTGATCAGACACCTCCCAGTGGGACATAGCTGATCTGGACCTTCACTATTTTGATGGCTCAACGCAAAACCCTCGTAACTAACTTTTTTTCACAAAAGCATTTTTTTTCTCAATTTTTCAGACTTTTAGGTCAAAGGACATGTTGTAAAAAAATTTTTTTGCTAACTTTTGGAAAAAAAAAGGAAAAACAAAATGAACTCAATTTGTTTTTGTCAATGCAAAACTGTTATAACAATTGAGTTACATACAGTAATGTCATAAAAAAGACCAAACCTAGACCAAAAATAACATGTTACATTATGGCACAGAACATTTTACAGAACTGTGTGGTCCAGAAGTTTATTATGCATGACTCATTAACAAACCTTAATTGATGCTGATACTCGACCATTTCTCTAAGGCAGGTAACAATAGCCTGTCATCTACATTTTATCTGGCATTCATAATGGGCCTCAAACATGCCAACACATACACAATTCACTAAGCACACTGGGTTTGCATGATATGTATAATTGTCTGTAGTTAAGCTATCATGTTAATTTATTTAATTTGATATCCCAATTATGCTATATATACATACATGTACCAGTGCATTCAATGATCCTGTTAGTTACAGTCTCGAAGGGAATTGTATTAGTAAATGCACAGAAGAACTGTCTACAATACACCAACAGAAGTCAAATGTATCAAGCTATTAATAAAATTATAACTGCCTTTTTTCAGAACAATCCGTATTATTTTACTATTGAACTGCACCAGCAAGACCTCATTCCATACAACTATAGAGGCATCAAATGAATGAGCAAATGCTTAATTAAAATTATAATTGCCATTTTTTCAGATCAATCCATATTATCTTACTATTGAACTACACCAGCAAGACCTCATACCATACAACTAATGAAGTGTCAAATGTAATGGACAAATGCCTAGTTTTAATATATAAATATCTAAATTGTTTTTGATTATTTTCAAATACATTGCAGCAAAAAAATAATTTTAATTATAGCAATGTCCAGCTATTTTGGTGGATGGAGATCTCAGATTATTGTCTGGATAGAACCACTGGCACACCGCAGAGCATCTGGGAGACCTTCCCACGTCAAGCAAGGATTCAAACCCCCGACATGAGAGGTAAGCAGTCAGAAGAAATACAAACCTACAACCACATTTACAGAGAATACAAAATCTTGGTTTTAAAAAAACGTTTTTAAGGTTGTAACCATCAGTTTGCTCATACATAAAACATCTAACAACATCTTACCTGTATTCCGGTGAATTTTTTTTTAAATTTCTACATAAACTTCTACTTTTGTATAAGTTAAGACTGTTTATATCATAACCACAATTGTTTAAGACTGTTTAACAAATCATGAAATATATCATTTAAAATGTATTTCCAAATCTATTAATAAGCATGATGGGGATTTCAGCTAAAAATGGATATCGATATCATAGCTGATTACCTGGACATTCATGTAAAGTGATCTCAAAAGTAAGCGATCACATGGTTTTCTTAGTTTAAAAATAGCTAACTGTGCAGTGTAGCTAAGACAAGAAATTTTTTTGCCGGCATTTTTTCTGATACTGTGACGTGACATTTCTGTCATTATAGCACTTATGAGGTGTCCAGGGACTGAACCTGGCCAGTCCATTATACTGACACTAACGAATCGGGCATAATGCTGTCCCCTTAACGCATAATGCGTAAGGAGGGAAGCCACTACTACCAACTTTAAAGTCTTTGGTTTGACCCAGCCGGGGTTTTAACCCGCGACCTCCCGATCCGCAAGTCGATGCTCAACCACTTGAGCTATTGCGGCTGGTTGAAGACAAGAAAAACTTTTTTGTACTGACGAGTGGGGTGTTATGCTTTACTTTTCACATGGATGTAGGGCACCAATAAACAGCATTGCATGGGATCTTTTCAGGTAACAATAATTTGTCTGGATGCATGAGAGAATTTTTTTTATCCAAACTATCTGATACCACCTTTAAGTATGTAATATATATTTCAAGTTACTGAAAGTCTGAAAAAACCCCAATGAATCTTACATAGAGATGAGAGGGCATACAACATATGTTGATTCTTTAAAATTATGCACCATGATAAATGAAGCACACCCAAATGAATCATTTCTTTTATACAGTTCAAAACATTCTCATCATTTCTGAATAGATCGTTGTGTTTAAATGAATAGTAAACATAACTTGTACCATGCTACATTAAGAAATAACTTTAAATTATTTACAGCTACTTCAAGCTAAGGTAACAATACATACTGATAGACACTTGGCCACAAACAGAGCAGGTACTGATCAGAGAGTTCTCCAGGAAGATCCCTGGAAGATCCCTGGGAGAGCAGACTGATCGGGATCTACAATTTTTACCTATCTACCTATTTACCATCTGATTTGTGTTAAGCAAGCTAAGAGTTATTTATTTATTTTTGGTCTGAGCGTTAATATTTCAAGCAACTGGGATGTTGAGTTGCAATACCCTGCAACATCTCTAGCATTCGAACCCTCAATTAAAGGTGGTATCCTTTGTCTATATCAAATACATAAAACAACATTGACCAACTGCTTTGGGGAATCTGGGCATAATTTTTGTATAAACCCAATAAATACGATTTTGAACACTAACTGAATTGTTAGGCAGAACTAATTGTGAAAAAAACATCACTCACATGTGTATTCCTTTCAAATCAAAAGCTTGATAGTGGTATATGCTAAAAATAGATATCGACATCAGTAAGGATTACCTGGATGACAATGTAACGTGACCAAAAGTAAGTGGTCACATGCTTATTTAAGTTTACATCTTAATAAACATGACTTTGAACACTTACTAAATTGCTAGACAGAACTTGAAAAAATCAATCAGGTTGTGTATTGTTTCCAACTTCATAAAAAGAGCAGATTACACCAATGACTATATAACGTGATCTCAAATGTAATTGGTCACATGATTTTCTAAGTTTAAAAAAAGCTATTTCTGCAGAGTGGCTCGGATAGGAATTTCCAGCTTATAATGACAAGTGGTGATTTATGCTTCACTGTTCACACAGACCTAGGACATCAATGAACAGCATGACCTTTTCAAGTAATAATGACTTAGTTATTTTAGAAAAGAAATAATTTTGGTCAAAACTGTCAGATACCACCTTTAAATGTCTGTAAAGTCAAGTATCTTTATAAAGATAGGAAAACAATGTTGACCTAACATCTGGGATACCTAAGACAGAGTTTGGATACAAGTCCTTATTGTGTACACAATTCCTTACATTTCTGGGTGAAAGGAAAGCCTCATATTGCCTCAGTCATACTCCATGCAGGAGAGGGGTTGTATACATTTCATTATTCTATTTGTATAAACAGAAAGGAATCAAGGGCGCAATACATGGAGTTAAGCAAGCAAGCTGTGCATGAAAGTCCGATTGCAAATCCAGATTAACATTTATCATGCTATGTTTATATTTAAGCCGGGTAAAATCTGCTATTCACTAATATCTAGAACTACTTTTACAGGAAACATGATATATTGGTTGAGACTCTGCAGAAAATAGTGTAGATCCTGATGAGACAGCTCCTAACAGAGACATTGTCAGCAGTTTACCTGTCCCTATAAAATTAATTTCATGCTAATTTTTTTTCTTACACTTAATTAAACTTTAAGTCATGTTTGTATCTTATGCTTCTCAAGGAACAGGTTTGGACAATGTAACACTTTTATGGCACAAACTCAAAGAAAAAGCAATTTGCAAAAAACAACAACAACATACCAGTGTAAAACAGATACATTAGTTTAAAAACAATTAATAGGATTTTTTTTTTTACTTCTGAAGGGGATGTCACAATTTCTTTAATCCTTGTTTTTCTTTTTATTTTTGATATACACTGCAGCAACAAATTATGATCATTATAGCAACTTCTAGCTATTTTGGTGGAGGAAGACCCCAGACAAATGTATGTGCAGAATCAATGGTGCACTGCACATCAGCTGGTAGACTTTCCCACATTAAGTCCTTCATCCCAACTGGACTTTAATCCAGGCGGGGGAGCTTAAGCAGTCACAGGATTCTTTAAGACACTTTGTCTTTTGATCAAACATTTTCTTTAAACAAAAACTTGCTAAATCAAATCAAAGAAATTTCTGGATTTTTTTTGTATAGAAAATGCATGAAGTTGAGTAAATAAACATTGTCAATAATGTAACATTTTTCGCTTTCAACAGGATATTTTTTTCAATACTTTTTATCTTTTAATAAAAATTCATAATCATTATAATTTCATTTTTTTCTGATCAGATCAAACACTATTTTATCAGTATATGAGAGAAATTATTTTTACTGCATGTTTTTTCAAACAGGTGAGTTCAAAAAATATTACACTGGTGTAGTTTTTTGTTTTCTTAATTTGACTTTTTTCTTCATTATATATCTTGACAAATACATATCAATTGAATGTATATGCAAACCAGAATAGTAAAATACTCAACAACAATTACATAATACAACCATTACAACTAATAAACTTATTTTTAACCAAACTATTCCTGGGCGTCAGTTAAAGGTGGTATCCGACAGTTTACCTACATCATATGCCGTATCAAGATTCAGTCCAAACTGTTGGATACCACCTTTAACTCAAGTTTCAGCTGGTCAGACTGATTGCCCCGTACCTCGAGCCTAGAATAACCTGCAGGCATGGACAATGGACTTCACTTTAATTGTAGTCATAAATTTTTTATGATCTCAGATAGAGACTTTAGGAGCTATCTAATATTGCGCCTAATCATCATTACATCTGAAAGAGCCCACACTATTATTGTAGAATTGCGCTGATGCTATAAAAACTTTATAGCATAAGTTCAGGTAGAAAAGCACAATCACCTTGAGGTTATAAAAAAAAGCACTCTTTGGTCCCAATATTTTGTCAATGCTGATAGTGTCTGCACCCATCCAATTAACCCTTATCATTCTACTTTTTTTAAAGGTGGTATCCGACAGTTTGGACCAAAAATATTGTCATTTATCATCATAATAAACCATTGTTGCCAGATTTTGCAAAATGCTGTTTATTGATGTCCTACACCTGTCTGAAAAGAGGACCATAAGCTACAATTGTCTTTTTAAACATGTATTTACCTATCTGAGCCACGCTGCACAGTTAGCTATTTTTAAACTAAGAAACCCACGTGACTTCTTATATTTTAGCTCATCCACGTCACCCAATGTGTTTGTTTGTTTGTTAATGGGTTTATCGTCCCACCAACAGTATTTCAGTTATCTGGAGACGGTGTCCACTTGAAGCAGATATAGTGCTGCCTTCACTGTGTAAAGCATGTCGTGAACACCTTGCATGATACCACACCCAGTCACATTATCCTGACACCGGGCCAACCAGTCGTGGAACTACCCTTATATTTGCTTGAGCGTTAGCAAGGGAGCTATACCACTACCATTTTTAACGACATTGGTATGTTGAGGCCCGGGATCGAACCCAGGGCCTCCCTAACCTGGAGCTGACGCTCTACCGGTTGCGCTACCAGGTACGGTCCCCCAATGTTGGTATCTTTTTTTATCAGGAATCCCAATTATTCTTTTATAAAGATTTGAAAAGAATGAACATCTAAGTGTTGATTAACGTGTTTTGCTGCCCTACAAATGAGATACTGTTGAAAATCATCAAAATTTAGACTAAAGTATGATTTTTCTCTGCAGATGTACAAATTAATACCCCAGAGGACAGATATTGTTACATACATAAGATAAAGGCGAACTGGCAGATATCTCCTTTAATAAGTGATTCTAAATTCTTATCTGTGTAAAACTTCATGCATTGGTAAGAGGACATGGGCTCTGTTAATTGGGTTTATCGTCCCACCAACAATATTTCAGTTATCTGGAGACAGTGTATCCAGAAGCAGACATAGTGCTACCTTCACTGTGTATAGCATGTACACCTGGCATGATACCACACCTGGTCATATTATCTTGACTCCAGACCAACCAGTCATTGCACTTCCCTTATATTTGGTTGAGTGTTAACAAGGGAGCTATACCACCAACCCATCTCAGTTTTTACATGAGAGAAATCTTAGTCTTCTGTGTTGTTAAAAAGTTTTTGCTGGGAAAGCAATGAAAATTATGAAATCATAAGCCGTGTATCCATATAAAGTTAAAGTACATCAGCAAAGTAATGCAGTTTACTCAACATGCCTGAATTGTTGTGTGAAAAGAAAGAAAAAATTACATAAATAAATGTTAATGTACCTTAATTATTTCAATAGCAAATTAAGATAAACAAGAATATTAATCTGAATTAAAAGATTTCTGAAGAAACTGATGTAAAATGCTGATGTTTTTATTTTATTCTTCTGATTTTGCAATATTTATTATTTTTGCGTTGTAAAAATACAACAAACAAAATATGTAACCCTTTGGAAAGCAGGATAAACAAAATATACACATGACCATAAATAATTAACTCACCATAAGTGTGTCGTTGATTCCGATGTGACCGCTTGTGCACCATATTCTCTGTTGTCATGGTCACCTGATTACTGGAACATTTGGTTGCCATGATGATTTATCTCACAAACACCCTTTAAACTCCCTGAATTCCCCTTCACAACAGTAACTCCCTACAGAATGATGGCAAATGGATGGTGCCTGATAAAATGTTGGGAAGGCAGATGTACCATGGTGCATAATGTCACTCGCTGTATATGTGTTCCCACGTGTGTTCCCACATGTATTTCCACGTCCCAGACAGTGTGTTGATGTGATAGTGTGTCAATGGGCCAGGTCCCTAGGAAGAATGTTCTTTCTTATGTCTAGCTACAGCTAAGTGACATCAATGGTTGAGATTTGTCTGGAACATAAAAAACAATAATACACTGGCAATTGTATTTAAAGATTTTTACATAATCACCATTATAAGTTAAGAATATGTTTACTTGGTGAAAAACATACTTAGAAAAAATGTGTTTTTTTTTATTTAATCCATTTTTTTGCACTCTAGAGGTAACGAAATTTGTTCCCAGTCTTTACTTTTTTGATTACTGTATTATTAAAAATTAAAGCATCTGTGAAAAAAGTGTAAATCTGATATAAATACATAAAAGAATATAATCATTAAAACCTATCTAAGGTATCAATATCTTTAACTCTGAAACATAAGACATAATAGATAATTCCTTTAAAAGGCTGTTTCCAACACTTTGCCTAAATCAAATTCATGCAATATTACATTACTACTGCTTTGGGGTATTAGGGCATAATTTCTGCACAAACTCATACTTTAGTATGAGTAAAGACAGTTTTGTACACTGCACAAATCGCGATAAAATCACTCTTAAATTTCATTGATTTCAAACCTATAAATAAGCACGCTAGTGATCTCTGCTGAAAATATATACCGACGTCAGAGCAGATTACCTGGATGATGGTAAATAACATAACCTCAACTTGTTAAAAATAGCTATAACTGCAGCATGGCCCCTGCGCTATAATGATAAAAATGTTGCTGCACAGTATTGGCAAAGATGCCGGCAAATCCCATCCCAATCCCAAATGTGTGTATATACTCTAAACTGTTTCAAAGAAAATAAACAAAATCAGGCTTTTATTTTTTCAAAAATATATGTACAAGTTCTATGAAAAAAAGGGTTAAACTTACAAGTTTCAACCGTATATAATATACAACAAATCTCCTTCTTCCTATTATCAATAATATGTGACAAGCCATGGGATTTCGGGTCCAAAAAGGGTACATGTCAAGAGTTGACAGCCTTCAATATTTCAATAATCATACATCAAAGTAAAAGTGAGATGTCACCCTGATCAATGGATTGCTTTATCAGGTGGATTTGTCATAGACCAGCTACTAACGGGTCGTGATGGTGACACAAAAGGGTCACTCAAATTTATTTGAACAAATGCATAATTTATCAGTTCAGCTATCAATATACCAATATTGATGCAAAGTCATGTGACTGTTACTAATGGATCAATAAATTACAGGGGACTCTGGATACTGAGTTAATTCTCATACAGCCATATTATATTGATAGGTTTAGTTTGTTCTTTGTATTAACAAAGGTAACTCAATTAGTGATACCTACACTTGGAAATATTGAAAATTAATGATTTTGCTTAGAAAGTTAGAAATTTGAATTAAAAAACATCTTTTTGAAGAAAATAGAAAAATTTCATTACTAATTACCCAATTCTTAATTTTTTAAAAAAGGCTTTAATTTGATGAAACAATGAAGTTTTGAAACAATCACATAACAATTCTGGATATTTGTTCAATTTCTCTAAAAGATTATACTATCAAATCATGGCTGGCTATAACATTGGAAAATTATAGCATGTGTAAACACATAATGTGAGACACTGCTACATCTATCAGCCATGATTTTGTTGTTTTAATATAAAATTACAATTTTAATAAGAGATTATGTGATAATTTTTTAATTTAGATTGGAATAATGTACCAACTATATAGAAAAACCAGTTCTTGTCTGAATATGTTTTACAGTTTCTTTCGTGAAAAACAGGAAATATTTATAAAAAGATAAAGTATTTAAAGTGTTGTCATTATTTTAGCTTGATTTTATCATGTTGAAAACATAATCATAGATATCTAGAGATATCAAGTAAACAAGTATGCAACCACTTTGATAATATTTAAAACATCAATACTACAAAATTAATTTAAAATGAAACCCTTAAAATACGCATCCCAAACTCCCTATTTTGGAATCCAAGTGTTAAAAAATCTCATGTTATTTTATTTTATTTATTAAATTAGCTGTGTCAAAATCTTGTCCCAAATTTTTGTATAACATAATCTGACTAATAGTACTACTAATTAAAAACAACAATAAAAAACAACAACAAAACCTTGTAATTGGTTTCCATTTGATGTAAACTCATTTTTACTTGGGAACATCATGAGCAAGTAAACAGACAATTATTTCCTATTTAATTTCTGTTTTTGTATTTAATGACATTCCAACATTCCAAGTCCTACATCTGTACCGGGACTTGAACCCACTCATTAAGAAGCTAGGTTACAAGTCTGCTACCATACCATCAGGCCACAGGCACTATACAAACATTTTTTATCATACTTAAATATAAACAGAGATAATTACAATCAATTTACAGTACTGTAATAAATAGTAACAAAGCCATACTCATAGGTCTGTATTAAAATATTTTAAAAACCAACAATTAATAAAACACAAACCTACCAACTGAAATAAAGTAATCCACACATATATATCCTCAATTGATCAATACACAACTTTTAGTATGATTCGTATCAGGTAAACATCAACAAACACAAACAGAAAGTGTACACATGTATTTACAGAAAAATATCTCAGCAGACTGCGTAACTAATTACCTCATAAAATCAACCCCCAACTGTTAATACATGACATATCTCCATTTATACAGTATTTCACAATAAACTGCTGTATCAGGACCCAAATCTTGTTTAAGCTACCTCAGGACAAAACTGTTTGACAAAAACAGGCTAACCCAACAATAATAATAGAGCTCCTTACATGAGCATGACAGTCGCGGAAGTGAAATCAGGTGTGTGACACAAACTGCTGTAAATCTATCCCTTATCATGCTAGTTTCATTCAAGGTGGTATCTCACAGTTTGGAACAGATCTGTTTCTTTCAAACAACCATACAAATTATTGTGACTGGAAAAGCTTCAACGAAAATGATGTTTATTGATGTCCTACACCTGTGTGAAAAGTGAAGCCTATCATACCACTCATCATTACAAACATGCATTTTGTACATGTATTTCCTATCTGAGTCACCCTGCACAGTTAGGTATTTTTAAACTAAGAAAACCATATTTTCCATTTACTTTAAGGATCACGTTATATAATCATCCGGGTAATTCCCTCCGTTGTCCAAATCTAGTTTTAGCAGAAATCACCATTATGCTTTTCTATTGATCCAGAAAGAAGATATATTTTGAGTGATTTTTTCATCATTTATTCTGTCTAAAACATTGAAAAAAGTCTTTATTTAGACTAAAGTGTATACTTAACCCTTTCATTCATAGTTTATAATTTAAAAAAAATCACCTGGCTTTGTTGTTTTTCTTTAAAAGAGATAAAAGGATTTTAATAAATATATGTTCAACTTGTAATAATAGATCTAAGGCTGAACTAGTCTAGACATAAACCTAAACCCTTAGTCATGCAGATTCTGCTAATGATTGTGAATGGTTTGTAAACATGCAGGAAAGGGTTAAGAAGGAATAATGTCCGAATTCCCTAAAACAATGGTTTAAGAAGGAATAATGTCCGAATTCCCTAAACAATGGTAAGTTTTTTTAAAATTTAATTGTACTTTTTGATACAGGCAAACTGTTAGACTACAATTTTAATAGCTAATGTAGTACTAAATTTGTATAGTTCTTCACTTACAATATGTTCTGATGATGATTTGGCAGCAATGGATCTACATTCATGACAAAAGCTTGATTAAATTGAGCTTAGCGAGGCACAAATAAAACTAGTCACAGGACCGTGGATACAGCAGAGATTGACCAAGAGGGTCCTTATTCACTGGAAACACCTTTATGGTTGGGTATCCATGTGAACAGGTAAAAGGTGTTTCCAGCATGTAAATTGTTTGTTTGTTTATTTGTGTTTATTGGGCTTATCGTCCCACCAACAGTATTTCAGTTATCTGGGAACGGTGTCCACTTGAAGCAGATATAGTGCGACCTTTACTGTGTATAGCATGCCGTTAACATCTGACGTGATACCACACCCTGTCACATAATCCTGACACCCGGTCAACCAGTTGTGGAACTAGCCTTATATCTGCTTGAACGTTACCAAGGGAGCCATACCACTATGATTTTTTATGACTTTGGTATGTCGGGGCCTGGGATCGAACATGGGGCCTCCCGTACCTGGAGCCGATGCTCTATCGATTGCGCTACCAGGTCCAGTAGTGAATGGTTTAAATGTTTCTTTGTTAGATTTATGATTCCAACAACAATCTTGCATCGCTCATTCCAACATTACAGCGAACTTGCAGTGCACTAGTGGCTCTACACAGACATTTGTCAGGGGTCTTTCTTCAAAAACAGTAACTGGATCACGCCAATATGACCTTAATAGTGTCAGTACTGTGTAACAAAGAACACACAAAACCAGATTATTCCTACAGCAATAATTGACCAGCAGTTATCTAGAGGCGAGACTGTTTTCACTGAGCATATACAGTACTGCCTTCACTGTAACAGCTTACCAAAAACACCTGTATAACACCACAGGAAGTCAAAACAGCATCATACCCGGCTTGGCCAACTTAAGAGAAAACAACGTGTAGACCGGAACAGGACACTATTTGAAAAGAATGGAAAGTTCTGGGTAGCCATCCTATTGACTGGTCAAAGTAATCCCAGAAAGGAATAATTAAAGAGGACTTCCTTCCTTCTGGACTGACACTTGCAAACACAGGCTGATGGAGGTGGAAACACTCTATACACAGTCACTGGAAAGGACACAATTACTGGAAAGGACAGCCAACAGGCAGATGATATGCCACATTACCTCGAGCCTTAAATTTCACCTTCATCCTGTCATATTACCTTGCATTGGGTCAACCAGCCATATAACTACCCTTTAAAAGCAAGGCAAGAACATGTATGTACCATCAAACTTTTTTGGGGGTACCATGTTGCCAGGAAATGAAAGTGCCGACTTCCTTACAACCCGAATAGAGACAGAAAGAGAAAAAGAAAATTAGAGCAGAATTAAAGATAAAAAGAAAAGGAGATAAGGGGATTTAGAGAAAAGGAGAGAAAAGCACAGGCTCCAATTTAGAACAACAAAGAATAATGAAAGAGAAATAGAGAGGGACAAGAAATGCAAGGGGAGATAAGTGAGAGAATGAGAAGCAGATAGGAGAGGTGTAAGAAATACAGAGAGAATGGGTTTCAGAGAGAAAGAGAGGGCTAATGGAAGATTTAAAATGTTTAGATAGCTTTGCAATCAGCATATCTGTAAGGGCAGTGTAACTTTACAAGTCTACAACAAGACAGACAATCCTTTATCACCTTAATAGTCTGGCTTTCTTGTAAAGTCACTATCTGAACTGTCTGACTGACTCATACCCCATGGTGATATGAATGGTAACCCTTATCTCGCTACACTTCTTGATAATAAATAATAAATTCTTAGTAATTTGTTATCAATTTCACGTAAAGATAATAGGATACATTGACAAAGACTTAGCCACAAATACAAGCAGTTTTAATCCAGATAAGAATATCAGGGCCTACTTTATTTACCTAATTCAGATCAATTTGTGCTTAGCAGGTTAAGAGGCTGTATGTACGTAAGCCATGGTAAAGTCAACAGTCAATATACTGAAGTAGAGCACTTGTGAATGGTTTCCATCTTGGACAAGTATCAAAGACTGATAAAGAATGCTATGCATGTATTGTTTACCATTAATGAGTTGTCCACCTACAAATGGAGGGTAATTCAAACAAATGATTCAGCGATTCTGATTGTTATTATCATTAGTAAGCTCTTTGACTGGCTATTGTTGCACCTGTCAATATACTGATGCATAGCCAGGAAAAACCAATGACTCATGCTGAAACTGACTGAGGATTCAGAGTCTAATTCATTCAACTCTTGACCATGGATGTAAGAGTTTAATTGCAGTAATTATAACCATATTGGTCATATGAAAAACATTTAATAAGGACGATAAAGGTATATATATGTATTTGCCACTTTGATGTAAAAGAAAAGAGGAATGCTTCCATTTATATGCTAAAATAATGCCTCATAAATAATAAATAAAACACATGAAAGTAGACTGCATTGATTGGTGTGTGATGGTATAGTTTCCCTTCATCCTTCAGTTGTCAGCTATCATAAAGTTTCTTTCTACCACATATCATGGTAAGCAGATTTATGTCCTTATTATTACTTTGATAATGTGTTACAAAAAGTTGTGACTGAAATAATGGAAAAATAGAAAATATCAAAAAGTATTTGCCTGTTTCTTAACATAGTCATAGTGAAGTCTAGTTATTACCATAAATTTTAGTGAATATAAATTGTTATTTCCCTATTATAATCATTTACTTTAAGAATAACTTGACCACAGTCAATTTAAGAAATGTTCCTAAAGTGATTTTTAGGGGACAAAATTGAAAGGAAAGATGTTTTTAATTCAGGCATTTACCTGAAGCAACGGGATATATGAAGGCCACCTTACATGTTCTATTTTTATCTGATATTAAGCCTTTAAAATAACACTTGTACCCCAATTCTCTAACTAGAGTGAATACTATATTTATGTTGTTAGTGAACAAAACTGTCTTGAAGTTCAGTCATGTCAAACGTTCTTCAGGGCTAGCCTGTTGTTGTTTAAGTGGCTTGGTCAATGTTTTGTGTTTAATATGGCACAAAGAAACACACAGTTAACACTTCATATTTAGTTAAATCTTTTCATGACTAGGAAGCCAAGCTGCAGATTGTTTATGACTGACATGTACATGTTATGTACATTAATACAGGGGTAATACAGAGAAATAAAAGACTGTTGAGTTAAATATGGCTAAAAAAAAATCTTGATGTTTTGGAATCTCCCGACCTTCAGACAACTGTTTGAATGGCAGAATGCTGACACATATATACCTTAGTGATCAGTCAATATTTTATACGATTATTCATTGTGGTTCAACAAAGTTTTGCACCTTTAAAACGAAAAATAAAAAAAAGGCAAACTTGACTAACTGTGACTAAGTCACTTGAAAGTAAAATGTTGGTATCAAAATATATTGTAGGCTTAAAGTTCAAAATATCTGCTTAATTGTTTTGAACATCAATTTTCACTGTTGTATTAATGTTTAAACTTATCATAAGAAACAACATGTAAGAATAACACTGAAGTCTTTGTTTTACTAATAAATAAGGTGCTGCTGGGACAAGTTTTAAATCATGTAATTTTTATTTACTTCTTAATAGACAAAATGCACATTACATTTCCATAAATAACCAAATACATGAGGCCAAGTTTAATTCTTTTAATTTTTATTCCTTTTCAAGCTAAAACAGTGGTTATAAGAAATTGCTGCAAATATTTATCACTATTCTCTGAAGAAAATGTTGAATTAAATCTTTTAATATGATTTACTGGCCAATTTCAAATCTGACTTAAATCCGGTTTAAGCACTTCAGTCGGTCCATATTGCCGACTGACCATTACAAGGCAGTAACTGTCAGGTTTGCTCTTTCTGTTAATGGACACATCACGTATTTGTTCTTACTTTTACATTTGGCTTGCATGTGAATACCTTTGTTCTGTGCCTTTTCCAATTTGGGTATATGTTGCAATGCTCATAGGACGTTGTCATATATTCTTTTTAAAGATATTTTTGTAACACAAGACATAACATTACCAAAATGACAAGTGATGCAATATCATATACCAGTAGATTACTTAAACTATACAAATATGAAAGCATAGGACATTCGGATTCGAATAAGTCTCAGATATTTCTGGGTTTGAGATGCTCGGTCTTGTTGTTGTTGTTTTTTTTTTGGGGGGGGGGGGGGGTCTCATAAATACTGGTAAGCCATCACATGTTACATCTCTTTTGTCATTTAAAGTAAGCTGATATTTATTTTATTTTACTTTTTCCGGGATATTCAATGTCTGATGGCTTCCCCTTAAGTTCCATATAGGAAAACCCTTATTTAGATTGTACCACACAGATGACACAAAATCTACCATAAAGTAAGAAAAAATGTGCTTGTTAATGATTTGACTACGAAGCAAAAAGCATCCATCTATGTATGACTGATAAATAGCTTAAATATTGATGTTAAATTTCAAGCATAAAGTGTTACATCAAACTTTATCGGCAGCAGTATGACCTAGCTTATCCGATAAAATCAATAAATAATAACAACATAAAATATTAAACAAGAAATTTATAGGAATGGGTGGTATTATCAATATTTATCTTGATTCTTGTCTGACCTGATATGTATTGGTACGCTATTTTGGCTGAACTGATGTTTTTACTCAGTTTTCATTTCAAAAGGAAACATTGATTTGTTTTCTCCTTGAGATATTTCAAACTATTACAGTATTTTAGTACTATGATAGTAAAGCCAGGAAAAACCAATAGCATCTTTAGTTCTTTACAATGAAAAATTTATCTGGAGCTGTTGTGTACCATTGATATTGAAGATCAGATCTACAATCAATATTTATCATCGAGCAGTTTGGGTAGCAACATCACATTTATCCTTCATGGATTTCCCAATCATCTATTTTGAGCTACAGGACAGGCTAATCCATTGACAAAATTTAACTTGATGGTATGGGTGCTGTAATACTGCAAGTGTAGAGCTAAACAGCATATTTGTGTAAAAACGGTTAATGTAAGGCATCCACTACAATAAAATATAATTTCATAACATTAATAATCAAATAACTGCAAAATTGATATTTGTGTGGCACTGGATTTGGCAGTAAGTGTTTTAGACTGTTCTGTACAACTAGGTTATTTTTAAGAAGGGCCATGGAATCATTTGTATCAATAAAAAAATAGCAAAGCCAAATCAAATGTTACAGTTTGGAATGAAAAAAAGACTGGTACATTAACTGAAAATGTTGCAATGTGCACAGCATACAATGCTGTTGTCAAATGTTCAGGGGTCACAACAAATTTTACAACTCATATTCTCTGTCATCATCCAGCATTGTTGACTGCTAGTACTAGCCAGATCAACTTCAACTTTGTACTGCCAAAAGTCAATACTGACTACATAAGGCAGATCAAGGCCAGTGTAACACAAAGCAAGACTCAAGACAAACTCTTAATGGGACATGAAACAGAAAATACTGTCGCAATGCCCAATTTAAAGGTGCAAAGTAAATTGGAGAGAATACATTTTATTAGATTCTAAAATGTAATAAATTAGTAAATAAAATAGTGTGATATGTATCGTGATATGCCCCAAGCATATTACAATATATTGTGATACGAAATACCTATCCCTGTGTATTTCTAGAGATGGCTAGAGCAAGATAATTTGCTCTACAAATTACAATGCCTATTAAATGATACTTAGAATTGTCTGAAAATTAAGCATTTTAATAAAGTTATAATAAATAAGAAATTATAAAAAAATATTAAATCAATATAAACATATGACTACAACAAACGTACCTGTAACCCACAAAATGGTGCATTAGTGACTAAGAGTCGTAGAATAAGGACGGCATATGCCACAA
This sequence comes from Sinonovacula constricta, assembly GCA_007844125.1. Taxonomy (NCBI): domain Eukaryota; kingdom Metazoa; phylum Mollusca; class Bivalvia; order Cardiida; family Solecurtidae; genus Sinonovacula; species Sinonovacula constricta. The sequence continues at coordinate 11,718,317 of CM017562.1, forward strand.
GGAGTAATCGACATTTTTCAAATCAATTTTGAATTATCTCAAATAAACTTTGACATCGTTAATTCTTCAAAAAGTTCACTCGGTTTAGCAATTTAATGAAATAACTGAAGGACACAACCGCTGATTTAAACGATAAATTAACTCACCTGTGCAAAATCAAAACATTGCAGGGGAGATAACTCAGAAATACCCACATTCCGGACCATCTGCATTCCGGACCATGCTATAATCATCCCGGGCCACTTTGGTCGTCATTCCGGACCATATAATAATACTAGTATAATCATTCCGGCCATATTTATTTTATTAATAAATAATTTAATAGTTATAAATTTGAAATATATGTATCATGAACTTAGGAAAGAAGTATTGATAGATTTAAGATATATTACCTTTGACGCAGCAAAACCCTCGTTTAACGTTTTTTGGCTTAAAAAATCTTTAAAACTTGAGGTTTAAAACACCTGTCCTTAATAAAATCTATTGTTTGTTTTAGCGATTAGGTCAGTTTATAATTGTGTATATTAATTTGGACAAAATGTTTTGTTTATTTTGACATGGAAATGGCATCCAAAAATCGTGTCTGTAAATCAAATAACACCTTAATATGCAAAATAAACACAGGCGGCACACTTTTATCAGCAACATTCGACTGTTGTTTACACCTCTTTTTATTACTGTCGGTTACTTATCGACGAAGAGTCAGCTGGATGCGTGCGCCGCGCTGTATAGACAAGTGTAAGAGTGAATTACTGACTTGTGTGATTAAGTTTTTTACACGTGCCTTTGCTTGTTCAATGTGCTTGTTCAATGTGCTTGATTAATTATGTGTGTCGTGTATATATACAAGCTGTCCAGTCACTTGTTTTTGTTATATGTATTGATTTTGTGTTGTATTTGACTTAGATCACCATAATGTTTCTGAAATGTTGTACATTTTGTAACGTTGCTATGTAAATAATATACATGTAAGAACGTACTATTGTTTGAATGAAATATGTTAATAAAATATATAACATATTGTCAATGGGTTTTTTTCTCACTTGTGGACCCAAATCTTTTTTAAAATTACGAAACTATTCTCTAAAAAAAGTATAACCCTAATGAATAATCAGGCATCTCAACAATACACATGAGGTGAGACATTGACACATAAAATACTGACACAATAGTAATAAAAAGAGGTGTGAACAACCGCTGAGTGTTACTGATAAAAGTGTGCCGCCAATACGCCTGTGTTTATTTTGCAAAAGGTGCTCTTTGATTTACGGACACGATTATTGGATGCCATTTCCCATGTCAAAATTAAGAAAACATTTCTTAAAGGTATTTCGTTCTTAGACGTTGCACTTACATTCCTGAACATAGCTGAAATTTATCTTGTAAACCACGTAAGACTTGGTGACGATTTTCTTATATTTTTATATATTTTGTTTGGAATGAAAAGATATATATTGTCAAGAATCAAATTATGAAAGAAATGAAAAACATTTAAACATCTGGTAAATCGTAAAAGCAAGATTTAAATACGAGCTTAATAATACTTACTTTTTTGTGATACGGAAACGGATCATGTGCGTAATCGTTTTGTCTATTTTATCTAACTTCGCTGGTTTTCCTAAATAATGGGAAATAACTCTTATTTCAAGATACCGTCGAGCATTCTGGGTTGTCTCCCATAACTACAATGACTACCAAACCCATGTTAATATATTTTCATAAATGTTAACGATTTCATGCATTTGTAATAAAGTATACTGATAAAGATATAAAAGCTCCTGGTATATAAGAATCTACAATAGCTGGTGGAGCCTGATCAAATTGTGTTTAGCTGAAAAAGTTTCCGGTTGTATACAAGAAAAGCAATGATGCAAAAGTTCAAAGGGCTCCGAATTTTAAACAATAAATTAAATATGTTGCGTGACACACAATAACAATGAGTATACTGACTTAAAATGAGCCGAAAACATCCTTAAAACAATATGCCTTTACATCTTACTGCATACTGTCAAAATATCTTTTCATTTAAAACTGTAACCAAACTCTTTATAAAATCCAGTTCAGTGCAATTGAATGAGCAATTATTTTAAAACCTCATTACAGTACTGCTTACAATTAAGAATAAAAAAATTCTTAAACCAATGGTTGGAAGTTGCTAATTTCGTACCTTAGATATATGTGATTCAAATAGGAAATGGTATAAAGTAAGCAACGCTTAATAATCATTTTCACAAGAAACACCTCAGCCATTTCTGTGTAATAGACTTGTCTGAATACCGTCAAGTAGTGACCAAATAACTACAAGAACAGACCAGTGACAAATTTCAAATGCATTCCATAAAGGGTGCTGCACTTCAGTGCAAACACCAATTATAATTTAAAAGAACACTGTTGTTATTATTTGTCTATTTCTAAAAGCCTACTTTTCTTGAATTTACATGCTTTCACATTTTCTTTCTTCATTTAGGCAAAGTTTATTTCTTTACCAATTTATTTTAATTATATTACATTGTTTAGCCATTCAATTTTATACTATGTATAGATATATTATCTACTAAAGTATACTATTAGTGTAGAATATGGTGACACCTTATAACATCCATTTTAGTTTTATTTTTGAAGTATATTGAAGCAAAAAAATAAGGTCAAATCCTTATTAGAAATCCTTATCAACTGGCAGCTTGCTAATCAGGACCTATGATTGGTCTCATCAGGTGGTGCTTAGAAATCCTGATCAGTTAGAAGCCTGCAAACCAGGACCTACGCCATTTACATTTGTCTCAATAGATGATGCTTAGAAATCCTGATCAGTTGGGAGCTTGCTAATTAGGATCTACACCATTTACATTGGTCTCATAAGGTGGTACTTAGTAGATTAGGAGTATTGTTTGTTGGGTTTATCATCCCACAAACTGCTTTTCAGTTATGTGGAGATGATGTCCACTTACAGCATATACTGCCGCCTTTTCTGTGTAAAGCATGCTGTGAACACCCAACATGATACATTCAGTCACATTATCCTGACAGTAGGCCTATCCAGTTGTGGAACTACCCTTATAATTGCTTGAGTGTTAACAAGGGAGCTAAACCACTACCATATTTAACGACTTTGACATGGGATCGAACCAAGGGCCTGCGCTACCAGGTAAGGTGAAATGAATTTGAAATGTTCTCTTTTTTCATTGGTTTCATCAGGTGATGCTGGGTCGGTAAGCAATAATACTTTTTATGTTTATAACTGTTTTTGAAATGGAGGAATATAAAATGATAACAATACTGATTTTTTTGTTTAAAGTATATTTGAAACACATTTGTAACAAGACATTTTTAAACATTTCAACAAAGAAAATATGAAGGAAAATATTAACAGTGTGACTTTATAACAGTTAACTAGATATACTGTGCATGTATAATACAAAATTGCAATTATGTTCAAATGTAAAAAATGAAATATGACACTTCTATCGTTTAAGTCATCATGAACTAATAACAAAGGCAATAAGACATGTCGCTTAAACATAATTTTTTACACAAGTCAAGGAAATTGGTATAAATGTACATGTATACATCTGACTTTATTATATATACAACACCAATTAAGCAGCTTGCATTTAAAGTAATGAATATGCAATTTTCTTAAAACTGCATCATTTTGAAGTGAAAGGAACAATAACTACCAAGTCACAAGAGTCTCCTTGGCAGTCAATGAAGACATTTTGTAAATATCTTTAAGCATTTGTTAATAACATTCTTAGGTATAGACTTATAACAGCAACTTGGTCACAGTTTTGCATACCGGGTATGTACCTTACCAGGAACCACACAGGCTGTATTCTTATTACTGTGTTTAGCCAATCAGCTAGACACATGACATAAAATACCCCCTGTGCAGGTCAGATATATAGTAGGCTGTTGAGCTAAAAACACTCTAGATTCTTTTAACTTGAAGACATCACAATCTTTTTCTGGGAAGCATGGTCACACATTACCAAGTAACCACATTATTCCATTATTTTATGTGGTTGAAAACGAGTTTCGCTTTTGTACACAAATTGTAAAGGGTGCAAATTTGACCAAATGTGGCCAAGTTACTTTTAACTAGCGCTTATCAGATATGACATACATTGCATTTTATCTTGCTTCTCACATATTTATCAGGAGTTACAAGACCATACAAACTGTCTTATAGAAGGTATATGAAATGATTTATACTCAATTTTTACTGAGGTCAACTAAATATATCTATAAAAATAATTTCACACTTCACAACAATTGCACCAGTTTATGGACAAAATAAATAAGCAATGTACTTATACAGGCAGCTGCATTTATGAAGTTGTATGTAACAGCACTTGATTGATAAAAAAAATATAACTACATAACATTTTCCCTTGCTGTGAGTTTTGAAAAAGATATGAAGTTGTAACCATGAACGCCTTTTTTTCGAGAATATTCAACACGAAAAATATCCCCATTTTCCATGGAATAAATATTCATAAAGAGCTCAGCAGAAATGTAAAATAATTGCAAAGTTCTAAAAGGTGGCACCCGACAGATTGGGAACAAAAATATTTTCATTAAACATCATAATAAACCATTGTTACATGAACAGATCTCACAAAATGCTGTTTATTGATATTCTGTCTGAAAAGTGAAGCATGACATCACAATCGTCATTTCAAAGATGTATTTCCTATCTGAGCCACTACTGTTGAAAATCATCAAAGCTTAGACTAAAGTATGATTTTATTTTCTGCAGAAATTATACACAAATACCCCAAACATCAGTCAGATATTGTTACATATCTATATTAGATATAGGCAAACTGTCGGATACCACATTTGTATGCAAACATACCTTAGAATCATTTGTGATTTCAATTTTATACATGCTTCATAAAATTTACTTGTAAAATGTTGATAAATTTGTAAATATCGCTGTTGTGTTACTGAAAGTTGTTAGAATTTTTCTAGTGTACAAACTAAAATATTTGAGCAAACTAGTTGAAACTAATTATTTATCATTCCTTTCTTGGTGTAGCAAAATTATCTCAATTCTTAATCTTATTAACTTTTTGCACTTTAAATAACAAAACACAATTATGAAATTAAACATTCATGAATATTTTTCAAACCAATCTGATTTTTATAGGTTAAAAGAATGCATGCTTACATACTGCTATTTTTCCTGGATCATAATGTAAATATCAAATGTGGGTGTTGCTGATTTTTTTAACTGCGATAAGTTTCAACCCTGAAAATGTTGACAGTACTAATGAAGTTAGTACTTAAACATATTAAGTTTGTTATTATGAAATCATGTCATGTGTATTTTCTTGACATTTAATTAACACACTGGTTTTAGCAAGTTGTGCATATGGTGCTTTTTAGCATGGTAGACTATTGATAACACTGCAATAACACAAATAAAAGTACTATAAAGTGATTGGTGTATCAACATGTTTAAAACCCAATTCTTCTCAATGTGTCAAATTCATGATTTTCTTTAATTCATTCTTTTTTAGTTAATAAAATATGTTTAAACAATGTTATGAATTTTAAATCTGTATCATGATTTCAATTTGTCAATAACTTGTTAGTTGTATGTTGCTCTTTTGTCCATATTTGTCTTGGGCAGTTGATTAGGTTCCACCAGAAGTTTTATATTCATCTTCCTCACAAGTCCAAAGAACACACCCTCCAAGACAGTTGTAGCATAGAAGGCACAGTGTTGTCAGGAACAAGATGCTGCAGATCGAGCAAGGTTTCCTCTCTAGGAAGAACCCAGTCAGATAAAGCACTATAAACATGGCATGATTGTAGAGAAGACCAGGGTTAAGTGGTTTTGGGATGAGCAGCACGGGAATCAACCACTGAAGGCAATACATTGCGAGATGATGTCTTAGGCTTGGCAATTTGCCGGCAAAACACTATTCTCAACAGAATTACTAGAACATTAATGTCAGAATTTCTCTTTCGAAATTTACGATCACATTATCACTGGCTGTCCAACTTCAATCGGTGTACCTATCTTCAATGCTCGCTTATAAGGCCGTGCTCTAGTACGGGGAAAGCCAAGCAAAGAGCCCGAAGGGCGCTTTGCGGGCTTTGACCGCCTATAGGTAATGCGTATGGAGCGTGTGGATAATGGGATATGTTCAATTTCAAATATGAAAATATATACCCGTCCGACCAAATTGAAAGTTCCCCCTGTATGGCGCCATCTTGAATTTCGGTGCAACCATACAAATTACCAGCGAGTGAGGATCACAGTAACAATAGTCTTGATGCAAAAAGTGTTTTGGAGCATAATTTCTTCATAGAAAATTCAACGAGTCAAAACAACACTGTGCAATAAATCTTTTTTCAAAATTAATGGGAAAGGAATCACATGCGATGATTGTTAATGCAGAAATACAAAAATCAGAATTTAAGTTTAGCAGCTATTTTCTCTGACTGATGAAAGTGTAAAGAGCGGTTCTGAGCGGGCGTTGTATGAAGTAATACAACTATTACGGTTCCATATTTTTTCTCTATTTGAAGACCAAATATATAAAAGTAGACCAAACAGTGATAAAATATTTATTTAACTTAATGTTATCAATAAAGGTCATATAAAAATAAACAAAAACTTCAGTTTAAGTTACGTTGTATACGAATCAATTTGAGTACGAATTTAGTAGTGGAATTTCAACTGGTTCCCCACTTTTTTGTACGAGTGGACGCATTTTGTCTTACACTGGGAAACCAGGCAAGTTCATTGACCATTTCCGTACACTGCGTCGTCTGCAGCTAGCGTAAAGAGATAATCCAATTTGGATTTGCTACCTTAAACACACTTAATTTCATTTTTTCTGCAGCCTGCGTGATGTCAGCAACCGAGATGGGTTTTAAATGAAGATGAACTGTGAGCGGTAAGTGTGCGAGACCTTACTCTGATTATGTATTTTATCAAAATTTATTGATATCACAATCAGAATATTGCATTAGCCATTACTGCTTTTGTAAGTATTTGATATACTGATAATGAGTAAGCAATGAATCACGCATCAGAGCACGGTTTCTTTAAAAAAAAAAGATGGCTTAAGACATAGCTTATGTTGAAAATGAGAAGACATTTCGGATGACAAAGTTTTTCAGTTTCTTTTTTAAAAAGGGATGATGGATATATTTCTCAACAAATAGAAAAAATTGCAGTGTTCTGACTTCTGATATAAGACTGATTTAATTGACACACATATTGTAAAAGTGTAGATCTACTTTGACATTTCATTACTATTCAAATTAGACAGTGTTTTCTTCCTTCATAGAGAAGAGTTGTTTAAAGTGCACTTTCAATAAATTAAATTAAAAAAAAACAGTTTATAAGATTGACACTCCCCATTATACCTGAAATAAAACTAGTTTTAAAATGCTAAAACATTTCATGCATATTTATTAATTTATAAAGATTTGCATTACAATTTTCTAATGGTATTATTTCCAACAAAAACTGTCTGTAAACAATCCAATTTTGCCAATAGCCATAAATTCCACCACAATGATTTTAATAAAAAGAAAAGTAAACAATTGTTGTATATTGACATTTTCATGTGGAACAAAATCACTGACATTAGGTATCATTTTGACCAAAACATATACACAAGCATACTACTTAAGCTTTTCAAGAAAGATTTGATAACGTTCATCTGAGTTTATTGGCATAATTTAAACATGGTATAATGTATTTTTATCGTTTTGTGTTATATTTTCACAGCTAAGCAGTCTGTGAAGGGAGGTCTCTATGAGTACTGTAGTTGACATTTGCTATGTTAACCAGGTGACACTGCCACTCCACATTTAACCAAAGAACAGAAAGAAAGGCTGTGGATGGTAATTTGTTTTAAATCAAGTTGAAATGGACTCAATGTATAGCTTGAGATAAAAAAAATCATTAATATTACAACACAACCTTACTTAATACCTAGGTTGCATCAATGGGTATTTTAAGTGTTGTTTTGAAAAAGAAAAAATGCCTTAAAATATTGTAATCAAACTTTTTACACATTTTGGTATAGAAATTATTTTTTTCAACTATAGACATAAGGGCAATATCAAGTCTTCTGGAAAGTTCTAGCCATGTAGTTGATAATATTTAATTGTAGATGGTCATTGCCTAAGTTTTATAAGTATATCTCCCCAGATATTAACTTATTACTGTTAATGCGTTATTCTTTGAATATTGAATATATTTAACTGCATTTTCTTGTGTCACAACTGCAAAAAATTATTATTATTAGATTATTATTCTTCTGTTATACAGATTGTAAAAAACCAGGAATTGTCTTCATTAGTACTGAGTGCACCCAGTTTACAGAGGTTTCAGGCAAGGTTGTCCAGAGACGGAATAACAGATTTGCGGCATGCCCATCTAGATCAAAGATGAAGTGACTTCATTCTAGGATGACCTGATATTTTCTTGAGAAAGTGGCTGAAGTTTGCCATCCTGCAATGTGTCACATGTTACTAAATCTAAATATTGAATCAGACTGAACAAGAATGAAAAAGGTTATTTAACACAATGTGCTCACAAGACCACATCCTTTTGTAACAAACAGTTAATGAAATTGTTGTTGTTTTTGCACATTTCTCTGAATATAAAATAAATAGTTATGAAATAAATATATGTTTCAGAACAATAATATAAGATTGTGTGCAGGTGGTGTTTATTTAACAGATTGACATCAGCTCTTCTATGGATTAAAGATAAAGTTAACATTTTATTGTGACCATTTTGCTTTAATTAAAACAAAATATGAGTTAAAATTCGGTTACAGCACCTTTTTTAAATAAAATGTACATACCATTTATATTAGAACTGGACATTCACATATTCAATCTCATTTTCCATCAAGATGTAATGTTGTAGTCTGTGTTATATAACTAAATGCCATAACTTATTTGTCTTAAAGTGCCATGATATTAATTGTATTTGATGTTGCTTTAGTGTAAAATGCATAGAATATTGTTAATGTGTGTGTTGTTATTAACTATGTTTTGACATTGCATATTAGCTTAAACCACTGAAGCATAATTATCTTTATTTAAATCGCTTTCAGTGACATTTTGCATCTTTCCACTTTTTGGAAAGATAATGTTTGTTTTCATTAAGAAAAAGGTTCAATCTGGTAAAACATATAGAAGAAGTGATTCCTGTATTTTCTTTTTTTTTTCAATACTTTTTTTTTTTAAAATAGAGTTAATATAAAGACATAAAAATCTTTTTTGTTATTTTTTTTCTTTTCTGCATACCAACAGTAGCTATTTATTGAGAAATTCTAAACATCAAAAACATGTTTACATTATCCATCTACTGAAATACAGCATAAATATGTAAATTTCCTAATCAATATAATGTAGTAGTTGTTTATATGAAAGCTAATAAAGTGCATTTAAATGTTTTAAAAAATCTGCTATCTAAATGAAGTACTATGTTTTTAAAAGAATCATGTTTTGCTGAAAGCGAACTAGTTTCATATCTTTGAAACAGCCAGAACTCACTTTTGCCTAAACATCCCCCGAAGACCCAAAATCCCATGGGGTATCATGTTTCTATTCGAAGAATGGACACCACCCTACAAATTTTGGTGAATACCTTATATTAAAGGAGATATTATTTATTTCTGATCATTTTGAGACTGAATAAGGGTTACAAAATTATTTATATAATAATTTGTATTTCATAACAAATTGATCATTACAGCTTTTTGCTGGACCTAAACTTTTGTTTAAAGCCTGCTGAAATCAAAGTGCATACTAAAAAGGACAAATTATGGTATCAATTTCTCTTAACAAATCTGTTATGCAAAGAAGTATTGAATCCACAAACAAAAATATTTATAACAAAAGAAAAACATTACAAAATTATGAAAAAATATACCTTCAAATAGTTTCAACTCAATACTTGAGCAAAAATAACTCAACATTCATCAGTGTTGAAATGCGTGATGTTGCCAAATAGATGTGTGATTTGTGACTTTCTGGTATATTAACACGTAAATAAAAGATAACTATAACATTAAAAAAGCATGAATTAAAGTTATGTATATATTATTGTAGAACTAACCTTTTCTCTTAAAGCCTGCCATTGTAATTTTAGAGAACATGTTTACATTCTTACATACACACTGTCTTGTCTGCTTTTTTTAAAGAGTGGAACTTATGATAACATATATAATTTCTGTTCTATTGTTTATTTTAATGCTTTTTAATGAGACAAAATAATTATTATCCACCAGGAGATATAGCCCTAAAAATCTCGATATAAAAGAAGCAATTTTACTGATAGTTAATTCACATCGTGCCTGTGTTTTGAAACCTGGGTAGGCTCACTTTTCCCTCTCTTTTACATTTGATGACATTGCCCACTGCAGTATTCTATTTGTGTTGTGATATGCAACGCTGCTACAGAGTAGAACAATAAATGACATTCAGGGAGACCTCATTGTGTAAGAAGGGAGGAGTGTAGCAGTCAGGGGCGTGCCAGGGCTTACGCACTTACGCACATGCGTAAAGTTGCTTCCAAAAATTGAAAAAAAAACCTTTAAAAAGCAAATAAAAATCGTACATAACCTGTGTTTGGCACTTGTTAGCTGTTTCATTTTTTAAATTAGAGTTCTTTAACCCTTTTCCAAATTCTACAAATACTTCTGCAATCCTACCCCGACGTATTTCTGTCCCTTCCTGCTCGTTGTACTGTGACAGAGTTTCTCCCCAGAATGTATCTACGGCATTCTTAGGAAAAAAATCCGGGGGCGGGGTTAATGCCCCTGAACCCCCTCCCCAGAATAGTGCGTATACTCAAAGGTCGCCTAGGCACACCCCTAGCAGTTTCACAGATACAGCTATAGCTCAGTCCTTAGTATTAGGTAGGTCTGATATTCGTAATCTGGTAAATGCTCACTTTACTCATAAACTATTACTTTTGAAAATGACCACATTGAAAAAGGTAAGCCATGGAGAGGCCCCAAATGTGCTCATTGATATTTCATGTATCAATGACTAAGTCTAAAGTTTATTGTATTCAAACAATAATTGCGCTTTCCCCGAATTAGGTAGCACCTATTGTCATATTATAGATAATAGACTGGGTATGCTGTCCGGCAATTTCTCGGTAATTTTAACATTATTATGGCACAGAAGAATGTCTAACAATTTATAACGTCAAGATACAAATCATAATTACTTTTTCTCTTTGTTGACGCTTTTATTTTTCTTAATGACAATGCTTTCTTAGATAAACGCATTAAAATAAATATATCTTTTTTCCTCGTTTCTTGTTTTTAGTTTATACAGAGCTGGCTTATAACTGTGTTCGAATCATTACTAGAAATTTTAATAAAGTTTGAGAACCAATATAATTACCTAGACATTTTATTAAAAATCAACAGATATAAGAATATAAACTAAATTAAATAAGCCATGTTAGGAAATGTATAAATTCACGTATTAATAAAAAAAACACTAATAACTTCGAAACTATTTCAAAATGCACGCTACACTAAATATGTATTTGAAATGAATCCTTACAATACTTTAAATTAAATTACCGTCTGATACATTTAGGGGCCTGGTTGATACAAAGACGTCTTAAATATTATATGTTCTTCCCTTTCTGTTTATTTTAATCAGGACCGTCTTTTTGTAAAAATAATATAAGTAACGTCTATATTTAGTGAAAGTATACCGTTTATAATGTCAAGGCCATATTGCTACACATGTCAAAATATTGCGGAATCTTTGATGTCGAGTTAAAACTGCCTTGTCGAATTAAAACGAAAACATGGGGAGGAACAAGAAACGGGGTATGCGGTTGAGGTTTTCGCCCTTTAGTTATATTTGACATTAATCTTTGTAAATGTCATTAGTAAATATATTTATTACTTTGTGAGAGATGTTTGTATTTCCAATTAGCTAATTCTTAGTAATTGCTGAATAGTGTAGCTGGGAGCTGTCTGATCAGGATCTGCACTTTTGGCTGCTGATTCTCCAACAACAAGACCCAGTCATAAAAGTTTGACAAAAAACACACACACTCACCAACACAGCCTTTATTCTAAGACTATTCATAAAGTTAGTGTAACTGTAAGCTATAAGTTTAGCTACATGTTGGTCTAACAGTATCAGAAACGACTGGGCAAAATTATATTCTTCTTATTGTTGATTTACTTAAATGCAGAAAATATCTTCCCTATCAGTTATATAAAAATGTACACTAAAGGCCACTCCCTATGATTATGCTTATGAGTTCAGTGATAATACTAAAGCTGTAACAACTTATTGCAATGCACTGAAAACTGTAATACACAGCTACAAAACAATGCACTGAAGATTGCTGGCCAAATTTAATTAGGTTCAATATTTAGACCAATTTGTGTCATTTGTTTATAGGATTAATCATTTCAAAATTAAAAGTTATTGTCTAGACTTGTGTTTTGTTTCTAGTAATTACAAAATATTAAAAGAATATTTTACTGTGTTGTTATTGTGCCAAAGTATATGACATGTAGATTATGCTCCTCCCTTATTGATAATTGAAAAGGTTTGTTATTTAATAATGTGATGTAGTAAAAACAATGTTTTGCTATTTTTTTTTAATTTATATAGATTCTGAGCGATGATTGAATTATTTTAGTGTATTTTCTTCTTTTAGAAGTTGTGAGCGCCTCTAAGGAAGAGTTACAGATGATGACTGTATCTGACATTGTCAGTGAATTGATTCAGGCACATCTGCAGAATAAGGATATTAACCTGAACAAGTATGGCACTTTTATTAACACTTTCACTGCCAGGCACTAAATTTCCAGTATGTACCCATTTTGCTAGGAACTGTCACTCTCAAACTTTCCAGTATACCATCTGATGAATCATTATCTAACATACGAAGAATATCTTCTGCCAATTGTATTTTACCTTTTCTGGACACATTTTTATTGTTATTTTGACCGCTACCCAACTCAACTCAACTTTATTGAACTAAGACTCGTGCCATCGCTGTCCGCCATTTTGAAGAAAACAAAAATTGCACATGGGGACGAAGGACATAATTTGGAAAGGTCTTCCATTTGACCTGCGATGCGCCAGTGGTTTTAGCCAGTCATTTGTTTGGGGTCTTCTTCCACCATAATTGTGTAGCTTGGCATCATCATAATGACCATAATTGGTTGCAGCGATGTATTTCAAAAACCAAAATAAATAATTTTTGCAGACTAAGTTCAAGCTTATGAAAAAGTAGCCCATCATTTTTAATGTATCCCTTTTTTTCATTATTTTATTTTTTAATAGGTACATTGTACTTCATGTCACTATAAGGTCATTATTTCTGATTTAAATATTTTGATATACATGTATTAAGTATGTGTATTTTAAAACTCTAACCTATGTGACAAAGCTAACAATTATTGTCTGAGATTATAAAGTTATGAATTTGTGTGATGCAGGGTCAAGTCCAAAATCGCAAGCAAGTATGGACTACCAAGTCAGCCACGACTTGTAGATATCATTGCGGCTGTTCCACAACAATACAAGAAGGTAAGACTTCTTATTCTTATGCCATATGTCAATTTTATGTTGTTATTAAACAAAGGAGACATTGTATTAACGGTATATCAACACTTTGGTTTATCATTGAATCAGTGTCTTTAACAACTTAGTCAAAACCAATATTCTATAAGTATTATGATAAGTGTAAAGCTTGATTTCTTTAGATGTGATACATTTATTCCTTTGCTATTGACAGGTCCTGCTCCCAAAGTTGAAAGCAAAGCCAGTCAGAACAGCAAGTGGGGTGTGTATTAATTTGTTAAATATTTTTTTAGCCTATGATGTGTGTTGCCTAAAAACATCTATTAAACATATTTAACATAAGTATACATATAATACATATAAGTAGACTTTTTCTTCTTTTTTTTTCTTTTTTTAAATGTGAAGATAAGCCAAATATAGTTTTTATAAGAGAAGCAAGGAGATTATGATTATAATTTTTTTGATAGAATTACCTTTGTTCTTAAATGATTATTGGTGTTGTTCATTCATTTCTAAAATATATCTTTAAAATCATCCATGAAACTTAATTAATTTATTAAAATATACCAGCAAAACATAAACAACTGGGCCTGGTAGCACATGTCATAGAGCATTGGTTCCAGGTACTGACATTAAATATGGTAGTGGTATAGCTCCCTTGCTAACACTAGTGCAAATATAAGGGTAGTTCCACGACATGGTGTCAGGACAATGTGACTGAGTGTGGTATCAGGTGTTCACAGGATGCTATACACAGTAAAGGCAGTACTATGTTTGCTTTAAGTGACACCATCTCCAAATAATTGAAATACTGTTGGTGGGACGATAAACCCAATAAACAAAAGATAAACCTGAGTACTTATATATGAAAGGTTCAGTTTACCTTGGTCTAAATCCAAGCATGTTTAAAATCATGTTCACCTTTAACACTATTTCAGATTGCTGTTGTAGCTGTGATGTGTAAACCCCACAGGTGTCCTCATATAGCAATGACAGGCAATATTTGTGTGTAAGTCATCTAACAAATATGAACCAGGATACCTGGTCTGGTAAACGTTTGTGCTAGGAGCACCCATGGCAAAGCAGTTAGGGTCTCCAACTTGTACTGGCCAGCCCCTCACCACTTGGGTTCATGTCGCAATTGTATTTTCGAGCTAACCTGCGATGCAACGGTAGTGCAACCAAAATTCCACCAGCTATTAGCTTGACACTGCAAATACAACCATGTGTCTGTGCAATGTAACAGTAAGCTAAACAACAAGAGAGTTTTGAAAATGTCAGCATTTTTATACCACTGTGTTAACTTTATGATTCATTTTGTACAAGTTACTTTAAATAATTTATTTGTTATAAATCACAGATAAGAAAACTATTTGTTAATACTTAATGAATGTTCATCATCAATTTTTAAGCTACAATTGTTCAACTTGGCCAATTTATGATTTTTGGACTCCGAAGGTTATTTATGATGTTTTAAATGCAGCTTTAACTATATTACATAAAGACTCAGTATTAAATGCTTTAATATGCATTAAAAACATTAAACTTGTCCTTTCTATAGCCTCCCACTCTAAATAGTAACAGCTGAAACACTTAATTTGTATATTATACACTAGGATATCATGGGGGGAAAGGTCATGAAACAACTCATCACGCTTGATGCACATGAATTTACTGCACTACCGTTAATCAGCAAGACTTATCACAGCTCCTTTCCTGGTACCATTGCAGCCTGTCACTTTGTGCACCAATCCATATTACCTTCCTCCAACCCATTATCCTCAACGCTGTAAAGTCAAATCAGAACACTCATTCCAATTTCCAATTCCTTTAATGACCCCAGTCTTCATCTTCAGAAGCCAGCTGAGCTGTATCTACTCTGTTTGCCTTGGCCTTAAATTTATGCAGAACAGTTTGTGAGTTAATTCTGTTTTACTGTACCTAGTAATGCAATCAGTAGAGCGTAAACTCCAGATATTGGAGGTCCGGGTTCGAATCCACTACTCAATGTCGCATAGTAGTTAAAATTGGAAGTATTTTAAGAGAAGTTCCATAATTGGTCCGCCCAGTTTCGGGTCTGGGTGGTATATCATGTCAGGTGTTTCTTGACATGCCATACACAATGAAGGGAACACTACATCTGCTTCAAGTGGACACTTTCCTACAAATAGCTGTTGGTGGGACGATAAATCCAACAAATAATTATTCTGTTTTTGTTTTCAGGTACTGTCCAGGGGGACCTGATTCAGACTTTGAATATTCTACCCAGTCCTACACAGGCTATGAGGTATGCATCCTATAGGTCTTGTTGCCATTACTGTGCTCAAATTTTCATGCTACTATTCATCAGTAATTCTATATTCTTAGAAATACATCACAGCAACACGATTAAGCTGATTATAGCAACATCCAGCTATTTGGTCAATGAAGACTCTAGACATGGGTAGAACACTGACACAACCCAGGTCAACTGGAATACCTACCTTAAGTCCTTCTCCCTAGCGGGAACTTGAATACGCATGTTGAGAGGAGAGCAGTTGAAGGAGTTACTCTCCTCTTGTTACGACCTGTGTCGCTATATAAGTTTATTTATAAAATAGCATGTTTACTTAACCACGAAATGGTGTAACAGAAAGAACAAGCCAGCAACAAGCTAGTACAATTAAGTTTTATTTTAAGAAACAATTAAATCTATGGCATAACAAATAATAACAAATTTATCAGACAAAATTTAAGAATGCAAAATAAATATTAGCCTACAGTCTGTCCCTTTAGGAGGTGTTCCTTTAACAGTCCAATTAATAATCCAACGTCGAACTATCCTGAAGGGTTTTAAAAAAACTACTCAGTATGTCATCTTAATAGCAATTACACCATGCATAATATATACATAATTGTATTTATTCAGCAGTCACTGTAATAAACCTCTTGCAATATGTAAATTTGACAAAATTAATATCAGCAATGGTGTGCATATGGTTAGTTGATTATTGGAAAAAAATAAAATAATTCTAAAATTAAATGCACATTTTGTCACTAAAGCACTCGTGTTATTACAGTATACTAAGATGCAAGAACATCAAAGGGTGGATACTAATGATAGCAGAACTTGATTCATTCATAGAAATGCTGAATTACAATAATATAAAAAAAACAATTATAAATTATACCAGTAATTGATGCATTAAAAGTAAGACTGATATTTGCAGGGACATCACAAAACAATTACAAATGATAGCAGTAATTGATGCATTAAAAATAACACTGATATTTGCAGGGACATCAAAAATCAATTACAAATGATAGCAGTACTTGATGCCTTAAAAATAACACTGATATTTGCAGGGACGTGATAAAATAAAAGAAAATGATAGCAGTAATTGATGCATTAAAAAAACTAACTGATGTTTGCAAGAACATGATAAAAACGCTGCTGTTTCTGTTTTAGCCCACCTCTATGAGAGCTATCAGAGCCAGATACAACCCATACCTACAGACTAGACATAGAGTAGAACAGGTGAACATTTCCTTTCTTATGTTAACACATGTATTAGATTTTATTATTCTAAAATGGAAATGATCATAGAGTGATATGAGCATTGTCTATTTTGTAATTATATAGCGATTAGTTCTTTATGCCTCCATCACTATTCATGTACAAGTGTGCATTTCTGAACATTTTGTACCAGACTTAATTTCTTAATCTCTATTCATAAAACTTCCTCCATATCATTCTCCCTTTATATTGATTTAATAAATAGAAGTACAAATTACTTTAAAACACAAACTTAACAACATATGTCCTTATTATGTTTATTTGTTGGGTTTCTCATCCCACCAACAGCATTTTAATTATTTGAAGGGAGACACTGTCTACTTGAACAGATTTAGTGCTGCATTAACTGATAACGTAGCTTGAACACTTGGCATTATACCACCCACAGTTACCTTATCCTGACACCAGGCAGAACATTCATAAAACTTCCCTTATATTTGTTTGAGCAATAGTGAGGCAGCTATACCACTATCATTTTTAACAACTTTATTATGTCAAAGCCAGGGATCAAACAAAACCAGGGCCTTCTGTACCTGGAGCCAACACTTTTTTGATTGCCCCACCAGTGCTGGTATATCCTTATTATATTCTATGATAATTATAT
The DNA here is from genome assembly GCA_007844125.1 of Sinonovacula constricta. Classification (NCBI taxonomy): domain Eukaryota; kingdom Metazoa; phylum Mollusca; class Bivalvia; order Cardiida; family Solecurtidae; genus Sinonovacula; species Sinonovacula constricta. The sequence continues at coordinate 11,736,040 of CM017562.1, forward strand.
TATTATAATCTGTGATGTTTCAATCCCAGCTGAAGCAGCTAGGCCACAGTGTAGACAAGGTGGAGTTTATTGTGATGGGCGGGACTTTCATGAGCCTTCCTGATGACTACAGGGACTACTTTATCCGGAATCTCCACGATGCACTCTCTGGTCACACCAGTAGCAGTGTCGACGAAGCTGTAAAGTAAGTCTAGCTTAAGTTTAAATCATAATCTACAGCAGTCTTTGCAAATGAAATAAAAAAACCAAAAACACTGGGCTTTTGGTCTACTTTTATTTCAAAATCTTCTGGAACAAATGAATTTAACTGGATAAATTTCTGCCATTTTCTGGTTACTCGTTACATGTTCCACTGGCTTTTTGTGAAGACAGATCTACAGTAGAACAAAAAAAGGTTGCTGTAGTAGTAGTGACATTGAGATTGTTGTATATGGTGGTGTCAAAAGTACTTTTATGTCAATACCGGTATTTTAACTTCCAACTGTCATAACCTTTTTTCGGCTGACAAAATTTGTTTTTGTTTTTAATTATATAATAATCTTTTTTATGATTTTTTTTTTCTATAAATCTTCTAGTTTAGCCTATTACATCTATTTAACCAAAGGATTGATTCTTATAAACAACAACAACAAACAAAGAAAAACAACAGAATTTTCAATATTTTAAATTTTAAAGTCATTTACTTGAATTTATTAACTTGATAAAAATTCCTGTTTGCTCTACTTGTAATTTCTGTGTAGAAAAAAGTTGATAAAAGTAACCTCTTGAAGTCTTATGCTAAAGTCAAGTTAAGTGTAAAAGCATATCTCTCTAAATGGTCTAGTTGTTATGTTTTAGCTTCACATACTGGAGGCCTTCTGGTTTGAATCCAGCATATTTTGTATTTTTTATTTTGTAAATATTTTATTAAATAGATTTGACTTCATGTAATTTATTTCAATATGTACTTTTTAGAAACTATTACATATGCATGAACTCATATTAATACAGATATATAAGCGTTTGTTGGGAATTGGTAAATAAATGACCACAACCTGAATCATTATTGATACATACATGATTGCAATCATTATTTTGGTCTGCATGTACCCAGATTACTTAAGATTTATAATTGTCATCATGTCAAGTTATTGTTTTGTTGAAATTGTATAACTTGTTTATTGTAGATACTCTGAACGGAGCAAAACAAAGTGTATTGGAATCACCATAGAAACTCGTCCAGACTATTGCTTGAAGAAACATTTGAGGTAAATTTATGATTAAAGCTTGAACACATTACTTGGAAGTTTACCCTCTTATACTTTTTAAATTTTATCAGTTCTTTTTTAATATGATTTATATGACATTCTTAAGGCTGCTGATCATTTAAGAAAAAAAAGCCACAAGCATTTATCACTTATTCTGTTGATGGTAACATGCTAAAACAAAATATGTTTAATGTTCCCTAAAAATGTAAGATGTGGCATCAAGCAGTTTTGTCTTCTAATAATAAATAGCTCCTTGGTACTTTGATGGTTTAAGTCATGGAAGAAATCAATATAAGCCAAAATGACTGTAAATTGGTGAATGGTGAATACTTGCTATTTGAAGGAGAGTAGGGCCTTTTATTTGGATAAATTGGTGTGTATAATGAATGACCTTAGTTATTTCCGTGCAATTATTTAGGCAAGAAAAAACTTTGAATTATTTAATTGTCTTTGCTTTGACAACAAAAGCTGCCAAACACATTGAATAATGCTGCTCTGTTATTGACTAAATTTAAGATCACATTTGTGGGCTACAGTATGTGTGGCAACATAGTCAAAATGTGTTGATGCTTCTTTGGTTGTCTGACTTGACTTTCTAAGTTGGCATGTAATGTAATTGAGTGTTAAGACATTATGCTTTTAATATTCTAGTTCTATTCTTTGAATGATTAAATAATACTAATTAACTGTTTTATAAATTTGTTATTAATTTATTAAACCTTAACCAGACGGAACACAAATGTATAAACTAATTTCTGGTCTGTGTCAACATTTAGACTTTTTTCAATATGATTTTGAAAATTTTATCATCAAAAAGTTACGTTGGGGGTTGCGGGGTTCAATTTATGGATGAAATGATTACATGCAAAGTGATTTAAATGTCAAAATTAAAAAAAAAAATCATGTCTATTTTTTCTTTAAAGTGACATGTTGAAATATGGATGCACTCGGCTGGAGATTGGTGTGCAGAGTGTTTATGAGGATGTTGCCAGAGATACCAATCGAGGTCACACTGTGCGGGCGGTCAGCGAGTCTTTCCAGATGTCCAAGGATGCAGGGTTCAAGGTCGTTGCTCATATGATGCCAGACCTGCCAAATGTAGGCCTTGAGAGGGATATTGAACAGTTTATTGTAAGTAAAATTAATTTAGTCAGTGTGTCGGCTTGGCACGTTTATCTTTGTTAGATTAAGCTTGAGAATTTCTGAATTTGTCAACGTTTTCCATTGTGTTAGTCTTACCATGTGCAAGATTTGGATAGGTTGTTCCTACCTGCTAAATGATTTATTTATGATCATAAAATAAGAAAAACATTATTTTCACTGTAGCTTGAAGCAAACAACTATTTCAGTACTGTTTTATTACCATACATTATTAACTAATATTTTAATAAATGCTTAATAATTACTGAATTTTTCTTCCTTTTACTTGCATTAATTTGTATTTTAACTTTCCTTCAGGAATATTTTGAAAACCCAGCATTTAGATCAGATGGCCTTAAGTTATATCCAACTCTGGTCATCCGAGGCACTGGTAAGTGATTAAAAGACACTGTTTAAAGTTACTTTTCAGTACACTTATAAATCTAGTTTGGATAAACAAATCTTGCTGAAATTTTAGCAAGCTTGCATGAAGATGTAGCTCAGGATTGGAATGGTGTGTGTGTGTTGGGGGGGGGGGGGGGGGGGGGGAGTCAATAACTTAAGTTCAAATAAAGCAATTTTGCTGATACTTTGGATATAGCAAGCTTGCATGAAGACCTAGCTTGGGATTGGATTTGGGGCCAGTTGGGTCAAGGTCACTGTCACAAAAAATAGAAAACCAGTTTCCGCTTAATAATTTGTCTTAAATTTTTAAATCATTGAAAGCCTGTTTTCATGACATGGCCACATTTCTTGTTTTAATAAGTTACCTGCAAGTACACTTACAAAAAGATAGATATATCTGAGATATATCTGAGCATTTAAACTGGTGGCATTCTTAAAAATCTTTGATTATAATAAAATGTTTATTCTTAAGATGTAAAAGTCTCCAGAAATATACACTACACATGATAAACACTGATATGCTTTTATTTGTCTTATTTCACATCATCTGTGGCATGTTTTGTTAACTCTTTCCAGGATTGTATGAGTTATGGAAGACTGGCAGATATAAGAGTTATTCCCCTTCCACCCTGATAGATTTAGTTGCTAGGATATTAGCCCTGGTTCCACCATGGACACGTGTGTACAGAGTTCAGAGGCATGTTACTTGGTTAAGTTCCATAAAATATAACAAAAATGATTCGACTGCATGGGGTAATTGATGTATAAATATTTATTATAAGAAATGTTTTTATTACTATATAACATCTTGTGATAAGATAAAATATACAATAGGCAATATACATATTTATATGTTGCCTACATTATTTTTCACAGCCTTTCTTGATTTGGCATGCATGAAAATGGGCAAGTTACATACCGTGATTTCTCACTTATAAGACAATTCACTTTTAAGACAGGCCCAATACTTCACCTATGAAATTGCCTGTTTCTGCTAAAACCTTATAAGACGTGGCGAAAAAAATCAACAGGAGCATTGGCAAGTCAACAAAAGGGTTAATTGGTTAACAGTGACTGTAATTTTCACTTGTTGCAGGATGTATCTAGTCTCAGTTGCACTGCTATCTTGTAGCGCGTGGCAGTATGACATTAATTTCTTTGGTCTATGTCACCAAGTCTGGTATGACAGTACACATTATTTCGGGGAACAGTGCACTGTCCTTGGGTACATGCCGCCAATCAATAATTTTGTGAAGAAATGTAATCAGCAGCTACTTATAAAAACACATCGTTCACTCCCTCATTGTCAGACTGCTCCTTGACAGCAGCTTTTCCAGAGTCAGTCAACTTGACCTGTGTAATGAGGCAAGTCTATACCAAAACACCAAGTAACTTACAGCTTGGTGTATCTGGCAGACTGAAGTTGAAAGTTTGTTTTAGTGTTTACTGACGGATAATAAGCCCTATTTCATGCAGAACAGTTCGATTAAAGTTCGATTAAGGTAAATTAACAATAATCGGGCCATTTCATAATCACTTACAAGTTTATGTGATATATTTTTGCCCTAAAACAATGTGAAAACTTTTTGCCACTAGACTAGACCCCGCCTATAAGACGAGCCCCACACTTTGAACATGAAATTTTAAGGAAAAATTCCCATCTTAAAAGTGAAAAATACAGTAGGTACCACAATTGACGTACCTACAACCCTCTCAGAAAATACAGTTTATAATTTTAGGAAATAAAAAGCACCAAATTGTGCATATCTAGCTTAGCTGTTTATCACCTGATTGTGACATATTTGGAAGACACAATACAAACAAGGCATAGTAGGTTTTTATTATTATTGCATCCTACTAATTTAATACTTTGCATTATTCAGTGAACATGAATTTTGGATAATATTTACCACATGTCCATTTAATTAGCAGTAGTTGTAAAATATAGCTTTGAATAGGACTTTGCAGTATAGGAATTTTTGTATAGGAAGTGACTTCATAGCGGAAAAAGATGCACCTCAACAAGCATTTTCTAACTAAATAACTAACAAGTGGGTTATTGAAAACAACCAATGGATGTTACTTAATGAATGCACTTTAATATTTTTAATAAATGATATTTCCTAAACACAAGTAAGTTACCTAGTACAGTACATTCTATTCCAAAACAATTATTTCATTCCATATTTATGTTTGTCTTTTCTTAACAGAGATATTCCCATGCCTCTGGTGAGTTCTGGCGTAGAACATGGTAATCTTCGAGAATTGGCCCTAGCTCGAATGAAGGACCTTGGAACGCAGTGTCGGGACGTACGTACGCGAGAAGTTGGCATACAGGAGATCCATAACAAAGTAAAACCTTACGAGGTAAATTAATATTGGACTGAAAGATGTCCAGGTTATTAAATATCTTTATGTGATAAACTAAAAATCAAGCCGCACAGGGTATTGGGCTGTGGTATTATGTTAATATTTTTCATTTGAAAGATGGATTAAGAATAACCTTAAGGATGGAAATGGTTTGTGGGTACACAACATTGATGGCTTATGCTGAAACCAGTTGTTAATTGGGCTTCTTCTACTGTTTTGGGTAAATTTCTTGACACTTCACATTATTTTCTAGTACCAGAGAACCTGTACACTTGCTTTTTTCATTATGATCAGTTGAATATTGCAAGAGTATTTGTCCATTTAAACAAAATATCAGACCTTGATTTAAGAGAGTTAAAGAACAAGGAGCAGGGTAGAGGTATTCGTTGGCTTATAATGGTATTCGTTGGCTTATCATTCTACACAACAGTACTATTGTTATATTATGCTGACAACAATTTTACCAAGTTTTAATTAGTCAGCTGTATGCAATCTTTATGAAATTAAAACATGATACAGTAGTGCAATATATTTGATATCTTGAGTCATTGTTGTTTAATTAATTGAATCTTTAAAAAGCAAAAGAGGATTTTCTCCTTACAGATGTTTTTGATGTCAATACAGGCATAAATGGTTTTATTAAGAAAAAATGTCAAAACAACATTTATTATTCTGTGCATATAAAGAGGTATAACATTCAAACGTGTATGTACAAACTTTACAGGCTGAGTTAATTCGTCGAGATTATGTTGCCAATGGTGGATGGGAGACATTTTTGTCGTATGAAGATCCTGAACAGGACATTTTGATTGGTCTGTTACGCCTAAGGAAGTGTTCTGACGATACGTTCAGACCGGAGCTTAAAGGTGGATGTTCTGTGGTGCGAGAGCTCCATGTATATGGTAGTGTTGTTCCAGTACATGCGAGAGACCCCACCAAGTTTCAGCACCAGGTAAAAAGACCCATCTTCGTTGGTTATGATAAGTCTTAACCTTAGGCTAAAAAATGCTTATTTACTGTGATAATCCATTGCAAGTGTAGCATTTAAACGATATAAAAATATGTCCATATGTTAGAAATGGAGTTTATTTGTAATAAATCTATTTTACAGTCAAACCTCGGGTTGTCTGGAGCCGGGGATTATTCAAAGTCTCGATTTTTCCCTATATAATTTAATGTAGTAAATCATTGGTTATTTATTGTTGTTAATGAAAGTTTCTGCATTATTTGAAGTAAATTTTGGTCCCTTACCTTCATTAAAAAAATATCATCAATTAGGCGTGACAAACCATTTAAAGATTGACTTGTACCTCACAGCAGTATTGCATACTGTCAGGCTGGGTAGGTATAAATGCCTACCAATATCACCGTCAACTCAATTGAGAAATGAGCAATTCAGCATGAAGGGGATACACAGATCGGCTACAATTTAATAATACACAATTTAATATGTGTTTGCAAACATTATGTATTTATGTTGCAGTTTGTTGATGATGATAACATATTAACATTTCATGCAACAATCCTTTATACATACATGCATAATATTCGATTTGTTTTTATTTTTAAAAGAGTAAAATATTAAACGTGACGCTTACAATTAACTTTTAATGTTTCTTATCACTCACTGTGAAAAATATTATGGTATATCCATTGCTTCTTGCATATTACCACAGAGAATTACACAATTCAAAATGGCTGACACCTTGGAAAATTGTTTAAGTGTAAGAAATTTGGATTATTCCAACACATGCATTGTTCGAAGTAAATCGGCAGTCCCAATGACTTCAAATAACATTTATCGTTTTACAAGTGAAAAGCATGTGTTTGCTAGTTTTGAAGGATTTCTAATAGATAAGGAGCAAAAACATTCACCTTGGGAGATCTTTCATGTTTTGCTTCACCAATTAAAACTATATGTCACTATCGTGATTATGACCCTAACAATGTTCTTATGACATTATTATGTCCTAAATAAGAATATTTTCAAGTCTTTTTTGTTACATCTCTGAGACAAGTCGTCATTTAGTTATTAGTGTATAAGCAGTATTTTATATGCAGACATCTACATTAACTTCTATGTGTTGTTTACCATTTCAGGGCTTTGGAATGCTATTGATGGAGGAAGCTGAGAGAATAGCCAAATGTGAACATGGCTCCAGCAAGATTGCTGTCATCTCAGGTAAATGGTTCATGCAGAAAATGTTTCTAGAAAATGAGTTATAACTTTCATTGCAGTCAGCTACAAATAGCCTATGACCAGTTAAGTCCATGGTTCAGCCATTCTGGATTCAAACCTCTGACTGAACAGGACTTGTTACTCAATTGGCAAGACTTCCTTCTGCAGATATTTAAGGAACTTATTGCCTAAGTACTGACTCTCATCTTGAATTTTGACAGTCAAGAGGGATTTTTGTAAGTCAAAAAGACTGGTTTCCTAATTGATTATAAGCAAATATGTTAATAATTATATTAATCATCTCTTAATACTTAGATATAATAATAATGATAATAATAATATTTTTTTTTACATGTATATATATTTTTTAAGGTAATTTTTAATTATCCGTTTTCCACTTCACAATTATGGCTCCAGTTCAGTAAATGTAATGCCATGGTGAAGAACAATTAAAAATGACTTGTGCAGAATTTAAATATAGCCCCTTCAAGATGCTTGGTAAATTCTGTTTACAAGACCCACACTTTGCAAATTAAGGATAAGTTTCCTTTATTACCCGTTTCCTTTGAAGAAAGGTTTGCCCTTTCCTCATTAAATTGTACTAAATAGCCGACACTGTTTTTCCTGCTTTCCACTCAGCAGCAAAAAAAAAAAAAAAATGGAGGATATGGTAAGCAGGATATATTCTTTTGAGAATAGTGCAAGTTATGAATGGAATTTGAGCAGGAAGGAAGACAACGTAAATCCCCAGCTGATTCATTGAAGTTGTAACGTTCAGACTTCCGCTAAGGATGTGGAACTCTAGGGAAAGCCCTGAACCAGTTTGGAGTCTTGAATTAAATTTGAAGAATTTGAAATAGTTATTAAGTAGGCCATTACACATTTTGGAATAGGAAATGAAAGCCAAATTAAGTTTAAATAAATCATTAAACTAAAACTTAACAGTACTATAAATTTAAATGATGTTATAATAAACTTTACTGCAAAATGCTGTAAATTGATGCTCTAGATATGTGTAAATTGTGAAGAATAAATTCCCACTCATTTCAAACAGGTATTTCCTATCTGAGTCACACTGCACAGTTAGCTATTTTTACACTAAGAAAGCCATGTGACCACGTCTTTTAAGGTCATGTTACATACTCACCCGGGCAATAAGCTCTGACGTCGATGTCTATTTTTAGCTGAAATCCCCCTCATGCTTATTTATGGATTTGCAAGAATGGACATTTAAAATGGCTAAATCCATGGCTTGTGCTGTTTTACACTTTGGGTTATGTTATGAGCATCCTTTGCTTACATCAAAAGTATAATTTTATGCATTGTTTTTCCCCATTGATTAAGAACAGGGGTAAGAAACTGTTACATGTATTTGTTATAAGCAGTAACTGTTGCAAAAACTGTGGAATACCACCTATATTATATGCTTTTTCTTTGAAGGCATTTAAAAAAATAATTTTTAGCCATGAGATTTCATTTATTGCCATAGGCAATGCAGGCTGACCAGCAGGCCCTACTTTTTTGACCAGGGCCCTACTTTTCCCTACTTTTAAAAAAAAACTGCCCTAAAATCCCTGCGTTTTTGTATGTCATGCTGTCAAATCAGAAACAGAACATTTTAAACAAGTCTTTTTGTCATGATTTTCAACAAAATCATGTATCTGTTTGCTTTTACATTGTATATGTTAGTATATTTAAGGTTGTATCATTGATGGTGGTCCCACAGATCAATGGTCAGCCTGGCAATGTAAAATTGTATTGTTGACCTGGCCTGTCATTGACCTGAACTCAGCCTTGAGAAATCCCCTTACCTTTTGCAATTTTTCCTTTTATATAAGAAAATTTCTTAAGTTTCATTTATAAAATGATTGAATCTTAGACATTGCTTTTTCAAAATTTAAGAAAAGACCCCTGTTACTAGTGCTTCAGTGGACATCCATAGTGTAGCCGTTATGACGCTGGACTCTGGATTGAAGGTTTAAAACCCTAAAACTAATTATCCGATGTTTGTCTCTGAGCAAGACAATTTACTGCACATTGCTCCAGGTAATGCTGATTGCTGGTTCTACCCTGGAAGTGGGCAGTCGAGAGAGCTTAAAAAAAAGATTGAAAGAACTTGTTTCCCAATCAGCTATAAATAAAGACGCTTAAACTTAACTAGTGGTCTGTTTGGGACATACCTTGTGTAGCGGACCAGTTTACCGTGACCATTTTACCATGACCAGTTCATTGTGACCACTTAACTGTGACCATTTTACCATGACCAGTTCACTGTGACCACTTTACTGTGACCAGTTTACCGTGACCAGTTTACTTTACTTTTGGATGGACTTTTAAGAGTACTATTTTGTTTGCTTCCTTAATAAATCTTCTGCTCAATTTTCTTTTACAGGAGTTGGGACCAGGAACTACTACAGGAAGATTGGCTATGAACTAGATGGGCCCTACATGTCTAAATCCCTTGTGTGATATCAACCATAAACAGGTTATTATACAAGCTCAACAAATTGGAGGAGCTAGGCTCAGGTTAACAGGTGGAAAAGTGTGAGATGCTCATCAGCAATATAACAAAAATATAATAAATTAGGTTTAACAGACTTGTAAAAGTTTGCCAGTTGTCTAGTTCATTAAATTGTTTTATGGAAATACAGTAAGCTAAGCACATGTCTAGAACGAAGATGTGTTGTAGATATTTGTATTCTTATATTGTTGAAGTCATACTAGCCAAAGTCGTGTACGGGTTCACTGTGGTCAGTTTGGTTTGTGAAAATATGGGTGTGTAGTAGGGGAAAGCAAATGATCTACACAAAGTGTATGAATGTGTGCTGGTATGCAAACAATAATAAATCGTGTTCAGGCACAATGCAAGAAGGATGTTGCTAGCAAAGGATTATTAGTAGTAAAATAAATCAGATGATCTTGTCAGGAGAGCAGCAAACTCAAGATTTGCCTCTAAGTGACAATCTTTGTTTACCGGTATTAAAAGTTCAAGGACTGGTTTTCCATTTTGAAACAAATTGCTTATGATGTTGATTTGATACTTATGAAAACTGTTTAAACAAGCTTTGTTTTGTGACATTGTTAATAAAATTGTTGATATCAAAATGACAGTGTAATCTGCAAAATTATGTTGCAGAATAACGATTGTTGTAAATAAATATGTTCTTTCAATAAAAAGTTTATAAACCCAATGAATCTATTTGTATAAACCAAAGTTTAATTCATCATAATAAGTTTAATTTTATAATATTTTCAAGAAAGAAAGCTGCTTAATAGCTACAATTTTTTATTCATATTATATTTATTAACCAGGTTTTCAATGAAAATTGGGGCATGCTTGCATACGTGTGAGCGGGTGGCATCAAACAGAGGGTTTTTGGTCAATAACTTCAATTTGGTTAAGCCAATCTTGCTGAAACTTTGGAAATAGCAAGCTTGCATGAAGACTTAGCTTGGGATTGAATTTGGGGCCAGTTGGGTCAAGGTCACTGTTACTAAAATAGAAAAAGTTTCAAGTCAATAACTTTATTTCAGATTATCCAATCTTGCTGAAACTTTGGATATAGCAAGCTTACATGAAGCCCTAGCTTGGGATTGGATTTGGTGCCAGTTGGGTCAAGACTGCCTTTTTAAGTCTTCTACTAAAATTAGTTTTCATATTTATTTATTTTATTTTTTTTAATTAATAAACTTTCTCCAATCATGAGAAAAAGTAATAAAACTAACATTTGACATTGCCTTGTATGTGTTGGTTAATTAACGATAGTATTTGATCTCTTGGAAGCCTCTGGTTTACATGTGCGCCACAACATACTAACTTCCATGTTATCTGTCAATATATATCATACAAGTGAAGTTCCCTGACTGGTCTGCCCAGTGTCAGGATAATGTGGCTGGGTGTGGTATCATGCCAGGTCTTCATGCCATGCTAAACATGGTGAAGGCAATGCTATATCTGCTTCAAGTGACTGGCTATGGTGGCATGCCAGGTCTTCATGGCCTGCAATATACAGTGAAAGCAGCGCTATACATTGTTGGTGAGGTGATAAATCTAACAAACAAATTAACAATGATTTACTTCATTCCAACTTGTTCAGCTAACTTTTGGTATATGTAGTGTAAGCAGACTCTGACAACATTAAATCAGAGATAAGTTCTTTATTATTTTTCATTCTGAAAAAGTGTACTTTATTCAAATGCATAAATTTTAAGAACTTAGTTTTACTATTAGAAACGTATGAACAGATTTAATTTTCCTTATGTAAGCCTGTAATAATTGGACACATAATGAGGGCACTTAAGAACTGATGTAGCAGTAGATCATAGTCATTTCTATGAACATAAGTGTATTCTTTCATCCAATCATACATTAAAGGTCCTGTTCATCTATCTGTGGTCATTTTTTTAACAGTTCTCCCCAAACTTTCACTCCTGTGGTTGCCAAGCCTCTCACCCGTTTGGGTTGAAGGACTTTATGCAGGAAGGTTCTCCAGCTGACCTGCAGAGCGCCGCTGCTTCTACCCAGACATTGTCTGGGGTCTTACTCCACCAAAATAGCTGATTGAAGCAATAATGATCATAACTGGTTGCTGCGATGTATTTAAAAGAAATAAATTTAAATATATAAAAAAAAATTCACAAAATGCAAAAATGATCATTATTTTTGTAAAATAACTGAAAGAAAATCAAACATTTTGAATGGGTGCACCTATGGCTGAGTGATTAGTGTTGCTGACTTGTTACTCTTGACCCCTCACCACCTCTGGCGGACGGGGCAAGAACTTTCATGTGGGGAGGTTTTCCAGCTAACATGCGGTGTGCCCATGGTTCTACCCAGACAAAAGTCGGGGGTCTTCCTCTACCAATAATTAACTGGATGTTGCCAATATGGTCTTAATTGTGTCTGTGTGATGTAACAAAAAAAACTTTTTTTTTTTTTTTTTAAAAGAATGCTTATTTGTGCTAATAAAGGATATAAAAAGTGGCATGTTTGGGGTTTAAACTACGGACCTCAAGTGCCTTGAGGGTAGCATTAAGCCCAAGAGCCATCCAGCTGATGCTGCGATTCATGAAAAGAGATTAACTTTACTTGATCGGAAGACTTAATCATTTTTGTTAAAAGAATTTTCCAAGAAATAACTGTTCACCTTAATGTTACAAACACATTAGATTTCATGGTGAAAAAAATATATAAAACTAATGATCAATGTTTAGGACTTTAAAAAGTGCTTCGGGCATACAGTTAAACTTACCTTAATTCACCAATGATGGTGGTTCACTTTTTTCCACTTTCTTTACTTTTTCTTTTTGGATGTAAACTAAACTAGCACACATGACCTTTAAGACTACACTTATAAGGTTAAAGTACTCATTCAAGTGTTTTAAGGAAGTATAACATCAGTGGATGTAAAATTGGATGCCTTTTAGTTTTTAGAGCCAATAGTTTTCTTTATTTTATTATTTTCATGTGAGGATTTTTGGGAAAAACAAGGTAAACTTGTTAATGTTTGTTTTATAATTTATTTAAAAAATAAATGATTAAATATGGTTTTTATGATCAATAATAGAAAATAAATAACATTGATATTTTTAGAAAATCAAATGATGATTAGTGATACAACATAATAACTGTGTAAATATAAACACAAAGTGCCCAGTGGTAAAATACTGACTAGATTAATCACATTTATGAAACGTCTAAGGAACACAGTATCAGGCAGTGTTTGCAACACAACTGTAAAAAACTGTATATATATAAATATATATCTGTAAAATAGCTTTCAATGACATGCGGTTTTAAAGTAAATTGATATACCATCTGATGCGCTGTTAGGTTTTACCAGACATCTGTCTGTTTTAACTGCCTTCAACAATACTTAGCCGGACGTCGCCAATATAACCGTAATATTGTATCGGTGCAATGTTACAACAATGAAGAAAAAAAAACCCACAAAGTTTTGTGCGATTCTAAAATTGGTAGATGACAAAATGTAGAAAAGCACGCTAAATCATTAGTTCACGTGATTTTTCAAAGTATAACCCCAATTATAAAAATAGACAACAATTAAGCCAAACAATGTACCGGTATCATAACGTCTGGATTTAAATAAAATGTTATTTGAGTTGGACGGTATTTTACACGTACTTAACAAGAACAAGAACTGTTTATGCAAATGTAAATGGTTCTGGTAGAGGAGTAGGCGTCACTATCAGAGGCGTAGAATTTATGTCGTCTGCAGAACGGGATAAGGCAATTCGTCGTTTGGCGCACGTGCAGCCATTTTGAACACTCAATGTTTCTGCTACATATTGATAAACACCATCAACGCACTTTGTTTTCCGGAGAATTGTTCTCGAAAAATACACTGGTTCACACAGATACAAACCACTTCGGTCGTCAATGCATTCTGAGCACTTGCATCGAGCTTCCGCAATGGCCATTGGGTAACGGTTCCAGTCGTGAGAGATGACGTAATAGAACGGGCACGTGCTTCGCTCTTCAATGGGGAGATCAAATTTTGGCGCGATGTTACTCGGGCATGTTTTGTTCCCTAGCAACAGCTGCTCAGAGAGTGCAGGAGTTGAGTCAATGCTGTCAGACGAAACTCTGAGAATCCGCTGTGCTTGTTGCAGTTTGGCCCGAACTGGTGTCGGCAGGATGACCGACATATGATCCGCAGCTTCAATATCCGACAGACGTTTTTCAATGTCGTCTGGTTCACGACACGTGGAGACCGCCGTCGGAACTGGATTACTTCGGACAAACACAATTGTGTAAACAAGAACCAATGCCTGAAATGAAAATTAAAATAAACTGTAAATCAAGAGCATTTATTTAATTAATATGTTTAATAAGCAGTCATAAATGGCGATTCGAACTGAAACATTGCTTGCCAGTGTATGGACAGATTTTTTAAACATTTTTGTAACAAATGACAAAACATTCAGTTGCGCTCGTAAAATGTGAAAAAAGACCTCGACAATAGCAGATCTGTATAAATACTTTCTGAAACTATGTCTTAGATAATTTTAAACGTTTTTAAATAATATTCATATTCTATTTTTTTCGTGAAAACCTTCATGGAGAAAGATATCAAATTTGAATTGATATAAATATATATACAAATACAAGACACAAATGTGCAGTTTCTTTTGACAATAAAAATAAATTCCAACTGACACGCTTATTGTTTATTTAGTTAATTATTCACTTACCGTAACTAATTCAATACCCTGGATACTGTTTGAGCTCATTTTGAAATGTCAAATTTGTTGAATGTGAACATGTGACAACTTCTTAAAAATTATTAACTTTACTTTTAAAAAGTCATAAAACTGTGAGGTCTTCAAAGTGTCTGTCGAGCCCGATGTTCCTCTGTAAATGATTCAAGACTAACAATTTCGTGCTTTTATATAAAGTATTGTCACAAAAAGGAAGTGCTCATTTTCCGTGGTTTCCCAATACAAGCACAATATACAGTAAGTCGGGTTTGTAGAAGGTAGAGAGCCCAAACGATTGTCGGGTCTTCCCCGTTCGTTGGATATATCTGGCAAGGTGAATGTTATTGGCTGACGTAACATTCGTCTACCCCGTTCGTGGTGTGCTTAAACATGCAATTAACATATAAAGCACATATAGATCTACTTCCACACGGAAATTTATTATCCTTCTTTACTTATCCCTTAGTTTTCTCGACAAGTCATGCATGCAGCATTATACATCAGTGAACCATATGAGCAGCTGACACGAGCAACAAGTTTTATTTTATTGATACAAGATTTACTTTGGGTAAGTTGCTAATTTAAGATTATGTTATTTTAACGAAAACACGTTCTGATTACAAGTCCCAATACTATCTTAACCATGAAATCATGCTAAATCTGTTCATAACTATGTTATACTAAAGTCTTAGCTGTTTACTCACTTTGCATATAGTTAAAAACGTGTATTAATGGCAGCAAATAGTACCGATCCTGATCGGACTACCAGGAGCGGATCCAGAAAATTTTGGTGGGGGTGGGGGGTTGACTATGAATCAAGATCCAACCAACTTTATCGCAGTAAATACTATAAATATATATATATATATATATATATATATATATATATTTATAGTATTTACTGCGATAAAGTATATATATATATATATATATATATATATATATATATATATATATATATATATATATATATATACAAACACAATTTACTGTAGGTGGGGGCTGCATCCCCCCCCCCACCACCCTCTGGATCCACCCCTGCAGACAATCCATAGCAGGACCTGGCAAATCTGGATCTGTACAATCGGTATTAATCGCAATTGTTCTCTACGGGTCAAGAGTTAATTTTTCACCTGCGTTAATCTAAATCCCCGATGTATATAGTTAATACAATAATGTATAAATTAAGTTATAAGAAATAAATGCCATTGTAAGACTGTGTATTCATATGTTAAAGTAACAACGCCAGAGAAGACGGGATTAATAAATATTAAATATTTGATCGCATGAGCTTCTGTTAGGCTAAGGGTAGAGAAGGAAGTAGTTACAATAATCTATTAATAGTCCATGTATCGGGGGAATCTTCGAATAATGATAGCTTCTATTTTTAAACTTCGAACATAGTGTAAGGTTGGTGTAAGTAATGTAAAAACAATTTGCTATTTGTCCATTAGTGAATACCAATGCCGTCTCTTAATGTTACACCAGGCAGTTTGCTGGCTTCCTCTTTAAATTGTTACTACTCCACCCCTTACCACGTGGGTTCGAGTTCCGGTCGGAGCAATAACTTTTATGTGAATAGGTCTTACAGCTGACCTGCCGGGCGCCGGTGACTGTATCCAGGTTCTTCCTCTTCTAATAATTAGCCGAATGCCGTCAATATGACTTAAATTCTGTCGGTGTGATGTTGTATATAAAACAAGTTAAATAAATACTCTTAACAATCAAGTATAGTCCCACCCCACCACCGACCTTTGCCAGACAGCCATTCCGGCAGTTCCCATATCAGTTTGTCCGCTCGTTAGTCTGTCTGTTTAAATGATGTTAAGTTATTAATATTGCTATTAAATTCATCCCCTTATCCCACTATACAATTTAACAGTGTTTTCTTGTTGAAGGTCATGTTCAACTGATGATCAGAACACGCTGACATCATCATTATTGTTGCATGACAATGATGATATACAATTAGTCATTTAAATAAACGTAAAATATAACTTCCTACATACTGGTGTGAGCGTGTTTTTCTTAAGACTTTCCCATATGCTCTATGAATAAAATCTATTCGGTTTGTGGGATTGATGGTCCCACTAACATTGTTTCAGTTCACCGAAGACGGTGTTGTTACGATCAACAGCGCAATAGAAAGTAAAGGCTAGCTACAAGTTTTAAAAGATACTTTATTAAACAAACAGGTTACGAATTATTACAATACATATATTAAACAAAAGAACAAAAAATCATTGATCTCATAAAAATTCTAAGCTGATCAAAATTCTAGGTCTACTGTTTCTCTGGGGTCTACTGTTTCTCTAGGGTCTACTGTTTCTCTAAAGTCTACTGTTTCTCTGGGGTCTACTGTTTCTCTGGGGTCTATTTTCTCTAAGATCTTCTGTTTCTCTGAGATCTACTGATTCTCTGAGGTCTCCTGTTTCTCTGGCGTCTACTGTTTCTCTGGCGTCTACTGTTTCTCTGGGGCCTACTGTTTCTCTTGGGTCTACTGTTTCGCTGGGGTTTACTGGTTCTCAGATATCTACTGTTTCCCTGATGTCTACTGTTTCTCTGGTGTCTACTGTTTCTCTTTGGGGCTTACTTTTTTATCTGGGGTCTACTGTTTCTCTGGTGTCTACTGTTTCTCTGGGGGTCTACTGTTTCTCTAGGGTCTATTTTCTCTAAGATCTACTGTTTGTCTGGAGTCTACTGTTTCTCATGGGTCTACTGGTTCTCTAGGGTTTATTTTCTCTAAGATCTACTGTTTCTGTGAGATCTACTGTTTCTCCGAGATCTACTGTTTCTCTGGGGTCTCCTGTTTCTCTGGGGTCTACTGTTTCTCTGAGATCTACTGTTTCTCAGAGATATACTCTTCCTCTGTGGCCTACTGTCTATCTGGGGCCTACTGTTTCTCTGGCGTCTACAGGATCTTAGAGATCTACTGTTTCTCTGTGGCCTACTGTCTATCTGGGGCCTACTGTTTCTCTGGCGTCTGCAGGATCTTAGAGATCTACTGTTTCTCTGGGGCCTGCTGTTACTAAGATATCTACTATTTCTCAGAGATCTTCTGTTTCTCTGAAATCTACTGCTTCTTTGGGGTCTACTGTTTCTCTAAGATCTAATATGTCTTCGGGGTATACTGTTTCTCAGAGATCTGCTGTTTCTCGGATGTCTACTTTTTCTTTGTAGCCTACGATTTCTCTAATGTCTATTTTTTTCATGGATCGACTGTTTCGCAGAGGTCTACGACATCTGTAAGGACTACTGTTTCTCTCTGGTCTACTACTTCCCTGATGTCTACTGTTTCTCTGAGGTTTGCTGTTTCTCCAGGGTCTACTGTTTTTTAAGGTCTTCTGTTTCTCTGAGGTCTACTGTTTCTCTGGGGTCTACCGTTTCTCTCAAGTCTATTTTCTTTTGAGGTCCACTGTTTCTCTTATGTTTACTGTTTCTCTGGGTTCTACTGTTTCCCTATGGTCTACCTTTTTCTCTCAGGTCTGCTGTTTCTCTAGGGTCTATTTTCCCTAAGATCTATTGTTTCTCTGAGATCTTCTGATTCTTTGAGGTCTACTGTTTCTCTGGGGCCTACTGCTTCTCTAGGGCCTACTGTTTCTCTGGGGTCTTCTGTTTCTCTGGGGTCTACAGGTTCTCAGAGATCTACTGTTTCTCTGATGTTTACTGTTTCTCTGGTGTCTACTGTTTCTCTTTTGTGGCTTACTGTTTATCTAGGGTCTACTGGTTCTCTGGGGTCTACGGTTTCTATGGGGTCTACTGTTTCTCTGGGGTCTATTATCTCTAAGATCTCCTGTTTCTATGAGGTCTACTGTTTCTCTGAGATCTACTGTTTCACTGGGGTATATTTTCTCTAAGTTCTACTGTTTCTCAGAGATCTACTGTTTCTCTGGGGCCTACTATTTCTCTGGGTCTATTGTTTCTATGAGCCCTAGTGTTCTTTGAGGTCCCCTGTTTCTCTGGGGTCGTATCCTTCTTTGAGATCTACTGTTTCTCTGAGGTCTACTATTTCTGTAAGCTCTATAAATTCTTCAAGATCCTCTTTTTGGCTGATGTCTACCGTTGCACGCTATCAGTCATCAAAGTTAGACCTCAAATACACTTTAAACTGATTTTACCTACTCTGATTTTTCGTCTTGCTTGAGGTTTACAGATTATAACTATCTTAATCGCTACCCCCCCCCCCCCCCCACCTCCCAGCAAGGTAGCAAGACTTACGATTCAGCCAATCAACAACTTCTCAAATTGGGGATTTTTTAAACGGATTCCTTCCGTGTAGATTGACGTTATCGCGTAGAACTATACACTTAATGTTCTCTCAGTTGTGACGGACAGTCTTTAAAATAGATACATGCCCTTGGTCTGAGTGAACAGTAAATCGCTCCCCAGGTATGTCTTATCACACCACGCTGCAAAGATAACCGTTTAAAACTATGTACAAACGCCGATCAACTTCTAAGATCACGTTATACCAACATCCGAGTAATCCGTTCTGACGTCGCTATCTTATTTTAGCAGAGATCCTCAACGTGCTTTTTAATAGATTTAAAAAAAAAAAAAAAAAAAAAAAAGAATGGACATTAAGAGCGATTTATTTCAATGCTCATACTTGTCTTTACTGAGATTAAAGTACAGTAACACATGTAAGACTGTATGCAGAAATTATGTACAAATGCATCAGAACATGGAGAAATGTAGCATTACATGCATTTGATATGGTCAGACTGTCGGGTAACATCTTTCATGCCTCTTTTATATACAGTGAAAGCAGCACTGCCACTGCAAGTGTTAAGTGGACACCGTCTACGATTTAGAGACTGTTGGCAGGCCGATATAAACCCAACTAACAAACATAAAACTAAGACACAACACCATATATTACACGTGCAGGCCTTATTATAGGCCCCACTGCCGAACAGCAATCTCTGCACCAAAAGTAACGTGCATCTGTAACATGTGTGTGTGTGTGTGCGCGCGCACGCGCGTGTGTGTGTTTCTCAATAGTATGTCATTATCAGTGTTATTCAAACGACAAAGTCAAATGATTTTTTACATTAAAAATATTTTAATTTTATTACATTTAAAATTGTACGGAACATTTGTAAGTCGATATCGATGAACACGTGCATATCTCCACAATGATCGCGTGCTTTCAGTCATGTATGATGTATACAGTATGTATATACTAATACATCTTTGTCAGGTGGGGATGGGGGGGGGGGGGGCGAAAAGTCCGAATTTGAGATACCTTCTGGGGGGTGGGGGGTGGAGGGGGTGGGTGGAGGGGGGGGGGTCCAGGGACATGCTCAGGGACCTCACCCTGAGAAATGTTTTTTCTAAAATGTCGGAGAAGCGTTCTAAAGTGTATCTGGACACAAAGTTAATAGTTTGAAATGGTTTTATTAAGCTGTTTCTGAAAGTGTGAAAAATGTGAGAACCTTTGAAAGGAAGAGATTTTGTCCTTGGGGTGGGGTGGAGGGGGGGGGGGGGTATTTTTTTTGCTACAAATGCTAGAACTATTGCCACTGTTTGTGTTTTTATTCTGTTTGGATATAACTTTATACTGCATTTTGGTCACTTCTGTCAGAATCAATCTCAATGCTGTGGCCTCAATATATTTTCGTAATTCACGAAAATCTCATTTTTATAAAACAAAAACAAAAATCCTGTTTGCATCTTTTAAACATCTTGACATTATCTGAAAAAGTTAACCTAAGTACACTAAAAATCTATTGGGTACCTGCAAAGGTGACCAACAATCGGAACACCTCGGCTTCGGCATCTGCATTACCGTCGAGTGCCGATAAAGCCCCCCCCCCCCCTTCTCGCCCCTCCACCGGTAAATCCGGGCCTGCATTTTGTACTTTACCTAGGGAGGAGTAGTCTGGATTACCTGCCCTTTGTCTAAACACAAAGGGTCAGGCACAAACGAATTAATGGCGGCGGCAATGGAATCGCTAAGTTTACGAGCTAATAGCAAAAGGCGGGTCATTGTGATAGTATTGATTTATTGGTCAATATCAATGTTGTAGTTTTCATTCGTGTAAAGCGTTGTTAAGGAGCTATTACTTATGATGAGATTTTACATTCCTGACAAGTTGAATATTTTTCGGACAAATTTACGCAGTGTAATTTCGGACATTATTTATTTAATTGATAAATATTAAGTTAAAAAATAATTTAAGTGAAAATTTCAGTTCCCCATATTTACTTCATTAGGTAATTAATATTGAAAATTATTACATCTGTGTGAAATGCATTCATAGAACATTTCTTTTATGCAAAAATAAGTCATTTTAAAACAAAAGTATAAATGTAATGGTGTTAAGAAAATTTTTAATAATTTTAAGTTTTGACTTAAGATGCTTTGTGAATACGGCCCCTAGGAGTGGCATGTTAAATTTGGTAAAGAGATCTTATTATTACTTTATTATCGCCATTTTCACTATATTTGTCCATTTTTAAACAAAAAAATATTTTTTATGCCGCTAGGATGTTGTTTTAGCTGAAAAATGGTATGTAACGTGACAATATGCACTGTGTATTAATTTGAAGAGCTAAAAATGATGGTTTTTCAGCATTATGTTGTATCATTTAAATATTACTAAGACTGCATAGCAAAATATTTTATTTTGCATTAACAATTTATACTCATTGGTTATATTTCACTATAAACATTTCTTTCTAGTTTAATTAGCTTTTTGTTTCATCAATTTTTAAGACAAAAATAAAAAAAAATTGACAGGGGTTTGTATACAAGTAGAGTTTGTTATACATTTTGATAATTTCTTTCAAACTGAAATTAAGAAGCCAATGAATTGAAAAAGAAATTAATATTAAAATGATTTGCAGTTTATTTTTTAAGATTTATATGTATTTAACACAAAAACATACCTAACTTTGAACTAGCTTTTGTGTGCAATGTTTTTAATTATGTCATTCCTGCACACCTGCAAAGGGTAATATTTTGTAGTGTCTGCAACAGAGCTTCACACATTACAAAAACAGGAGATACAAAGTTTACTTTGCTGTTATATAAATTGCCTTGGGCACATGTTTCTACAATCCAAGCGCTTTCACCAAATGCTTTAAGGTTTTTTTCGCATTTAATGAAAAGCTTTGTTTGCAACGGTGTAGTGTCCGCAACATAAATATTAATATGCTTCTAAATAAGGCATTTTTCATGTTCTCAAAGTTGTTTTTGCTAATAAATGTTTGGTTTGATTGCAGTTATATAAAAAAAGTGAAATAAATATTATTGTCTAGTCTGATTTTCTGCCAAACAGGACATAACAGTGAAATTAATGTACTTCTAATATGGGCCAATCAGGATATTCAATGTATTTTAACATACATAATGTATATACCAATTGAATGATGAAAGACAGTCCAGGTAACTTAAAAGAAATAAAAAAGATGTGACTTATCTGAGACCAGAAAAAGGGTTTACACATTTATTTTTTTTAATTATGTGTTGCGGACACTACAAGATGTCTTTCATCCTTCATGTACCAATAATAGGTCTTATTGTTGAAGAACTGATGAAATAATACTTCTATTTTAAAAAGCTTCATCTCAAAAAGCTTAATTGATACCAATTGCAGTCAGGATCAAACACCATTTTTGCGTTTATCATCTTAATCACATCAATATAAGTTGGTCATTCAAAGGAAGTACTGTTGTAAGAATTCTTAAAAAATCTAGGCTTACCAGTATGTTGATTTCTCTTTTGTTTTTGCCAGACAACTGAACTATTTAGATATGCAAATTAATAAATCGATAGACTATTTACATGAAACATGCATATAATGATATAACATTATCTAATGAAAAATAAGAAGTTAAAATTAAGCCTAAATGTCAGTTAATGTGTAACATAATACTAATATGGCAACTTATATTAACACGAAGTCTGGTCAGTATAATTATTATTTATGTACAGTGAGTTAGTTCTTCTATGCACTAGGAACTGGGGCAAACATTTATGCATGATAATTCTAAATCAAACTACGGTATATGATTATCAAAAACATAAGCAAGTTAACTGCCATTCCTTGTCAACACCAGCAATGTCATTTGAAATGTTTTAAAATATTACTGTGTGCATGTATACTCAACTCACAGGAAAATTCTTTTAATGCCTTTTTTTTGTTATTTCTTTTAGATCTGATTAATGGAATTTGTTAAAAATGATTAGAGTGTTCATCATTATTTTGATTTTTTGTTTTTGTTTAATAACAATGTCAGGTATACAGAAAGGTATTATTGCCACTAATTTGGTTTTCATTCAATTTGATTTTTTAAAAACAATATTAAATAATGATTTAAGAGAATAGAGTGTGTCATTTACACAACTAGTGTGACATTTGCCAAATGTTTCCTTTGAAGGTGACAAAAATTAACAAGAAATGCTATTATAAAATGAAATACTGCTAATGTTTCTGTAAGAAAAGTCCCCAGGAAGCATGAAGTCCAAACAAATGAGTGCAAAACACTTACTTAATTTGACTTAGCATTTGCATATTCAATGTTATTATTTGCTATCAGTTTTTAAGTGTTTTTATATAAATTAACAACATTAAAACACACAATTTTATCTTCAGTAATTTAGGAAAACTATTTTTTAAAGTTTGCATTGATTTAAGACAACAAATCTGAAGTTTCTACAACATTTAAGACTCCTTATTTTTTATGTTCACTTATTTGTTAGTTTGTATGTTCTACTCTTAAGTTTTTGCATTTTGCCATTGTAAAGATTCTATTAAAATTATTATATCAACACAAAAATGAGGAGCATGTGTCTAGGTGGATCAGACAGTAAGAATAACAGTACATATTGTGCAATTCTTAGAATGCCCTAATTTTGAAATAGTGCTCTTTCATACACATGGTAAATGATGAAATATTCAAGTAAGTTAATAAAATGACATAACAAGCATCCCACAATAACTGTATAAGCACAATATCTTTGATTATATTGTAACATTTACATTTAACTCATTGTGCCCTACAGCTAATTGACCAGTTGTACCCTAGAGGCATTTCTCCAGTTATGCCCTACACCTGGTGGGGGTCTTATCTGCCCCTCATGCCGAGACACATCTGGTGTGGATTACCGGTCAGTGGAAGATATTGGGGGTGGGTGTATACACAACACAATAAACATGTCATTTTGGAAGTACTCTAAAGGGATATTTTCACATACTTGAAGCATAGAAAGTGCTTTACACAACCATGTAATTTTTAACACGATATGAGAAGAAATACTTCAGAAAAGAGTGAAATCTGAAGAACATGTAAGATTGACAATATCAAAATTAACACAGTTCAAATTATTAAAGTGAAGAATATTGACCTCATCAAGTCTTTTTCATGTTTATAACGTAAATAACACTGCTTTATATAATATTTTTATATAATGAGTAACTTTAAAACAGTCGGCCATCTTTGATTTAAAGTTGCGATTTACCGGTAGTTTGAGAAAATAACACTCTTAAACTTCATATATGATAGAAATCTTCGGCGATTTCCAAGAGTTAGATTGTGTCTTTTATCTATTTATATCTGCAATTATCATATAATTATTGGATCTGACGTAGGTAATTCCACATATCCGCCGATACATATGCGTATAAGTAGGAATTTTAAAGCTAACAGTAAGACACATCGCCGTTTTTAATTCATTGTGTTTACATCCGGGTTACATGAAATTCCAATATATTATATAACAAGGTTTCTGATTGGCTGAGATCGAAGTATAAATTAATCATTTGAAAACTGCTTTTACGATCGTATTTCAGCCGAGAAATGTTTCAAATTAGATGTGAATCACTTCAATCAGAGAAAATGTCGCCGATTTTTCTGTTGCTCGATACAATAAATGAAAAAACAAAAAAGGATTTAAGCCGATAGATTTAGATTACGATGACATTAGCATTTACGATACTGTGATGTACTTGATTGGCCGAGACTCGAAAGTGATTGAAAACATGAGTTTTAACCAGCAAATATGATGGACGCATTAACGCGGCGTTCGGCAGTAGCCGAGACATTTTCAGGGCCGCCTTAACGCGGCGCTCGGCGCCAGACACAGGTAAAATGCGACGCGATAAGTCGTCTCCCGGCATGAGGAGGCTGTTTTTCGTGCCGCTTTAATGCGTCATCAACTTCAACTTCAACTTCAACTTTGTACTGCCAAAAGTCAATACTGACTACATAAGGCAGGCGCAAGTCCTGAACATTGACAATTTAAGACTAATAATTTAAAAAAATCAATTAAAAAGCATAAAACTTATTTAGGCCATTTGCAAATGCAGGTACAGTTGGGGCATCCTTAATCTCAGTCGGTAGTCCGTTCCAAAGTCGTATAGCCCGCGGAAAGAATGAGTTCATGTGGTGTTTTGTTTTTGAGTGGGGAATAAGGAATTTGTTGTTTCGTGTAGTTGTGAGATAACAGTGATCGACATTGACCTGTTTGTTATGTATTTTGTGTAGCATTTTGAGACTGTCTTGAATTCTGCGTTGCTCGAGAGTAGACCACTTTAAATCTCTGAGCATGTTAGTGACACTGCTTGTGTAGTGGTAGTCATTTTGAACATACCTTGCGGCTGACCTCATTAGGGTACAATGAGTTAAGATACATGTAATATATGTAGTGTCCGCATGGCAATGTAATACTTTCTTAATAAACATAACTAAAACACATTCGTATTGATCACAATGCAAAACAAAATCATTTTATAATCATTTTACAAGAGAACTTATGATCACATATCCGAAATATCACAATCTTCGTATTTGTCCGAAAAGTACTCAACTTATTGAAATTTAAAAAAAAAAATAACATACGGAAATGCTCCACGAAAATAAACCTTACCTTTAAGAATTTTATATATACATATCGATTGAAAATTGAACAATATCCCGATGAACAACTTTTGAAAGTATTTGGTTAACTTACAGCTATCATTGCGTCGGCCATTGTTTCGTCAATGCCAGACTTCTATTATGTTTACAATAGAAGCTGGGAACCAGACTATTATGTTTACAATAGAAGCTGGGAACCAGACTAAGGGAGGAGCCGATACTCAGTTCAACAACTTGTTGCTCAATCACATTGTCATGTTATATCTTGTTAAAACACCAGCACCGTGTACATGCATTCGACAAAAAATAAAATGATTTAATCTATTCTGCTCTGGGACAACTAAGCAGAAAGAGCCGAGCCGAGCATTAGCGAACGTGTATTTTCCGTTATTTTCCGTGTCTCTCCGGGCATTTCCGTTATACGGTTGTAGAGGTTATAACAATTTTCTCAACTTCAAAGTAGACATGGCTTACTTAATTTCAATCGATAACTTATCTCTTGTTTAAAATTACACACTAAATTAAGTCGGACGTTATTGGAAACAAAATGTCCATTTTTGCCTAGATTGGAGAGTAAAGGTCAAAGATCAAACAAACTGTCAAACAGGAAAAGGAAAGTAGATCTACAAGCTCGTCTAGTAATGGCAGAAATAGATGAACTGGATATTAACCCTCTGTTTACAGCGTTGCAGGTGAAATATTTCGATTTATAAGACACATGGTGAATTAAAAATACATAATAATGTCAACTAATAAAATAGGATTATACTAAAGTAGATCAAGGGAAAAGTGTTTTGCCATGTTTTCATCAAGTTCAGATCTTAAAACTTCTCCGACACTTAAATAATAACCAGTTGAAATGTGAATTACGTTTCTTGCTACTAAGCATCTCTGTAAACCATAGCAAACACTAAACACAGGGCACAATAGCAATAAACCTAAATATGTCTTTGCTTTCAACAGCAAGTCAAATGTCTGTAAGAGAAATGTGTTTTCTCATGAATCTGTTAATTTATTTTGTGTAACTTCTACATTTCACATTACCAATAAACTCTGTATCTAAATGTACCATTATTTGACAATTTCCAAATACTTGATACATATGTATCCTGGTGTTACCAATATTCAACAATTTGAGACCATTTGTCTTCGACACATATGTATCCTGGTGTTACCAATATTCAACAATTTGAGACCATTTGTCTTCGACACTTTTCAAATAAAGATGAACTGCAATCCTTGATTATTTCAGTAAAATCCTTAAGATTAACTTTTAACTACTAATCAAGAAACATCTTAAAACTCTCTGAAAAGTGCTGACAAGTTTAAAATATCCATCCCTGTCAAGTTTATTAGAAAATTGGTAACTTGACAATGCTATTTTCAGACCACATTTTCATCTATATACCTAAAGGCCCAGAATGACTGCCTCATCATCTGTATACCTCACTCTGACAGCCTGGCAGGGGCGCAGATCACTAGGAAATTTGTGGGTAGGTGTAAATCACATATCTTGAAATTAGTATAGTGTATATTTTTTGTTGGTTTATGATCTAGATTTCTCCTTCAGTACTGGAGAACCTTTGGGAAATCCCTGACCATGAGTTTGCTGCACCTGACCACATAGGTTCAAGTTGTAGCCACAACATAATTATCAGTGTAAAAAAGTTCAAGTTGACTAGTTCTATCCAGATACAGTGTATATATTGTCTGGAATCTTTCTCTTTGAATTGTAGCTGGACTTTGCTATATTGACCTTTCTGTATCTCAATGATGTTTATATCAAAAGAAAATACCTGCAAGAATTCTGGTTGGTTTGAAGTGAATACACAAAATATTAAACTCCTATTCAAACTGTGTCTTACCTTAAATGGTTTTATGCATAAAATCACATCTTCAATTATGTTTTGCGGGTAAACATTCATTTCTGAAAACTATTATTTGGTTGTTTTTTTTGTGCTTAAAATTAGATTGCAGCGACACAAGGATGGTCAATGAAGCCATAGCCAGCTATTAGTTATTTAACATCAATATTTTTGAAAAGTATTATAACATCAGTATTTATTTAGAAACATTTTTTTAGCTTAAGAAAAGGGATAGATATCTAGCAACATAATAGAAAAGAAAAATAAACTTAAGTGTTTCATCACAATAACTGGAAAAACAAAACAACAATAAAACATTCACAATTAGACAAAAAATATGTTTCTCTTTTCAGAAACTCATATTCTCAGGCCATCACCTTATTTTAAAAGGTAAGGATAAATGTGCCTTATGCTTATCATTTTTAGAAACATTTTTCTTATAAATTTTATTTTATGTGACTGGGTGTGGTGTCATGTCAGGTGTTCACAGCATTCTATACACCGTGAGGGCAGCACTATATCAGCTTCAAGTGGACACCATCTCCAGATTTCTGAAATACTTTTGGTGGGATGATAAACCCATCTAACAATTCACCACTACAGTTTAATTAGATCTAGTACTTTAGTAGCATTTTAGTACTTGGCATGTGTTATTTCAGTACTTAGGGTATGTTTTAATTTAACAATTAATTA
The DNA here is from genome assembly GCA_007844125.1 of Sinonovacula constricta. Classification (NCBI taxonomy): domain Eukaryota; kingdom Metazoa; phylum Mollusca; class Bivalvia; order Cardiida; family Solecurtidae; genus Sinonovacula; species Sinonovacula constricta. The sequence goes on from CM017562.1 coordinate 11,764,026, forward strand.
ATTAATGTTTACATATATTCATTTTCTGTATAATGACTAGTCCATTTTACCTTGATCTTCATTCTCTAAAATAAATCTACTTCGTGGCAAAATAAGATTGTTATGGTGGGAGGTCTGTGTACAGCTAACCCCCTCCGCTCAGCATAAGTTCATGGACTGTACATAAAATTATAAAAATATATAAATTCAATATCATAAAGTAGAAATATAAGGCTTGAAAGGTGCTTGTGAGTTGCATGTGGAGCATAATATTGTCTGTGGAAATTTGAGGACAAATTTCAAGCTGCCTGGGTGTATGTAGCTGGGTGATAGGGAGAGAATGTTTAACCAGTCCGTTTAGCTCAGTCAGTAGAGCATTCGCCCTGTTAGCGAAGGGTTCCGGGTACGGGTCCCAGACTGACTGCACATTTGTTCCCTTTGTTCCTATTCTTTATTTGATTGTGAAATGGATTATTTCTTTGTTGCAGCAAGTTCATGACTTTGTTGACAGACAAACAATGTGTCTCATTAGATGATACGGGTGAATATCTTTGTACAGAAGATGGTAAGGGTGATTTTGTTTTCTTTGCCTATTTTGATGCAGCAAACAACTATAATTTATTATTTATAAATATTCATTTTATGTTCACAGTCTTGTTCATTTTTATGTCATGGCTATTAGAGATATGCTGATTCATGTTTCTAAATCCTGTTTGTTGTTTATTTTGTTACATCACTCTGACTTAATTATGGTCATATTATGTCTAGCTAATTATTGGTGACTGAAGACCCTAGACATTTGTCTTGGTGGAGACACCAGTGCACCAAAGGTCAGCTGGAAGACTTCTTTACATTAAAGTTCTCACTCCTGCTGGGATTTGAACCCGTGTGGTGGAGTCCCAAGTTTGTTACTCTTTGGCCACAAGGGCATCTCTGGGATCCTGTTTTATACTATTACTCTTGTCTTTTTCTTAGACATTCCTGATCATCCATTGGCATATTCTTTATGTAACTTAGCCCAATAAATGATGCAAACATTGTTTATAGTCAATTTGGTACACCTTCATAATTAATGTAGTATCATTTACTTTTTTCATGTACATAATTAATGTAGTATCATTTACTTTTTTCATGTACATAATTAATGTTGTATCATTTTTTTTCACTTGCATAATTAATGTAATATCTTTTACTTTTTTCACATACATAATTAATGTAGTATCATTTACTTTTTTCACATACATAATTAATGTAGTATCATTTACTTTTTTCACATACATAATTAATGTAGTATCATTTACTTTTGTCACAAACATAATTATTGTAGTATCATTTACTTTTTTCTTAACAGTTAGTGCAAAACTCTTTTTTTTTTTATGTGATTTTTTGTCTTAGCACGATTGAGTGTTACTGTTATGTTACAGGGTTTCCAGACAAGGTTCAGTCTAAGATTCTAAGCGAGGAGCTTGGCTACAATAAGGTAACTGTCAATCACATCCACTGTACTCTTGCTTTAGAAAACAGTTGTTGTATTATAAGGTCAGCTGCTATTTTATTGAAAATATGTTTAAATTTATTCAGAAATAGTTATTTTATAAATTCTTGATGGTCAGTTTTTGGATGTAGAAAGTATGCATTGTGTGGTATTTGATATTTTCTGTGTGATACAAAAAACAAAAGCATGTCAGTGTTAAACTGGACATTAAACTATTAAAAAAATTAAATCTTGCACTTTACCTGGTGGCGCAGCTGGTAGATCAAAGGCTTGGGGTACAGGAGACCCCAGGTTCAATCCCGAATCACGACCTAACAAAGTCGTTGAAAATGGTAGTGGTGTAGCTCCTTGGCCAATGCTCTTGGACATACGAGGATAGTTCCACGACTGTTCTATTCAGTGTTAGGAAAATGTGACTGGGTGTGGTATTATGCCAGGTGTTCAGGGCATGCTATCCACAGTACAGGCATCACTATATCTGCTTCAAGCTGACACCGTCTACACATAACTGAAAAACTGTTGATGGGACAATAAACCCAATAAATTAACAAGCAGACACCTTCAGCAGTCTTTAAGCAATGAATAACAACAGTATTATTGAGTAGTAAGAAAGTATGTTATAAAATTGTACTAGTTAAACATGTGCTCGAGTTTTTCTATGTTTTTCTGTTGTGCTATTTCTGTTTTGCTATTTCTGTTGTGCTTTCTATTGTACTATTTCTGTTTTCTTTGTTATAGGATTACAAGCCATACAAAATATTGATCATTGATAAACCACTTGATGAAACTGTGCTGGTAAGTTGTCATCAACATTGAGTTTTATTTATTCCTTACATTTTACATTCATTGCACGAACACAATTATTGTCATATTGTCACCAGACCTGGTAGCGCAATCAGTAAATCATTGGCTCCAGGTACGGGAGGCCCTGGGTTCAACCTCGGGCCGCAGTCTACCATAGTTGTAAAAAATGGTAATGGTATAGCTCCCTTGCTAACGCTCAAGTAAATATAAGGGTAGTTCCACGACTGGTTCCCCCGGTGTCAGGATAATGTGAATTGGTATGATATCACGCCAGGTGTTCACGGCAAGCTATACACAATGAAGGCAGCACTATATCTGTTACAAGTGGACATCATCTTCAAATACCAGTAACTAAAATACTGTTGCTGGGACAATAAACCCAACAAACAAATCATATTATCAATGTTCACCTTAAATTGGTAAAGAACCTTTCACATTTTATGGATAGAACTGCCAAAGCTCTCTAGATCAACTGAAACTTGCCACACAAATGATCCTACCCAGATCGTGCCTCAAACCTACATATGAGGGTATGAGAAATTTCTCTTATTGAATAAATGATGGGGTACTTTCGTGAAATGGAAGATGTTTTCCTTGTTAGTTAATGTCCAACGTATTCCAAACAGTAGTTAGGTCCTTTTAGTTGTAATTCTTGGACTTTATCGCCTGTTCTTTTGTAAATATTGCAATTACAAACAGTAAAATTTATTACTTTTGCATAAATAGAAGCTTAAAATTCATAGAAATACTTATATAGATAGGTTATATAAAAAAGAAAATGGAAATGTTTGTTGATGATGGTTAACCTGGGTATCAAAAGAAAGGCGTAAAGTCAACAAACTCTCCATAGAGCACAATCATAATAACCGAGTAAAACAAATGAAAGGACCTACTTGCATTTAGGGATTATTCAGGGGAGACAATTCATTAATGTCTCATTGTGGTATAGTTTATTCCGATAATATGACCAGAATAAATAACCCTAATAATATGAGTTTCTAGCAGTAAAGGCACTGTTCATATATTTAAACATTATTAATCTAAGTAGGTAAATAAGTTAAGTTAAACCTTTTACTTTATGTTTACAAATGGTTTCATCATAGTTTGAATGATATTTCTAAAAGTGTTTTGGTACTTGATACTCAAGAATAAATTTTAGTGCCTGTTACATGCCTGTGATTTGTCTTTTGAAAAATGAATGTGCTTTTTAATGAATCTATGTTGACAGAAGAAGGAATCACGCCAAAATGTCACATGTTCTGGGGAATTTACACAGAAGCTTACCTTAAAAGAGTAAGTACGTTTGTTTTCTTCAAATAGATTTTTTTAACCCTTTTCTTTTTCGAAACAATATTCACACATTTTTCATAAAAACAAACTGCCTCCTCATGGTGTCTCTAGCAAGGAAAGGTTTAATTGCTTATATACACCCATTGGCTTCCTTAAGGTTCTGGAGTCTTAGTTCAGTCATACCACAATCATTTAAACAGTCAAACTTTGATAACTTAAGTTTGAAGGAAACACCATAAGTACATCAATGTATCTGTGATATGGTTTCATGTTATAAAATGTACAGATTTTTTTCTTTGGGATTGAAAACAAGGGTGGTACAATTAATTGGTAAGTAAATAATTACCAACTTTTGTATATATTCATTATTTATTTAAACATAAAGCTTATACATCATTATATTTTGGAATATTCCTTGTAAAATGTGAATAACATAACAGAAAAACAGTGGAAGCTATGAAAAATATGTACTTTAGTGCACATACATGTACATCCAAACAAGGCATATTAGGAAAGAGTTAAAGTGACCCATAAAATAAGCATGAGACTCATGTAAAATGTATATTGTTTAGCTTCTCGGTGTAACTGTTGTCTTATATCCCATAAGGTTTAACTGAAGTTCTTTAATATATTAATATTTGGGGTCCAAGTGAAAGGGGCCCAGATAGAATTTAAAATGCTAGATGAGTTTGGTTTAGTAGAATCTGATTAAAATTCTTCTTTAATTCTCCATTCTATTGCTTATTTATAATGACTTACTTCATGTCTGTAATGTAGGTCTTTTTCTAATAGAAAAAATAACTATTTATTTTGGTAGTTTTCATGTTGCTGAAGAATGGGCCATAGCAATTGCATTGTCAGACTGTACCTGTATCATTCTGTTCGTCCATCAGTCCTATTTCTGTGTCATGGCTATAACTTCCATATATCTACAGTACCTTATTATCTTACAGAAGTACACAGGAAAGGTTGTCAGGCTTGTCATTAACAAGTGTAGCAATTAAGGTCAAGGTCCCATTTGAGATAATTCATTATAACAGCCTTCTTTTGCTTTATTGTAGTGTCTCACCTGTAACATTTCCACATTTTACTGTTTCATTATGCTTCACTATTTTACTGACATATACATGAAGGCATGTCCTGCATACCATTTGCAAATATAACCCTCAAGGTCAAGGTTATACTTTATGTCATTGCATCTGCTAAGGAATATGTTAATTCCTTTGAAAAATACTTGTTTACCGCTTTATTTTGTTACAGGTGTCAAGAGTTCCTCAGAGCTTATGTTGAATTTGCAAAGGTATGGTTCCAAGGATTAGATAGATAATTAATTGAAAAAAGATGATGATGATGATGATGATGATGATGATGATGATTGTATAGATGCTAGCATCACTAAATGACTAATCTGTGTCTTCACTGTTTGCAAATCCTTGTTAATACTTGCTGAAAAATTAAAAGTTTTAGTAATTTATAACTGTGAGCCAATAACTACTTTATTTTTAGAATATGGCCAATGTATAACAAATTTTACTCTGAATTTAATTTTCAAACTTAAAAACGATTAAGTGGTACATGTCTTTTTGTTTTTTGGAAGGATGAATTTTTCATAAATGATTGGGTTACCTAGGTACTGTTTATAATTCAGCCCCTAAAGGAGCTGGAGGGGGAGATACACAAGTTCAATCATAACTACGTCCTGCTGAAAGACTTCCTCGACGATGCAATTCAGCGCCTGAACACCATCAGTGTGTCTGCAGCAGAGGTATGGACCAGGGCAGTAAAATTTAGTACGCGAGGCCCCTGTTCGATCCCGGGCCGCAACATACAAAAGTCATTAAAAATAGTGGTATAGCTCACTTGCTAACACTCAAGAAAATATAAGGGTAGTTCCAAGACTGGTTGGCCTGGTGTCAGGATTATGTGACTGGGTGTGGTATCATGCCAGGTATTCACAGCACGTTATACACAGTGAAGGCAGCACTATATCTGTTTAAAGTAGACATCATCTCCAGATAACTGATATACTGTTGGTGGGATGATAAACCTAATCAACAAACAATAAATTAAAAGTGGTTGCATAAATGACAAGATCGGGGGAGATAATCTTTCACCCTGTGCTGGTTGCATAACACATACGGCGTTTGACAGAATGCCGTATTTCTACATGTTTTTGATGGTATTTTATGTATAAAGTTGTTCATTTTGTGTTGCATCTTACAGTCTCATTTACATCTGGTTTACATACTGTATATGTTGATCATGTAGTGTGATTTTGATATGAAGATGATATTATCGGCTGTGCTGCTGTTGCTGCTGCTGCTGATTTTGTTGATGATGACAGTGAAAGTGTATGATAATGATTGCAATGATGATGATGTAAATGAAGACTCTGATGATGGAAATAATGATGGTGGTGGCATTGGTGGGGATGATAATGATGTTGATGATGATGATGATGATGATGGATGATGATGATGATGCTGCTGATGATGATGATGATGATGATGGATGATAGATGATGATGGATGATGAAGATGATTGATGACAATGATGATGGATGATAATGGATGATGATGTTGATATTGATGATGATGATGATGATGACATTGCTAGTGTTGATAATCAGATGATTGTGTTGGTTTCATATTGTATATCTTGCATATCTTACAGAGCTGCCTAAGCAAGCTTCCCAAGTCTCAGTCAACCTCTTATAAATTCAGTGATGCTGTCAACTCAGCCATTGAAACGTAAGTGTCTTGATATTTGAGTCTGTTGAGTTCTGTATTTAGGCTTAAAAAAAAAGAAGTTTTTTTAGTACCACCACAATTTTTTTTTCTGGCAGCATGAGGACTTTTTATGTCTTAAGTTTTTTTAATGAAATAAAAACAAAATTGAAAAATATAGATTAAATATTAACAAATCTAGAAGCCAAAAATTATTGATATTGTTTTATGTTTTAGCAACTTTGACAAGTATTGTATCTAAAAAAAAATTAGTTATCTGGCATTCTTACATTAAAGGCCTATCTGAAACTTTAAAGTTTTTGTAGATAAGGATGCTTTATTCTCGTTATTGTTTTGACTGGATAAAATTCTCTTGATACACTGAAACATTTAACTTTCACACCTCTGGTATCAAAACTTTACCATGTCGTGCCATATTTTCAGTCAGCAGACATTCACATTATAAGTTAAGTCCCTTGCATTTTATTTGTTTTCGGCAGAAATTACTTCTAAATGAGATTGAATTAATAGTCCATCAACAAAAATGATGTCAACTATGGTGGGATGTTTTGATTTTACTCGTCCACTTTTTAACCAATTTAACTTTCAATCCTCGAGACTTAACAAGGTTTCTAAGTCAGTTGCAATCTCTTGCCAGAGTGTCGGTTTGAAGGCACTGTCAGGATGCTATTGTTATAAGCAGTTAATTTATTTTGTTATTTTTTGACTCATTATTGCAGATGACATTTAAAAAAAAAATTGAAGATACACCAAATGCATGGGTTTATCATGGTTAAGAAGAAACGTTTCAGCAAAATTATTCTAATAATTTTTTTAGTCATAATATTCCTGCTGTGTCCTTCTTGTGATGACATTATCTTTTTAATGAATAAAGCCTCAACAATACATGGACCCATAGAGCCTAGAAGAAGAGTATTTTTTCAACTGATTACTTTTAGAATATATACTTTTTCTATTACAGCTTTACAATTGGAAGTGTTCATAATAAACTGTACCCAGTCATATGTGCCAGACATGTCCAAGAAGATGAGATGATGGTGGTGAAGTGTCGAAGATTAACAGGCTTGACCCCTGACCTTCTGGGCGTCCCTGAGGCACTGTGCTGCCCACTACCTGCTGCTGTATGTAAAAACTGAAGAAAAAAATCTCTGATAATTGTAGCCACATTTTGTAACAAAAAATTGAGTAACCAATCAATTGCGCTTATTTATACCATGAAACAATACAATATTTTCAATATTGGTATGCATGTGGATAGATTCTAATTGTATTTTCTCTATGAAGGCATAGCACAATTAAGATCTATCCTCCTTCTGTACATAGTCATCAATGTTATATTCTTAAATCTGTAGGGGTTCCAGTGAACAAGTGGTTAGAGTTGCTGTCTTGAAACACCTCAGCCCCTCTCTGGGGACCCGGTCGGGTCAAGAACTTTCATGTGGGGATGTTTTCCAGCTAACCTGCGGTCACGGTGGTTCTACCCAGATGTAAGTTTGGGGTCTGCCTCCATCAATTATTAGCTGAACATTACCAATATGACCATAATTGTGTCAGTTCATTGTAACAAAAAACAAAAACAAACGAAACTTAAATGTGTTGGTTTTTTTTAAAACAAACTGACATAATTTCATGATGAAATGTTCAGAGTATCTGGTGGGGAAATAGATCGATCAAAAGAGTCACAGTTGCATCAAAAGTTCTGTTCTTTAACTTCTATGCATGTTATTTTTGTCTTTCTAGGTTGTTGAACTGGCTACCCTTGATGGACTGGCCACTCCTATAGAGAAATTGTTTTGTCTAAAGTCAACCTTGGTAAGTAAAAAGTGTAGGGAAGTGATAAGGAGAGAATGTGTAAGCAGTTTGATTAGCTAAGTTGAAAGACCATTCGACCTGTTACTGAAGGATCCCCAGTTCATGTCTAGTACTGGCCTCACATTTTTCTCTCACTATTACAGAAGTTGTGAAAATTATCACAAAAAATCCCTAAATCATTTTTGTATATACAATTTTTATAGTATTTTGATAATTACTCTAGCTTATTTTGTATTCTAAAACTGAGTGAAAAAACAACAGTTTGTCACCCTAGCTTTTAAAGATAACAAAACATTTAAATGAGTCGCAAGAACCTGATAATCATATTAAATTATGTTCCAGCAAACTTATTATACCCACACAATGAAGTTTGAGGTTGCAAGGGCGTTTGCTAGAATCAGGTTGTCTCTTCCTGCCCTTCCATCTGTCAATTTGTCAGTTTGTTCATGGACACATTTTTGTCTGGGCATCTAGTCTTACAGTTTTGTGTCAATTTTGATGAAACCTATTGATCATCATAAGAATCATTGGAACCTGTGCACCTGTTATTTCTGTTACAATCAGATGTAAAATGCAGGATCTTCTGCCCTGTTTAAAGATATCGCAAACATCAACAATCAGCGAAATTAACACGATCCGATCATCTATGGAGACTAAATTCAAGTATAGACATGTCAATTTTATAAAGATTGTTACCCGACGGGCAGTTGTTTTATCTGGATTATAAAAGTCAGTTCAGAAAGAAATTGGGTGGATTTTGCACAAATGGTGCCTCCATTTACAGTACAGTATCGATTACTAAACCTTAAAAATGATCTTGTTGTTTCTGAAACTAAACATCAGCATGTAAAAGGTGTTTTGGGTCAATAAACCTCTAAATGTTACACGTTCAAATGGCATGTAATTATTGGATGTTAATTTTGAAGATTGCATGAATATAAGCAAAACTTGTTTCTTTTTTGAGATTTATTGACTCAAAACACCTTTTACATTTTACATGTGCACTTTTAGCCATTTTATTACAAATCTAGTTATCTATACAGTGTCCAAGCATCCTACCTGTATAGCCAATAAGCTATATTTTTTGCAATCATGTGACTGTCAAATACATTATACATAACATGACATTTCCCATATTAAATTTCCATATACATGCCACTTGACAATCCATAATGTCCCATTCATCATCATTACATACAGCTAAAAATTGATTTGATGTAGGGAACTGCATAATTAATTGTTGAATAGTTTTGTTGCAATTTGTCTATTATTGCCATTAAACAAATATTTCTGTTTGGTTCAAGAAAGTTGACTGTTATCAGAATAAAATACATAACATCCCATGAATAATGGTAAATCATAATGACACCCCTCAGTATGGTAATGACTGGCCGCAATAGCTCAGGTGGTACAGCGTCGGCTTGCGAATCAGGAGGTTGTGGGTTCAAACCCCCGCCAGGTCAAACCAAAGACTTTAAAGTTGGTAGTAGTGGCTTCCCTCCTAACGCTTGGGACTTAGGGGACAGCATTACACCTGACTTATCGGTGTCAGTATAATGGACTGGCCTGGTTGAGTCCCTGGGCACCTCATAAGTGCGCCTGTGCTATAATGATAGAAATGTCGATGCACAGTATCGACAAAAATGCCGGCTTATCCCAATCCCAGTATGGTAATGTAAGTAGCAATATTTGGTTGAACTGGACCTGGTAGCGCAATCGGTAGAATGTCAGAGGAGACCCCAGGTTCGATTCCAGCCTGTGACACACCAAAGTCATTAAAAATGGTGGTGGTATAGCTCCCTTGCTAATGCTCGAGCAAATATAAGGGTAGTTCCACTACTGGTTGGCCCAGTGTCAAGATAATGTGACAGGGTGTGGTATAATGCCAGGTGTTCATGGCATGCTTTGCACTTTATCTGCTTTAACTGCAATACTATTGGTGGGACGATAAACCCAATAAACAAAAAAATCTTTGGTTGACAATATATATGAGGGGATGTAATATTCCACTATTGGGATACATGTTGGTGCATTCATAAACTTTACTTATTAAGACCCTGCCACCATAGATTTATTCCAAAATATTTTAATAGAATTCATACCACCTAATAATAATTTAGTAAAATAAACTATTTATTGATTTAGAGCAAATTGTTATTATTTTGAAAAATGACTTAACTAAAACATTCATTTATTTCAGGATGGTTTAACAAAGGAGATTGAGGTACATATCAGAAAATCAGAAGACCCTGAAAACCCAGAAAGTGGTAAACTATACAATATAAATATTTTAAACCCTTGTGCTTCATCATGTTTTGATGACAAATTCAGTCTAGGCAAATTAAATGTTTTGATGACCAATTCAGTCTAGGCAAATTAAATGTTTAGATGACCAATTCAGTCTAGGCAAATTAAATATTTAGATGACCAATTCAGTCTAGGCAAGTTAAATGGTTAGATGACCAATTCAGTCTAGGCAAGTTAAATGGTTAGATGACCAATTCAGTCTAGGCAAATTAAATATTTAGATGACCAATTCAGTCTAGGCAAGTTAAATGGTTAGATAACCAATTCAGTCTAGGCAAATTAAATATTTAGATGACCAATTCAGTCTATGCAAATTAAATGGTTAGATGACCAATTCAGTCTATGCAAATTAAATGGTTAGATGACCAATTCAGTCTAGGCAAATTAAATATTAAGATGACCAATTCAGTCTAGGCTAATTAAATATTTAGATGACCAATTCAGTCTATGCAAATTAAATGGTTAGATGACCAATTCAGTCTAGGCAAATTAAATATTTAGATGACCAATTCAGTCTAGGCTAATTAAATATTTAGATGACCAATTCAGTCTTGATTAAATATTTAGATGACCAATTCAGTCTAGGCAAATTAAATATTTAGATGACCAATTCAGTCTAGGCAAATTAAATATTTAGATGACCAATTCAGTCTAGGCTAATTAAATATTTAGATGACCAATTCAGTCTAGGCTAATTAAATATTTAGATGACCAATTCAGTCTAGATTAAATATTTAGATGACCAATTCAGTCTAGGCTAATTAAATATTTAGATGACCAATTCAGTCTATGCAAATTAAATATTTAGATGACCAATTCAGTCTATGCAAATTAAATATTTAAATGACCAATTCAGTCTAGATTAAATATTTAGATGACCAATTCAGTCTATGCAAATTAAATATTTAGATGACCAATTCAGTCTATGCAAATTAAATGGTTAGATGACCAATTCAGTCTAGGCAAATTAAATATTTAGATGACCAATTCAGTCTAGGCTAATTAAATATTTAGATGACCAATTCAGTCTAGATTAAATATTTAGATGACCAATTCAGCCTAGGCTAATTAAATATTTAGATGACCAATTCAGTCTATGCAAATTAAATATTTAGATGACCAATTCAGTCTAGGCTAATTAAATATTTAGATGACCAATTCAGTCTAGATTAAATATTTAGATGACCAATTCAGTCTAGGCAAATTAAATATTTAGATGACCAATTCAGTCTAGGCTAATTAAATATTAAGATGACCAATTCAGTCTAGGCAAATTAAATGGTTAGATGACCAATTCAGTCTAGGCAAATTAAATATTTAGATGACCAATTCAGTCTAGGCAAGTTAAATGGTTAGATGACCAATTCAGTCTAGGCAAATTAAATATTTAGATGACCAATTCAGTCTAGGCAAATTAAATGGTTAGATGACCAATTCAGTAAAGGCAAATTAAATGGTTAAATGACCAATTCAGTCTAGGCAAATTAAATATTTAGATGACCAATTCAGTCTAGGCAAATTAAATGGTTAGATGACCAATTCAGTCTAGGCAAATTAAATATTTAGATGACCAATTCAGTCTAGGCAAATTAAATATTTAGATGACCAATTCAGTCTAGGCAAATTAAATGTTTAGATGACCAGTTCAGTCTAGGCAAACTAAATGTTTAGATGACCAATTCAGTCTAGGCAAGTTAAATGGTTAGATGACCAATTCAGTCTAGGCAAATTAAATGGTTAGATGACCAATTCAGTCTAGGCAAATTAAATGTTTAGATGACCAATTCAGTCTAGGCAAATTAAATATTGAGATGACCAATTCAGTCTAGGCAAATTAAATGGTTAGATGACCAATTCAGTCTAGGCAAATTAAATATTTAGATGACCAATTCAGTCTAGGCAAATTAAATGGTTAGATGACCTATTCAGTCTAGGCAAATTGAATATTTAGATGACCAATTCAGTCTAGGCAAATTAAATGGTTAGATGACCAATTCAGTACCAATTCAGTCTAGGCAAATTAAATATTTAGATGACCAATTCAGTCTAGGCAAGTTAAATGGTTAGATGACCAATTCAGTCTAGGCAAATTGAATATTTAGATGACCAATTCAGTCTAGGCAAATTAAATGGTTAGATGACCAATTCAGTCTAGGCAATTTAAATATTTAGATGGCCAATTCAGTCTAGGCAAGTTAAATGGTTAGATGACCTATTCAGTCTAGGCAAATTAAATATGTAGATGACCAATTCAGTCTAGGCAAATTAAATGGTTAGATGACCAATTCAGTCTAGGCAAATTAAATATGTAGATGCCCAATTCAGTCTAGGCAAGTTAAATGGTTAGATGACCAATTCAGTCTAGGCAAATATAATATTTAGATGACCAATTCAGTCTAGGCAAATATAATATTTAGATGACCAATTCAGTCTAGGCAAATTAAATGGTTAGATGACCAATTCAGTCTTGGCAAATTAAATATTTAGATGACCAATTCAGTCTAGGCAAATTAAATATTTAGATGACCAATTCAGTCTAGGCAAATTAAATGTTTAGATGACCAGTTCAGTCTAGGCAAACTAAATGTTTAGATGACCAATTCAGTCTAGGCAAGTTAAATGGTTAGATGACCAATTCAGTCTAGGCAAATTAAATGGTTAGATGACCAATTCAGTCTAGGCAAATTAAATGTTTAGATGACCAATTCAGTCTAGGCAAATTAAATATTTAGATGACCAATTCAGTCTAGGCAAATTAAATGGTTAGATGACCAATTCAGTCTAGGCAAATTAAATATTTAGATGACCAATTCAGTCTAGGCAAATTAAATGGTTAGATGACCTATTCAGTCTAGGCAAATTGAATATTTAGATGACCAATTCAGTCTAGGCAAATTAAATGGTTAGATGACCAATTCAGTCTAGGCAAATTAAATATTTAGATGACCAATTCAGTCTAGGCAAGTTAAATGGTTAGATGACCAATTCAGTCTAGGCAAATTGAATATTTAGATGACCAATTCAGTCTAGGCAAATTAAATGGTTAGATGACTAATTCAGTCTAGGCAATTTAAATATTTAGATGGCCAATTCAGTCTAGGCAAGTTAAATGGTTAGATGACCTATTCAGTCTAGGCAAATTAAATGTTTTGATGACCAATTCAGTCTAGGCAAATTAAATGGTTAGATGACCAATTCAGTCTAGGCAAATTAAATATGTAGATGCCCAATTCAGTCTAGGCAAGTTAAATGGTTAGATGACCAATTCAGTCTAGGCAAATATAATATTTAGATGACCAATTCAGTCTAGGCAAATATAATATTTAGATGACCAATTCAGTCTAGGCAAATTAAATGGTTAGATGACCAATTCAGTCTAGGCAAATTAAATGGTTAGATGACCAATTCAGTCTAGGCAAGTTAAATGGTTAGATGACCAATTCAGTATAGGCAAATTAAATGGTTAGATGACCAATTCAGTCTAGGCAATTTAAATGGTTAGATGACCAATTCAGTCTAAGCAAATTAAATATTTAGATGACCAATTCAGTCTAGGCAAATTAAATGGATAGATGACCAATTCAGTCTAGGCAAATTAAATGGTTAGATAACCAATTCAGTCTAGGCAAATTAAATGGTTAGATGACCAATTCAGTCTAGGCAAATTAAATATGTAGATGACCAATTCAGTCTAGGCAAATTAAATGGTTAGATGACCAATTCAGTCTAGGCAAATTAAATATTTAGATGACCAATTCAGTCTAGGCAAATTAAATGGTTAGATGACCAATTCAGTCTAGGCAAATTAAATATTTAGATGACCAATTCAGTCTAGGCAAATTAAATGGTTAGATGACCAATTTAGTCTAGGCAAATTAAATATTTAGATGACCAATTCAGTCTAGGCAAATTAAATGGTTAGATGACCAATTCAGTCTAGGCAAATTAAATATTTAGATGACCAATTCATTCTAGGCAAATTAAATATTTAGATGACCAATTCAGTCTAGGCAAATTAAATATTTAGATGACCATTTCAGTCTAGGCAAGTTAAATATTTAGATGACCATTTCAGTCTAGGCAAGTTAAATATTTAGATGACCAATTCAGTCTAGGCAAGTTAAATATTTAGATGACCAATTCAGTCTAGGCAAGTTAAATATTTAGATGACCAATTCAGTCTAGGCAAGTTAAATATTTAGATGACCAATTCAGTCTAGGCAAATTAAATATTTAGATGACCAATTCAGTCTAGGCAAGTTAAATATTTAGATGATCAATTCAGTCTAGGCAAATTAAATGTTAAGATGATGTTTAACAGTTATTTAAACAATACTCATCAGGTGTATATGCCTTTTGGACCTTGTTCATTTAAAATTACTTAATATCATATATGGCTTCAAAAGAGACCTTTGTCTGTCGCCAAATACCTTGTGTTTATCTATATGATCTTGAAGTGGGAATGTTTAAATGGTCAAAACAAGTACAGTATAATGTTTTTTCTTCTCTCTTACCAAAAAAATATATAACTAAAACTTTACTTTTGCTCTCGTCACAACAGTCAATCATAGACAATAATTTTCCCAGGCATTTCCGTCAAACACACCGAAAGTAAATAGTGTCGTAGGTGTTTTTCCAACCCAAGATATTCTAGATTTGTGCTGTTCCAGTTAATGATCTTTTTCTTTCTGAATACGAAAAAGCTGACCTTTCTCTCTTTCGAGGCAGGCTTCCTTCAACTGCCATTATTATTTACAAATTAAGAGTCATGAATAAAAGCAAATGCGGGTCATAGGATAATACAAACACTAATGTAACTGATCGAAACAATAACAGCATTGGACCAAAGTAATTTAAAATCTTTTCTGACACCTCAGTGCTAAATCTTTTTATAAATTTTATGATATTTTTATTGATTCATTTGAAATAGTGTTAACTTCTATGGACAAACATCCATCTTCTATGGATATACATCATACATTGTATCTGAACCGTTATTTGCACCAAATTTTATGATGAAATTCCAAACCATATATAACTTATCCTTTTAAATGCATGTTTAAGTTCTACATTATTTTATAAAATCTTTTAAGCATTCAAAAAGTGTTTGACATAACTATATACATTAACTACTTTTGTCAATTCTCTTTCACAAATACGTCATGTTAATGTGAACTATGCCAATTATTTTCAGATTTACCTAGTCTAACCCCAGATGACCTTATACCTATATTGGTAAGAGATTGTTTTACTTTTAAAGTAATATCTTATAGACTTATACACACAGCAAGCATTCTTGCTGTAGACAAAAATAAACAACTTGTGTCTTGTTTTTTGGAGGAGGGAGGCTGTCCATTATCATGAAAAGTATTTGCAAAACATTCTTGACAGTCGAAGGGCTGCCTATTGTATCAATGCAGTATTTACTGTACATTAAAAATGAAACAAATTATCGCTGCTCATTGACACTTATCAAATTATTGGAATACATGATATTTACGGACAATTTTTTTTATCATCTGATTGGCACATATACCAAGTTTGGAAATTGAGATGCACCGAAATTTAACCATGAAGACCAAACCAAGACTGATTTCAACTATTATTACAAGACCTACCAATCTATGTTGGATCTATTTACTTTGCACATGGAATCATAGCAGCATGCAGTTGACATGACAAACACTGGCTGTTTCATCATTTGCTACTTCTCTTGCATAGGTATGTTAGTAGTTAGAATTCAAGTTTAGGTTTAATAAAACAGTGAGAACATACTGTAACCTTTTCATTTGTAATTTCATTCAACACACATCAGCCTGACTGCCAAAGTAATGATATCACACACATTGTTATATATTAACAATGTTTTAGTTGGGTTAAAATTGATACATGTATTTAACATACATCAAGCAGAGAAGTTGGGACATACACATCAAAGCATGTCAAGTTTTAAGTCAAAACATGGTAAAGATACGAATCTCAAAGCAAAAACTTAACCAGTAATCATTTCAGATTGAAATTAAGTTCTGAAAAATATCTATAAAGAATCTGAAGTATTTGTTTTTGCTTGAACATAAAAGTTCCTTAAAGTTTCTTGTTCATGCTTTAACTGGGAAATTGCCTTAATGTTTCTTGTTCTTGCTTAAACTGGGAAATTGCCTTAATGTTTCTTGTTCTTGCTTAAACTGGGAGATTGCCTTAAAGTTTCTTGTTCTTGCTTAAACTGGGAGATTGCTGTAAAGCTTTTGGTCTTTCCTTAAATTTCCTTAAAATATTTTTTGTTACTTAAACTGAAAAATTGCCTTAAAATTGTTATAAACTGGGAAATTGCCTTTGAGTTTTTGTTTTGCTTAAACTGGGACATTTCTGTAGTGTTTCCCATGAAAAGTGTATGGATGATGCATGGATGATGCACAATCTATAGCCCTTTACAATAGTTGAAATGATTTTATGAATGAAACAAATGATTGTTTTTTTTTGTTTTTTTTAAATCTTATTAATTACATCAAGATTTTAAGAAACCTCTTTGTGTAACTCAGGAAAAAAAAGATTCTTTGAAGATACAATCCCTCGTTCTTTCTTGGAAGTCATGCTTGCAACAAGGTTCTTGGTGAATAATGTGGGTAAGTTTTATTCTGTATAAGTTAAAATATGCTTTTATATTATTATTGTTTCTTGGTTTCTAGGTGACAGTAATAGTACAAGCCAAATGTCGACATGTTCATTCAGACATCTTCTACATTGAGAATTTCTACTGGGCTGCAGGGACTAAAGACAGAGATAATCTGAGGTACTGTTTTTCTTAATAGGATATTATAAATTTAAACATCAGTTAGTTACTTAATATATTTTTAAAATCTTATTGCTTGAAAAAAACACAAATGACATACTAAATAGTTGAAATATGTGTGCATTTTTGTTTCCAAGTAATTATAATTAATATTTGTCCTGTCATAAGATTTCAATATTTAGACATTCGCATATGTCTTCGTAAGGATAGTTTATCAGAATGATAACTGTATTTTTTACATTTTTGTTACATTTTAAAATCACATATTTTATGATGACTTTCTTAAAAATCTTGGTAGTCCTGCCAAAAAGCAACTTTGGTAATGATGAATTTATTTTTTGTTTTTATTTATATATATTTTTTTTATTTATTTATTTTTACACACTGATACAGTTATGACCTTATTTTGTTCATGTGCAATTAAAGTGTTAGTGGATTAATATCCCAGGCATATGTCTAGATAGAACCACAGGCACACAGCTGGTCAGATGAAATACCTCCCCACATAAAAATCTTGCCCCGACTGGGTCTCATACCCACATGTGGAGTGGCTGGTTACAAGTCGGCAACTCTAACGGCTCGCCGTGGGTCCTTTAGGATAAGGATAAGGAAACTATGAAATGTTCCAAGCAAATCCAGTAGTAACACACAAACCATAGTTTGTTCACTACAAATTACAAACTGAACCTGGTAGTGCAATCAAGGTAGAGGCCCTTTGTTCGGTCTTGGGCAGTGACATACCAAAGTCATAAAACAAATGGTAGTGGTATAGCTCCCTTGCTAATGCTGAAGCAAATAGAAGGGGAGTTCCATAACTGGTTGTGACTGGGTGTTGTATCATGCCAGGTGTTCATGGCATGCTATGCACAGTTAAGGCAGCACTTTATCTGCTTCAAGTGGACACTGTCTCCAGATAACTGAAATACTGTTAATGGGATGATAAACCAAATAAACAAACTACATGACTTTACATGAACTTCATAAGTAATACTTTAAGAACTTATACCAAAGTCCCCTTCAGGGCAAAGGACTTAATTTGGAAAGGTCTTCCAATTGACTTGTAATTTGTTTGGGCTGTTCCTCCACTAAAATAGCTGGACATCTATATAATGATCATAATTTTCTGATGCGATATATTTAAAAAAACGAGACCATACAATGTTTAAAGATTTAAAATATCCATCTCATTATATCCCAACAGCTATTGCTTGGTGACATTCAAGGCAGCTGTTCAGTACATGATGGACACAGACTTCTCTCACATAGACCTAGAGCGCAACAGAGCAGACAGTGAAATAAGCCTGAAGGATCTCTTACACAAACAGCGATCTCAGGTACTGATTCCCCATTTTGAAATTCAGAGAAATGTTTAAGCTTCCTCTCTTGTGCAAAACTATTATACTTTATCGGTTCTCAGAAATAAAACAAGATGTGTAACACTGGTAGGTATATTCCCTCTGAATATGCAATGACCTTTAATATGATCTTGACCAAGAGGGTCGTGACCTTGCACGTGAGGATTGCATGTGTAAATGGTATCCGAGACACAGCTTAAAGTGTCTGTCAGTGAGATGTATAAGTTTGATTAAATACCTTTTGTAAATGGGAATGTATTGGCAGAGATACTAATTAAAGGCATGCATAGCCATTTAGAAGGAATAACCCTAATTATAACCTCAGGTATTACCTTGACTTTAATAGATGCACATGTATTTGTTATGTACAACACAGTTTTAAGTGTATGTCTGTAAAATGGTAAAGATTGATTGAAATAGCATGGAAGTTATAGTTAAAAAACTGAAATTTTTTTTTGACAAACTCACAGGCAAACAAGTGGACAGTTGCATTGGTATGTGCTGCTTTTTGGGGACATAAAAATAGGAAAAAATAAAAGTATTTTTACAGTAACTATGTACCAATATCTACCCATTAGGGAGATAACACATGTATTTATGTCATTTAAGTAGGCAGAGTATTGTCCCTTTATGAACTAAAAGATGGAATAATATTAAAAAGACATAATATTCTTTTGCCTTAATAGCAAAATTTTAACCCCTACAACATCTTTATGATGAAATAGCATTCAAATAGCCATAAAATCTGTCTGTGCATCTAAGTGGGGTGATATTTATTTCAAAACTGAAACACTTTTTAAGTTAACATAAATACACACATTCTGAATCAGAACACTTTAGCCATGACAGATCACAATGCCATAACTTACAGACTTAAAGTTACATATACTAAATTTATTACAGGTGTTTCAAAATGCTTTCTTAGAATATACAAATCGGCAGAAGCTGCGTACAGCACCTGCTAGTCTAAAATATTACACTAGTGTAATATAGCAAAATACGTAATGGGTGTATTGAAGGAAAAACAAGGGGAATCTTGTGATAAAATTTAATCTTGAACAGCTCACTATAAAAATTAGTTACAAAAAACAACAGTTAGCCTGCTAAGCACATACTTACAAAGGCCTATAGTGATATTCCAGCTTCTGCTTTCTGTCTGATGAGGGTTTAAACCATTTGCTGCAGAGTCTTTATCAATATCAATATCTCTTGCAAGAAATTGTTGGGAGATAACTAAGAAGTATGTAGGGTTATAACTATAACATAGGGGTGCCCATGGTTGAGGGGTGCCTGTGGTTTAGGGTAGAGTCACGGACTTATAACTCCCCTGCAGGGTTGTTACTGTAACAGAGAGGTGCCCATGGTTGAGGGTTGCCCATGGTTGAGGGTAGAGTCACAGACTTATAACTCCTCTGAAGGATTATTACTGAAACAGAGGAGTGCCCATGGTTTGGGGTGCCCAAGGTTGGGAGTGCCCTTGGTTGAGGGATGCCTATGGTTGAGGGGTGCCCATGGTTGAGGGTAGAGTCAAGGACTTATCACTCCTCTGAAGGGTTATTACTGTAACAGAGGGGTGTCCATGGTTGGGAGTGCCCATGGTTGAGGGGTGCCCATGGTTGGGAGTGCCCATGGTTGAGGGTGCCCATGGTTGAGGGGTGGCCATGGTTGAGGGTAGAGTCAAGGACTTATCACTCCTCTGAAGGGTTATTACTGTAACAGAGGGGTGCCCATGGTTGAGGGGTGCCCATGGCTGAGGAATGCCCATGGTTGGGAGTGCCCATGGTTGAGGGTGCCCATGGTTGAGGGGTGCCCAGGGTTGAGGGTAGAGTCAAGGACTTATCACTCCTCTGAAGGGTTATTACTGTAACAGAGGGGTGCCCGTGGTTGAGGGGTGTCCATGGTTGAGGGGTGCCCATGGTTAAGGGGTACCTGTTGGATGAGGGTAGAGTCACAGACTTGTAACTCCTCTGAAGGGTTATTACTGTAGCATAGGGGTGCCCATGGTTGAGGGATGAAGGTGTCCTCTTCTACTTATTTACCTGGACATCCCTGTAATGGCCATAACTGTGTTGTATTTACATTAACAACAATACCATCCTCAGGTACCCTCCATGGACTACAAGACCCCATCGCCAGCTGCAGCAGACAACAGTCGACCAAGGTCCTACTCAAGGAACCGTTATGAGAGACAGATGGAGAATATCAACAAGATGCTGGAAGAAACAGCCATGATTGGTTCATCTTCCGACAGTAAACCTGCAGCACCTATAGTGACTAGTGTGTTCGGTGGTGAGAAAAATATTCCTCATTTAAGAGAATTTTCATCAAACAAATAGGCTTTCAAAGGGGGTGGGCTTTTTAAAAGAAACATTATGCTGATTGTAGTGTCCAAGGTTCTTTTAGCACCCTCTCCCACATGGACTATTTACTTCATAGACCTTCCAGGTATCATAAAGAATATTAGTTATTTTTTTCTGACTTACTAAGAAAGTTTCTTAAATCTTGAAATATTTCCTGATGTATAAACATGTTTTTAATTTCAGTATTATAATCATTCTATCTGAGAAATTTCTTAGAATAATGTTAAATTTAAGGAAATTTCTTGGTTTAAGTGAGAAAAACTAAGATTCACTTTGAATACATCCACTGATCTTTTTCAGCAAGGTTGACTCATTCTTTCATTTTTCATGACCAAAACCAACTTAATAAACTCGTCCTATGAATAGGAGAGATGTTCCAGTCCTGCAGGATGTCTCTGTTTAGCATCTGTTCTAGGATTGACTAGTATTTTTTTTCTATTAATCCATTTTTATCTATTAATAACATGATTGTGGTATTACCTGTATCAAATGCTTGTGTGGTAAAGAACAAGATTTCATAAATCTTATGTCAAAATTTTACTACACTAATAACTAAAAATGAAGTACTCTTAAATCTTTTATTTGCTAATTCACTGATCAATTCTTCATTAACCAAAAAAAGGGTGCCCATGGCATAGTTGGAGAATTGCTGATTTGGAATTCCTCTGACTTCTTCCACATTGGTGCAAGTCTCTTTTTGGATGAAGGACTTCATGTAGGATGAATTCCAGCTGACCTGTGATGCGCCAGTGGTTCTACCCAGACAAATGTCTGGGGTCTTCCCTAACCAGAATAGCTGGATGTTGTTTTAATGATTCTAATTTGTCCCCGTGTTGTATTTAAAAACAACAACACACACACAAGAACCCAAAAAAACCAAACATATTTCTTGTATTGTTTATAGGTTCAGTTTCTATCCAGACATTTGATGAGAGAGTGAACAAAAGTGAGACTACAAAGAAAGAGGTTCTTGGGTGAATATTTTATTGTTAAATTTTCATTTTTTAAATCTTCTTGTTCAGTGATGTTTGGCATCTGGGAACTCCTTCGTGAAATAATATCTTCAAAAGCTTGTATTAAAGCAGTAAAAGTTGCCCCTTTGAACAATTTTGGTTCATCAAGATAATTACAAACACTATACAATAAAGACAACACTTCCATACTATACAGTAAAGACAACACTTCCATAAAGTCAACTGATCATACATCAAACTTAATAAGGGGCGCCTTATGGCCGAACACCTTCAGCCATTGACTCTTTTAACTCCTTAGCCCCTCACCACATGGAGGAAAGGTTTGACTCCCAGTTAGGGTGAGAAATTTTGTGTTGGGATGTTTTCCAGCTAACCTGTGGTGCGCTGATGATTCTACCCAGACATAAGTCTGGGGACTTCCTCCTTCAATAAATAGC
Organism: Sinonovacula constricta; assembly: GCA_007844125.1. NCBI lineage: Eukaryota > Metazoa > Mollusca > Bivalvia > Cardiida > Solecurtidae > Sinonovacula > Sinonovacula constricta. The sequence continues at coordinate 11,786,376 of CM017562.1, forward strand.
TGGGGACCGGACCTGATAGCGAAATTGGTAGAGCATCAGCTCCAGGTACGTTAGGCCCCAGGTTTGATCCTGGACCGCAACATACCAAAATCGTTAAAAATGGTTGTGGTATAGCTCCCTTGCTAATGCTCAAGCAAATATCAGGGTAGTTCCACAACTGATTAGCCCGGTGTCAGGATAATGTGACTGGGTGTGGCATTATGCCAGATGTTAATGGCATGCTATACACTGTGAGGGCAGCACTATATCCGCTTCAAGTGAACGCCATCTTCAGATAACTGTAATACTATTGGTGTTATGATAAACCCAATAAACTTAAACATAATTAGCTTGGCTTATAAATATAACCATAATTATGTCAGTGTGATGTAAGGAAATCAAATTAAAAAAAAAAAATACAAATTTAATCATAAGTACTAAGACTATAGACCTGCTACTAGTATGCAACTACAGAATATAAAAAGCAAAAATCTCAGAAAGATTGTTTATTTTATAAACTATACAAAGTTTTTGTAAGTCTTAGCTTTATCTGCTATGCCTCTTTTTAAAAGTAATATTATATTATGATGTTTGTTATTCCTTTTTTGCATAGAGGTAAGGTTTATATAATGTAGACACAGTGGTGCCTACACTGTAATAAAGATAATAGTGGGGGCACCCTTGGTGTAGTGGTAGAGTCACCAACTTGAAACTCCTTTAACTGTTTAGCCAATCACCATGTGGAGTCCCTTTCAAGCAAAGGACTCTATGAGAAAGTGTTCCTGTTGATCTGCGGAGTGCCCATGGTTCCTCTCAGACATTTATCTGGGGTTTTCCTCCAGCAAAATAGCTGGACATTGCTATAATGACCATAATTGGTCACTGCAATATATATATATATAAAAAAAATAAAAAAGGACATACTATAAAAACATTACATCATACCACACCTAGTAACATTATTCTTATACTGGTTCCACTGTCCCAGATGGTAAGTCGTAGTCTTTGAACTCCAAGAATAAACATGCAAGCTAATACTACCAAACGCTTTACAAAAAATTTAAATTTATAACGTTAATATTTGTTATTCACTAACTGGTTTCTACTTCTGTTTCAGAGACTTCCTGTCGAATCTTCAGAATGATTTGGGCTTTTCATTTGGCAAGCAAACATGACGCCATCCAAGCTTAAAAAGTGTTTGAATTGTTCCTTTTACCTCTATATTTATTTTTTAAGGATATTTGTTTATTTTTTAAATTTATGCCTTCAGATTGTGGCTGCATCTGGGGTCAAACTTTCATGTGGGGAGGTCTTCAAGTTGACCAATGATGCACATGTAATTCCTCTGATTGCTTAGCCTCTCACCATGTGGATTCAGGTCCTGTTCGAGATGAAGGACAATGTGGGAATGTTGTCCAGCTGACCTGCGGTGTGCCAGTTGTTCTATCCAAACATTTGTCTGGAGTCTTTGCCCACCAATGTTAGTGTGGTATCACCAATATAACCATTATTGTATTGTAGCAATGAAACAAACAAAAAACTTGTTTTACTGTGACTATAAATTAATGAAGGTATACATCAAGCGTTTAGCTGAGCGTAACCACCGACTACCTATATTCTACAAATAAAATTTCCCCAAGAAGGCTCAATACCTAGGATATGGTCAGTTTTTTTAATGGAACTTTTTGCATTGGTAAAAATAGTATTATAATTCCTATTACTGGAAAAATGGTGGAAATCATGATTATAAAGTACAGCTTTTATATAGAAAAACTGTTCTATATTCAATTTAGACAAATTGGCAATTCAATCAAAAACTGTCTAAAATTCAATTAAGAATTGGTATTTAATTGGAAAATAATTGGGTGCCTATTCAAGCTAGTGCCTGTCAAAATTCTCTAGCCTGAGCTATAACATCTGGGCTTCATTATTTGGGTAGTTTCTACAGTTCTTTGGGAAAAAAGACAGGGGTGCCCGTGGTGTAGTGGTAGAGTCACTGATTTGTAACTCATTGCTTGGTCACGTCCACATTTGGGCGAAGGACTCAATATTGGAAAGTCTTCCATCTAACTTGCAGTCAACCGGTGGTTCTACCCAGACATCTGACTGGGATCTTCCTCCACCAAACAGTTGGACGTCGCTATAATGATCATAAATGGTCTCTGCGATGTATTTCAAAAACAAACAAAACTAAACATAACGAGACTCAACATTTTAAGTAAATATTTGTTATATATTGTTGGCAAATCGGCCCATAAAGAAATTTAATGATTTGTAACCTTCAAGTATAATAGTAAATGTATTCATTTTAATTTTTTTTCATTCATATTGTTGAAATGTATTTTTTAAGTATTTATTTTCCAATATAACAAATTAAATGTATTGATAAATAACCATACATAGAATACAAATATACATGTATTTGCAGTAAATGTTTCTGGAAATATTTCTTTTATTATCATTATTATTATTATTATCATATTTCTGTGTTTAAACTAAAACCTAGTCACATGAACTTGTAGCTAATATTAGAGTTACTTGTACTTATTTGTTTTAGTGTTGATGTTTTTTTCTTTTTTGATTAAGTTTTATGTTGATAAATCAGTCATATGGGAATATCTGTGATAAATTATTGTTTTCAGTTATACATCTTTTGTTTTTTTTATTTTATGTGTTGCTTGAATTCTCCACGTAGACATAATTTATGATACTGGTATTCTTAGTCCAGTTGCTGGAATATGTGAAAGTGGTATCCAACAGTGTGCATATATCAAATGCATGTAATACTACATATCCCGTTGTCCTTGAAAATTTGGGTATAATGTCTGCATAAACTGGTACTTAAGTCCCAGTTAATTGCTAAGCCTCTCACCATGTGGGTTCTAGGTCCCGTTTGAGGCTAAGTATTTGACGTGGGCAGGTCTTCCAGCTGATGTTTCATGCAACAGTGGTTCTACTCGGGACATCTGTCTTGGGTCTTTCTCCAGCAAAATAGCTAGATATCGCTATAATGTTCATAATTGGTTGCTGCAATGTATTTCAGTAGTATCAATATCAAAACATCAGTCTTTTTAAAGACAGGTTTAAACATCATCTCAAATGTTTGACAGTACAGATTATGACAAAAAAAAAAAAAAAAAACACTCTAAGACTCTGTCCAAATAAAATAGGTGTTAATTGAGTCCAAATCCATTTAAACCATTTTTGCAATAATGATGTGCATCTCTACAAAAAATAGATATCATTGTGAGAGCAAATTATTCTTAGGAGTTACCGTAGTGGTCGTGTGATTTCCTTCTTAGATTAAAAAACAGCTTACTGGCTCCGATAGGAAATACATGTTTTTTAAGGCCGAGTGTTATTCTTCACTTTTCACATAGATGTAGGACATCAGTAAACAGCATTTCACATGATCTTTTCAGGTTAAATAATTAATTTTTTGTTTTTTCGAGAAACAAAACTGTGGTCCAAACTGTTGGGTACCATCTTTACATCAATCTTGTTGCAGTTTTGCAAATGTACATGGTGCTTAAAATGGCCCAATCCACACCTAATTTTTATTTAAATTATTGCTCAACTTTTGAGCCAATCATTGTGCACATGACATATTTTCCTATAAGTGTACTTTGAAGCTATACTCGATTGTTGAGGTTCATGAGGCTAAACAAGGGTTGGGAGCTGTGCAGTCCTGTTGATTCTCCAATTTCAAACACAGCACTGTTTTTTTTTTTTTTTTTTAAAGACAGCATGCCTACATAGAGTCCACTGATTAGTCTGAACATGTATATCCTTTAGTCATTGTGGTTTAACAAAATTTCACTTTAGCTAACAAAATTTCAATAAAAGCTGATTTGAACATCTGTGACCTAATAGTCTGTATATATTTGGGACTGTAAGTCTGGTAAATATGCTATGAATGCACGGACAGTATAATTTTTGTTGAAGGCATTGTGTGGAATGATTTTCATTGCAACATGTTCTAGACTTTGTATTCACTGTGTTAGGAGTGAATTCAGAATTACTAACTTTACACAGAAAGCTGTCATCTATTCCTGTCTCCAACATTTCTATTCCTGACAACAATGCCACAAAAAGTAGTTTACGCTACCCAAAAGTAGTTCTCCTTAAATGTTTTGTTAATAAATGAGCCACTTTGCTATCATTTTCCTTGTTTCGGTGCTTATGTTTAACTACGGTAGTTGTTAAATAAGTAAAATTTAAGCAAGCAGCTTGGACATGTATTGTGCATGTACATGATGTACATGAAAAAGTTCTAGATAGATGGAGGGGATATTTAAATTCATTATTTATTGTGTTTTGCATTTTGTAGAAATTTTAAACAAAATTCCATTTTTGTCAACTGTGTTCAAGTAGTATTCATCTAATGCATAACTTAAATATATATGTAATATTTATTGTTATTATTATAGTATCAAATGTTAGTAAATGTAACCCTTAGTGTTTATACTTCTCAGCTCTTGTCTTCCTATTGCACCTGATGTTCTCTTGTAGATGATTGTTGACTTTCTTTAATAAAAATATATGGAGGCATATCAAAACTGGTTTTACTTAAAACTTTTAACAAAAATCTTGTTGCTTGTTATTTAATGAATGTTTTACATTAAGACTGTAATTACATCACGTATGATCTAGCAAATATTTTACAGCAAATAAACAAAGGTTTTTGCAAATCTTATTGCACATGTTCTTGTATTTTGTCTTCTCCTGAAGTCCATATATCTTCAACAGGTTTAGCAAACTGAATCCCTCTCTCAGCCATAACTTTAATCTACTCTACTTATCATGATACTTGATATAGTTTTTATACAATTTTTGTTATGGATAGAGATTGTATCCATAAAGGAAAATATTGATATTGTTTTATTATTTTCGCCACAATAGATTTATCAATGGGATTTATGAAAATTCATAAATCTAAGCAAGGATTTCAAACAACAAGGCAAGGACAAAAGCTACTAAGTGGTGAGAATGGCGTAATATTTTCTGAAAAATAAATAAATTTTTCTTATGATCTACATCTAATAATTGCCATTATTATAACATGAAAAGTTGTATTTTCTAATGAACCATCTTGTTACCTTACAACCCCTGATTACGTCAACTAAAATCACGTCATGTTTACGATTATTTTTTAATTGTTTTAAGGTGGCTAAAACAACACCATATAACCAAATATGTATTGTGGCAATGACAGATGTCCAACTATGAATACATATGAAAACTCACATATTTCTGCGATTGGACCAGTTTCACCAACTACTGGCTTATGTCCTTTCTTAGTTGAGTAAGAACAAAACATCAAATTTTGTTAAAGATGGTATCAGACAGTTTGCATATACTTGTAGCAAATGCATGCAACAATATCTAACCCTTGTTTATGGGAATTTAGACATAAAATTCTTCATAAACTCCTATTTTAGTCGTGGTAAAACAATTTGAACACTCACTCAGTTGTTAGACATTACAAGTTGTGGAATATATCACTAAATGGTTATTCTTTCAAAATCTATAAATAAGTGCTTCAGAGATTTTTGCTAAAATAGATATTCAGGTCAAAGGGAATAATCCAGATGATGATACAGCGTGATGTCAAAAGTAAATGGTCACATGGTTTTCTCAGTTTAAAAATAACTGACTGTGCAGCATGGCTCAGTCTAAAGGAAACACATGTACACTTACTGTGCAGCATGGCTCAGTCTAAAGGAAACACATGTACACTTGCTGTGCAGCATGGCTCAGTCTAAAGGAAACACATGTACACTTGCTGTGCAGCATGGCTCAGTCTAAAGGAAACACATGTACACATACTGTGCAGCATGGCTCATTCTAAAGGAAACACAAGTACACTTACTGTACAGCATGACTTAGTCTAAAGGAAACACATGTACACTTGCAAGAGCTTTTCAGGAAACAATAATTTATTTGGTTATTTAACAACAGAAAACTTTGGTCATGCTGTCGGATACCACTGTGTCTTCAGATATTAAAGCTGTAGTTCTAGGGTATCTTGGGTTGCCACACGGCCCCAGGTACATGTACCAGTCAGTGTTCAAGCCAAATGTTTAATTTTATCTTAAAGCGGTTGGTTTCTCAATCTTGCATGTCTCTTTGATTTGGCCCCAAAAATGAATGTATATTCTTTCTCACTAGGTCATACATTTGTTTTAAATTGGAACTTTTTCAGCTATTAGGCACATTCATGGTCCTTGTTGCATTGTACAATTGGCAGAATTTTGTGACTAAAGCAAGCTCAATGCCCTTTATTGGCCAAATAAGACAACTGGCAAAATGGACGGAAAAAATGCGATGTTTTATGACAATTGGCCCTGTGTGTTCACATAGTGGGAGCTATCTAGACAGTATAATTGGTAGTGTTGACAAGATTCAAGTGGGGTTGTTAAACCCATCACCAAACACCACCCTGACTGAAAATTTAATTAGGGTAGAAATCGGCTCCTATTTAACAATAGGAGACGGGAAGACCTGGTGGTTAATTTGACCTCTCCAAACATCACCAGTAACCTGAAGGACTCTTCATGGCGTGTCAAGTTGGGCGAACCAGGCCAGCGAGCACAAAACACACCAGCTGATCAAAACACTTACACTGCTAAGACCGGATTGGTCAGACTAAGGTAAATATAGTAGATCGGTAACTATAGTAGATCCAAATGAAGCAGCTTGGAGCTGGCTGATCGGAATCTTTACTTTTCCAGCAGGGTCTCTATTGTTTCATGAGCATCTAACTTGTAGGCCAATATCATAAGATTTTGTATCGTTTAGTTATAAATGCAGCGTTATACTGTTTAAAGGTGGTTTCCGGTACTTTGCCTACCTCTTCTATATGTAACCATATCAGTAAAAAAGAGTGATGGGATTCCTGCTAAATAGACATCAACGTCATAGCGGATGACATGGATGAACTAAAACATTTGTGGTCACATGGTTTTCTTGGTTTAAAAATAGCTAACTGTGCGGTGTGGCTCAGATAGGAAATACATGTTTGTAATGACGATTGTGGCGTTATAGTTCACTTTACCGACAGATGTAGGACATCAATAAACACAATTTTACGAGATCTGCTTATATAACAATTGTTTATTAACATGTAATATGAAAATATTTTTGTCCAAACTGTCTGATACCACCTGTTAAATGTGGCTGGCGTGGTTAATTTTCTTTGACCTATTCCTCCTTATGTGGATTGTTCGTAGAAAAGCGACATATTAATGCATTGTGAGTCCTCAACACTAGTATCAAAATGTTTGGTATTCTTTGAACTTTGTTAAGTAAATACACTTAACAATGTGCAAAGGAGTTTAGTCAATATGTCAGTGTATGATAAAGAGTGTTTTATAAGGTGTACAAAAACACAGCTATGAATTGCATACGTTTTCAAAGGAGATAATGGGAACATTGTCATGTTGCGTTCGTCATAGTACATTGTGTAGTATGATCTCTATTTTCTTTCCTGAAAGCAAACACATTTCCCCATCATGCTCGAACACACACGAATGAGACTGTGAATTTTATTGTTACAAAACAAATGTTAAGTAATATGGGAAGGTCTTCCCGTGGAACCGATGTGCGCAGGTGGTTCTACCCATACATTTGTGTGAGATCTTTCTCCACCTAAACTGGTTGACATCCATATAATGACTATAATTGTGTTGCTTCCATATTGTTGTTGTTTTTTCTTTACTGTTGTTTTTTTTCTTTACTGTTGCATTTGACATACTACAAATTAACGTAATATAGCCTAGCATTACATTACATATCATAAAGTAATATTTTAAAAGTTAAAGGCCACTGGCCAACAATAGACAGAAAGCAAATGAAAACAGGTATTGTTTCAACATGCATTTGCTGCAAAATCCTTAATTCTTGACGCTGCATCTTGTACTAAAAGTTGTAAGAAAGTATACTGACCTTATTTGTGAATTTGTGCTGCCGTATTTGCTATTTGTGTAACATAGAACGGGTATGTTTATATATCATCATGAGTGACTAAGTTTCTTGCAAGCAAGTTAGCATTATGAAAGTATTTCAAAACAATCAGGTTTCTTTGTTCGAATTGACGGCGACATTCAGCTAAATCATGGCGGACAACTAACCAAGACACATGTTTTGCGTAGACAAAACGGAGTATTGCAGATCAGTTGCTAGACTTCCCTACATGTTAGTTCTCGAACCGACCGGGACTCGAACCTACGCGTTGAGATACTAGTTGGTGACTCTAACTGCTTGGCCACGGGCGCCCCTTTATAGACGAATGGCAGTTTTACGAGTATAAAAGTTATAAAGTTACTGATATTACATAATCACTGATCTATTTCTCCTCACCGCGTGGTTTCGAAATAGCGGACATCGCTGTAATGGCCACAATTCTGTCACTGTCAATTACTTCACACGCACGCACGCACACAAACAAAAAACAACAAAATAAAAACCTTTTTATATTAGTATATAAATATAAACATACATTTCTACGTTTATCATAATTAATGACTTGCATTGATTGTCAGATGGTATGTGCAGAAATTATCTTGTTCTTCTTGTGTATGGTTGTTAAATGACGCAATTATCTCCGTATTCGGTATTACAAGATAGTCTGTGCAGGTCTGTTTCCCAATCTTATTGTTTCATAACGATAAAAATCCTCGACAACTCTTAAGTGTCAATCAATGGTATAAATCCGGCTTATGACCAATAATACGTATTAGACGATCCTTTGAGGCCAACAACTTGATATTTGATCTTGGAGGTTAATGAAATTACACCGCATTATCTGGCATGCACTTAGAATCCCTGACTTGCCTGTTCAAGAACTTTGTTGTTATTCCTGATAACGTGTGGAGACAGTTTTAAACAAGGAGTTATAAAGATACATTTTTTTCTGAAATTCAACATTAAAAGCCACAAAAAATATGTAATTTTTCGTCTAATAGAATGTTTCATTCAATCAGAAAATAAATACATATTATAAAGATGCGCTTGTAGGAACGAGAAAAACGTCGGCGATGTATCAGTTTTTATTTTTAAATTACTACTGAAACTATTTAATAAAGTAAGCTTAGTAAAGAATTACAATCTTGTATTAATTTATTTTTTTCTATCAAGGGTTCGCACAACTATCGTGTCCTATCTTCAATTAAGAAATATATTTTTATATTCTTTCACTGAGCAGGCGTGAGACAACGTTCAAATAATCTTTGACAAAACTCCACCTAACTATCAAATGTAGTGTTGAGTATTTCTTAAATAAATCGAGAAATGAGTGAATAGAACTTTTTCAAAGATCTGACGCGTGCAGTGATTAATTACAATGTGTTAGTCATAATGTGTACGAAAAAGACACTCACAATACTCATTTATAATGGAAATCAATATTTGTATTTAAGTACTGTTAAGACGAACAAACAATTTAAAATCTAATGCCTTACGCATTTGTTTAATTTATCCAGCTGTTTTTGCAAGATCATCTTTCTAATTCGCGGATAGCTAAACTATTTGAAGTACCAAAAAACTATTTCATCAAACAAAAGAAAAAGGTAAACATATCGAAATTTTCATTTTGTCACCATGACTACTCAATTTCAAACAGAAATGTTATAATTTATAACATTTCGTCGCTATCCGGCTATACTCTTTGCTGCATTTATTAGCGAGATGTTCCAAATGTTGATTGATCGTTGAGCCAATCAGAATTTATTTTCTGACACCTGACATTTTCTGCAGGATCAGTAAATCCGTGATTGACAAGGCCATAGTAGTGATTTAATTTTCCTTTAAGCATGATTGTCATTTCTGAGATTCGAAATTAAACATCAAATAGTAAAATAATCCGACCTTCGCCAGACCCCAAAATCTGCACCTGTATATATTATGATTTTAGGTAATTCGGTTCAACTTGGTTTTTGAGACTACATGTTTAAGATATAGGCTTTTCGTGGGTTTTTTTTTAATATTTCGCAGCAACCAAATATGGTCACCGTAGGTCAGATGGAAGAGCTTCCCACATTAAGTCTCGTATTGTTGACTCATTTTATTGGGTCAAATTAATTTTATTTACTATTTTATTACATGTATATGATAAATAATTATGGATATACGTATTAATTATTTATATTTTACTAAGGCATTTGTTTGTGAAAAATGTTCTTTACCACAGTACAGCGCATCTTTTGCACCAATAATTGTATTTAATTTATTATAATTATTTTTTTGAAGATAGCAAAACACAGCCAATCTTTTGGGAGGAAAAGTTGGAATTGTATTTTTATCAAGCGTTCATTATATTATACGAATACACTTGAACATTAGGAAAACATAATCAACAACTTATTAGCTTACAAACGACCTGTGTTATCTATAGGCAATGAGTCTTCGTGTAGTTGGAAAATCTCCGAACATCCTTACGGGTATTTACTTAACTAAGTAATGTCTATTTCCCGTTAGTCTCTACGCGCCACCCCTCTGTCCACCCACCCTGTATGTAAACAATGGATAACGATAAGAGTTAATTAATATTTGGTATTATTTCGTCGGCCTTAAGGTAGTCGATGGATGTTCAGTAGGCCTGAGTGAGGGTTTTTAGACTTTTGATTGATTAACTTATGAATATTTATCATATAAGTCCTCCTAGTAACATTATTCGAATGCTTCATTTTATTGCAATGATAATTATGCATTTATTAAAATAAGGTCGCAAAGTTTCTTTTTTTTCTGAATGCATTTGAGACATGTTAAAGCTTTACTGACTCCCGTGAAACATTGTAACTGGTACAAAACACGAAGTATATTATAAAGACGACCGACCAAGTTAACTGCAAATAATCCTCTTTGGGGTCTAATTTGAAATCGAAGAAACTGATTACTGCCGGTTTCAAACCGTCAGAATCATAACATGCGTTATATTGATAGGTTCCCTGTATATACTGTCTTTTTATTTTTCTAGTAAGAAAAACGGAGAATGCACAATGTAACCAGGTTTCTGTTTGTCAATATTGACAAAGAAAAAGACGTGCATATACATACACGGACCTGATGGTTGTATGAAAGCCTTGTGTCAGTCGCGATGTATGATAAAACTTCATGTACATATAAAACATGGATACAACACTCGCAGTCGCAGTCGGCAGAGCGTTGGACTGTCTTAAAATTTGTCCTGAGATAGAATCTAATAATAATAATAATAATAGTAATAATAATAATAATAATAATAATTATTATTATTATTATTATTATTATTATTATTATTATTATTATTATTATCATTAGCTTCTAATACACATTTGTCATTGACGACAGTTTTTATTTGCCAACAGGTTCTTTATTTATTGACAAACAACATTAAAAGCATAAACAGCCTTAAAATCTAAACCACAAACCATTAAAAGAATAGTTCAGAGAATGTAAAGCAATATGTCTGTCCGCTTTATCATGGCTTTAATAACTGCATATTGTATTTCACAATTATTATTTTGATATTGTTTCTATCTCACTTGTTACACACCGCCAATTGAATGAAGACATTGTGACCAGAACTGTATCGGTCAGGGGCGTAGCTAGGCATATGATATGATGTGTACGCGAGAAAGCTCCCCCGGAAAATTGTGTGCATTTAAGATCGTACATGGTATCTTCTGGGGAGTTTTTGGTTCTAGATTTTAAGTAATATATTACATCTGATCGTCTTGAGGACGGAATTATCTGAGACGTTCTGATTTCAAATATTAGAGTATTATAATTGTCCCATACCAGGAGCTACAGAAAAGTTACTTAATCGATTTAGCAATATTACATATTTTTCACGGTGTAAATAGCGGTAGTATTTGATACAATAAATGTACACATACACCTCCTGGCGTAAGATTTTTTATTGTATATTTAATTGTTTTAATTTTTTATTGTTTGGGGACAATGTGTACGCAACTGCGTATTCTGCGTACAGGCAGCTACGCGCCTGTCTGTGGAACTTTAAAGGTGGTATACAACAGTTGCCTATATCAATGACATGTTACAATATCTATAATATAATAATATAATAGTGTGAAATGGGGGTGCAGGATTGGACATTATTTCTGCATACACTTATACTCTAGTCTAAGTAAACACGAATTCAAAGATTAACTCAAGCGTAAGATAGTGCACATCGTGAAAAATTCGCATTAACTGTTCATTCTTTCCAAATCTTTATAAAGGTACAAAAGGGATTTTCTCTAAATAGATGCCGATGTCGGAGCAGATTCAAGTAAGCGGTCATGTTGTTGTTGTTTTGTGTATGTGTGTTTTTGTTTGTTTGTTTTTTGTTTGTTTTTGTGTATGGGATTTGCTTAGGTTTTAATTAATTAGGTTAGCTATTAACTGAATAGCGTGGCTCGGTAAGGAAACACATGTTTGTAATGACGAGTGGTGTGTTCTGTTTCACTTTTCACATAGATGTAGGACATCACTTAATAGTATTTCGCGGGATCTTTTCAGGTCACCCTACATTATATGGTTGTTTCAAAGAAAAAAGCCCAAAACTGTCTAATGCCTTTTTAAATAACAATTATAAGCAAGATAGAGAAAAATGAACAAAATCTAAAGGACAAGGAAATACTTTTCACACATTACTTAATTTTTCCGGGCCAGCTTAATATTGAAAAGAAAAACAAATATTGTAAATACGTGATATAACTTTAACAACAACAACACTTAACATCATCAACAACTTCAACAACAACAACAACGCAACAGCAACATATTAGGACGTCGATTATTATAAGGTCCCTGGGTTTAAATATTTACGCGTGAATATCGTGTTCGGCTTCCTTTATCTACAGATAAAGGAACGTTAACATTAACATACGTTTACTTATTTAACCCGAGGTCGGTCCGTTTGCGGCACAAAGGATATAAAGAGCAAGATTATTTCGTGCTTTAAATACTTGTTTAATGTTGGACAACGTTCAATTACTATGCACCGCTTTTCTCCTCTGATTTTATATCAAAATTATATTAATAATCTCTTGATCACTGAAGGCTTATCAGTTTGTGCAATCAAATACGTTGTTTTCTTAAAATTGCCGGCACATCTGAATGAAATCCCCGTGTGTTGGACACTTTTTTTGGTTAATTTTAAACAAATTCAAATAGAATTCTTTTTTTTTTAAATATGAGTTTATTTCAGTAATCTATCCATTATTATCTATAGATAACTGCGTCAGATGTTCCTTAAATTACCATGATCCAATACATCGTGTTCTAGGTCCCAACTTTTTGACAAATCATTCTTGCAGTTTTTACTATCATAATATATTATTATAAAACAATTTAGTTGTCGCTGGTTAAGCACAAATTGTCGCCCAACCATCACGATTCCGGACCAACTATTTTTCAGACATATAATATATGGTGAACTGTGATTTCTCGAAAATTTAAAATCATACCCCTTTACGCCAATCTTTTGTTGTGAAGTGTTTTCCTGTTGATTCCTGTCAATTGAATTGATTGACAATTGTTAGTGGGTGCAAAGTGGTCTACTTTCTCAAGTGGAATTGAGACATAATTGAAGTGAAGAACTACTTAACCCTTATTCTGCTTGATCGGTAAATCTAAACTAAATATTTAATAGTTCAAATACAACTACATGTAAAGGTTAATATGATACATATTTGCAAGAGTTTCGGCAGCAAATAGCGAATAACTGACCCGCCAGTCCTCATCGGGAGCTGGCTAATCTGGATCTACACTACTAGTATTCGCCTCAGCCTGATCATTACATGATTGTAAGGTTAGGAGTTGACATTGATAATTGGATATCATTTACCTGTATAGGGTACTTGGACTACATTCAGGTGGAAGTTGTTTTGATACACTAGGCTTTAATAATGTCTCCAAGTAAATATCTCTCGATAAGTGTATCATTCAGAACACCTCGGCTGTTTTAATTTTAGAATTTCAGAACATGTAATGAAAGGGTCAAATATGACGAGAGTGTAAGTTTACATGCGTGATTTTAGTTCCCTAACGGCGCGCGTGGAATCAGTAACAAAGTTTTACCAATTCTCCAGCCCATTCGAAACTTTTCGACATTGTCCGGACGAACGAAACAAAAAAAGAAATGGCCGAAGCGTTCAGAGCGTTTTTAACCCGACGAATAAAGAAAGGCGCAATGTTACAATCTGATTTAAGATAACATGTAAATATTTTGAAAACGGGTTGCGATAAGATACGTGACACACATTTCAATAAACGTTTTACAATTAAAACCTAAAGTACGCCGATGGCTGTACCTGGCTGGAGTGTCCACCAAAAATAGCTGACCGTCGCTATTTTGTTGTTCGCAGTTGTGTCGCTGGTGTGTACGTTTATATAAAAACATGAACACAAGTAAAAAATTTAACAGTACCGATATGATATTTTTCTATGTCATATTTCAACCGTCGGCAAGTCTTTGTCGGGATGGGCGTTCTGTCACGTAATTTCTTAGAGTATTTTCGGGGCTAAATAAATCACAATGGAAATTACTGATCACATTTTGATATTTCTTTTTACAACAAATATGACCAAGTGTACTCAAAATGCAGGTGCTCACAAGTTATTTGGCTACAGAAAGACACGCCTATATAATCATTTGCAAAAGTTTTGTCCATGTCATTCTGTGTATATTAAATTCGAGTGCTATTCATATAAATTCTATGCAACATTGTCAGTCTCGTTTGGGCGTGCATTTATGCGCGCAGGATTAAATTTTCGTAAACAAATTCACTGAGATGAAATGCTGTATTTTCGTTCATTGTGAATGCAAAAATAGAGTATACTTTGTGATGTATGACTACGAGTTTGCAAGGGATAGCCCAGCTGTGTAAATTTCTGCTATTCACCGAATAAAAGTGGTATTCGAAAGTTTGCCTAAATCTTATATATGTAACAATATCTGAATTCTGTTTGGGGGTATGTGTGCATAATTTCTGCAGAAAATAGAAACATAATTCAGCTTTCGCGATTTTCAACAGTATCTCAATTTTAGGGAAGTAAAACTGGTTAATCAACACCTGAAATGTTCATTCTTTTCAAATCTATATATAAAAAGATTTGTTATTTCTGCTAAAAATTGGCATCGACGTCACAGCTGAAGACGTGGGTGAGCAAAAAACATAAGTGGCCACGTGGTTTTCTTGGTTTCAAAAAGCTAACTCTGCAGCGTGGCTCAGATAGGAAGTACGTGTTTGTTATGACGATTGTGGCGTTGTAGTTCCATTTTCAGGCAGGGGTCAATAAACATCGTTTCGAGAAATCTTTAAATAACAATGGTTTAAGAAAGATGTTTAATGAAAATATTTTGGGTCTAAACAGTCGGATACCACCTTTAAAGGGGCAGCCTTAGTTACATCTACTCTAGTTGATGCCTTTTTGTTAGTTTTTGATATTTAATGAACCGAGGTTAATAGAACAGCATAGCTAGATAAATGTAGCCAATAAAGGGATTACTCATCGCAGAGTTTGAATACATAGACCTGAATGCCCAACTTCCTCGGAAGTGGGTATTCGAAATATTTTTAATAAAGGGACTCTTTAAGGCAGAGTTCGAATATCGAGCTAGACGTGAATACCCAGCTGGCTGGGAATTGGTTACTCGAAATATTTTCAGTAAAAGGACTATTCAACGCAGAAGGTGTGCAAAATAAGAGACAGTACAAATCCGGAAATAAATCGCCCTAAATGTTCATTCTTTCAAAACCTAAGTTACCACGATGGTTATGTCTGTTAAAAATAAATATCGACGTAATAGCGTACTAACCGGATGACCATATAACGTTATCACAAAAGTGAACGTGACGTGGTTTTCTCAGTTTAAAAATAGCATCTCTGCATCGTGGCTCAGATAGGAAATACCTTTTGCAATGATGAATGGAGATTTATGGTTCACTGTTGAAACAGTACTAAGTTATCAATGAGCAGAATTTATCAAGACCAGGTAACAATAACTTATTTGGTTATTTGAGGGGGAAAATGGTCCAAATTGTTGGATACCACCTTTTTTTTAAACTACCCTTTAAATCCAATAAAATAATTTTATGAGAAGATATTGATAGTAAGGCTTAAACTTCGCTGATCAAAGGGTTGGCGGGTAGGCCGCTTATACGATCGTTGATAATACTTGAAATTATTTTACATGAATCCATACAAATGACTCTTTGATTGGTCTTTTATTACTCGTAAGCCATTGCCTGCTGCTATAGTCAATCAATCATATATACCCCTTGTTAATATTATTTTACAGTTTCGTACAAAGACTACAAATCTTGTTCTTAGACAAAGAGCAACAAATAGTGTAGAACCCGAGCAACCAGCTCCAAGCACTAAGCTGACTGATCTGGATCTATATAGTTTTTCTAATCCTGACCTAGTCGTCGTTTAGCAGGCTAAGACGTGACTCAATGGCGAAGTTGAGACGTGAGTGTATAAATACATGCGAGTGTACTCATTATGGGGCGTCTGGGAATTCATTTGTGAATATTGTGAATGAGAATACTTTGGTTTTATTGTGAAATAATGGTCCTTGAATACAGATCGAAAACGGCTGACGTGTGTGTTTTATTGTATGAAATGTCCATAGACATGTATATGTGGGTATTATGCATATCTGGTCCGACCAAGAAGTTGTTATAAAACAGTTGTTCGAATTTCGCCGACAATTTTAGCGGATTTGAATGTATATATTTTCATTTTCTTAAATCCTCCCCTAATAAAATCAAGTTTTCGAGCTTCGGAATATTTTGAACAGGCATCCTTATTAGTTAAAAAATATTTATTTATAGTCGATTGGGAAACAAGTTCTTTTAACTTATATTATTACCTCTCGATTATCTTGCTGGGTAGAATCAGTACTCAGGTACTGAATACCTGGAGCAATGTGCTCAAGGACTAACATCACGTGGTCAGTTTGGGGGTTCGAACCCGGGACCCTCCGACCCGGAGTCCAACGTCTTAACCACTAGACCACGAACGCTCACGCATCCTTGATAGCAAAAACTTTGAAAGTAAAACCAAACAAACGTCGAAATATCAGTCTATCAATATGCGGCTTTTATTGAACTTTTCAAGTGATATAAGAGAATGGAAATAAAATTAAAAATTCTAAGCAACGGATGTTATAATGCATGTGAAATGCACAACCTTCTAACCATTTACATGATGTTTCATAGATCAGCGGATTTGTTTTAGCTTTAGACGCCACTCAATAGTTTGTCTATATTCTATAGCCAATCGCCAAATGTTGGTAACAAATTGCACATTGACCCAGTTATGACTGACCCCCATAATAATTCATAGGTGAAAGAAGAGCTATTTATTTTCTATAAGAATGACACACAAAAAAAGTAATTTTGTGTAACTTCAAAGGAGCCTGTGCTGGAAAATACGTCCATTCGTCAGTCGGTAACTCCAAAATTTTAATGTAGCAAATACTACGGGTAAAGGTAGGTCAGTCCATTACTGTTCATAGGTATTCAAAAATTTTGCTTTTTTTAACTCTACATCGTTTCAGCTTCCTTTTGACACCAGAAAGATTAAAAGTACTGTCAAGGCAGGAACTCTGATGCCAGAACATAGCAACAGAGTGCTATTAAAAACAACAACATGTCACTGGATCTACTTCCGGTCGATATCTAATGTAATCGCTTATTATGTTTTTGTTCATTGAATTATGGCCGCCACCCCGTACAATCACCACCGCATGTTTGTTAAACAAAGCATGGCGGCGATTTTCTTCTGAGACTGATGGACGAGAAACATTGGCCCGTCGTTACCGTCGGTGATCGGATAGATGTAACATTTTCTGAGTACATTGACGTTCCCTAGGCCAGGCGAGACTCGCCATTTTTCTTCAGTTTGCTAGAAATGTGACATATAAGTAATATCTGGTTACTAACAATGAGCTCTATATATACATTAAAATATTTAATGCAAAAACTACCTTCCGCATACTAAACATCCGAAACAAATACATTACTTATTCAATCAAGCCGTCGATGTAAGAATAAGGCTATAAAGTCTTGAAATCCTATAGGTCTGTAGGTAGAAACATTATCCACTCAATTGTCAAATCATGCAAATTAGTTAGCCATTTCTCGTAAGGTCATCACACAAATCTTTTCTGTTTTTTAAATAATATAGTAATGTAAGCGGCCTACTGTTTGCAGAGGCACACCTGCTAAATACCATCAAAATAGATCTGGTTTCAAAAGCAACTGCACTGTTGCTCACATCTGTAGATGTCGTTAATTAAAAGCTCAAAAGACTTGATGTTGTTGTTTTTTCAACCAGAAATGAGATCGATGAATTCATTTGTCAGTGTTATAAGGAGCCGTAAAATACCAGTTAATATTTGATTCAATTATTTGATTCGTACGTTCTTTCGATTCTCAGCTATGGAAATCGAAAGTTGGGGCTATCTCAAAGTGGATTGTCACGAAATAGTGCATAAGATAATTTGCAAATGGATATGAAATGTTAAACGATCAACAAATACTTTTTCGCTTTATGCAGAAATATGAAGATATCTTCTCTATATACCGCGTTATACAAGAATAAAATGTCCGTGAAGTTGGCAGCCTAGCAGCCTAAAGTTGGCAGCATAGCCGTCTAGCAGCCTAGCAGCCTGAAGATGGCAGCCTAGCCGTCTAGCAGCCTGAAGTTGGCAGCCTAACCGTCTAGCAGCCTGAAGTTGGCAGCCTGGCAGCCTAGCAGCCTGAAGTTGTCAGCCTAGCCGTCTAGCAGCCTAGCAGCCTGAAGTTGTCAGCCTGGCAGCCTGGCAGCCTAGCAGCCTGAAGTTGGCAGCCTAGCCGTCTAGCAGCCTGAAGTTGGCAGCCTAGCAGCCTGAAGTTGGCAGCCTAGCCGTCTAGCAGCCTGAAGTTGGCGGCCTGGCAGCCTAGCAGCCTGAAGTTGGCATCCTAGCCGTCTAGCAGCCTAGCAGCCCGAAGTTGACAGCCTAGCCGTCTAGCAGTCTAGCAGCCTGAAGTTGGCAGCCTAGCCGTCTAGCAGCCTAGCAGCCTGAAGTTGGCATCCTAGCCGTCTAGCAGCCTAGCAGCCTGAAGTTGGCATCCTAGCCGTCTAGCAGCCTAGCAGCCTGAAGATGGCAGCCTAGCTGTCTAGCAGCCTGAAGTTGGCAGCCTAACCGTCTAGCAGCCTGAAGTTGGCAGCCTAGCTGTCTAGCAGCCTGAAGTTGGCAGCCTAACCGTCTAGCAGCCTGAAGTTGGCAGCCTGGCAGCCTAGCAGCCTGAAGTTGGCAGCCTAGCCGTCTAGCAGCCTGAAGTTGGCAGCCTAGCTGTCTAGCAGCCTGAAGTTGGCAGCCTGGCAGCCTAGCAGCCTGAAGTTGGCATCCTAGCCGTCTAGCAGCCTAGCAGCCCGAAGTTGGCATCCTAGCCGTCTAGCAGTCTAGCAGCCTGAAGTTGGCAGCCTAGCCGTCTAGCAGCCTAGCAGCCTGAAGTTGGCATCCTAGCCGTCTAGCAGCCTAGCAGCCCGAAGTCGGCAGCCTAGCAGCCTGAAGTTAGCAGCCTGGCAGCCTAGCAGCCTGAAGTTGGCAGCCTAGCCGTCTAGCAGCCTAGCAGCCTGAAGTTGGCAGCCTAGCCGTCTAGCAGCCTGAAGTTGGCAGCCTGGCAGCCTAGCAGCCTGAAGTTGGCAGCCTAGCCGTCTAGCAGCCTGAAGTTGGCAGCCTAGCTGTCTAGCAGCCTGAAGTTTGCAGCCTGGCAGCCTAGCAGCCTGAAGTTGGCAGCCTAGCCATCGAGCAGCCTAGCAGCCCGAAGTTGGCAGCCTAGCAGCCTAAACTTACCGATTGATGTAAGAAATTTTGAAACGGGCCATAATGCATTATAATCACTTTTTAAGGACACTACAAGCTCATTTGCCTTGTGAAATTTGAAGAAATTCTGAAACGGCATGAAATGCATTATAATAATTTTCTTAAGACAAAAAGTTTAAAAGATATGAAACGAACCTTAAAACCTTAAAAGTTCACATAATCTGTAAGCTGTAGGTACATATTTTAACCACAATGATATCGAAGATGAATTTACATTGTTTATATTTTGTTTATGTGACGACGACCTTTTATGCTTAAAATAAAAATAAAAATATGTTATTGTTGTTTTCAACACAAAAGTGTAATTGGCATCGCTGCATTGAGTCTTATATGCAAAATTTGGACGGGATAATCGAATGCATTTACATGGAATATGACTAGTAAATGACTCTAATATATTTTTATTATTTATAAACTTAATTGAATGCTATAAAATGTGTTTACTATCTGAACAAATGACGTGGATGTTCAAGCGATAAAATATGGAAAAAAGTTCATGGACTATGTGGTCTTAAAAAGAAACGTACAACCTCCGGCGGGACTCGAACCCACAATCCCCTGCTTAGGAGGCAGATGCCTTATCCATTAGGCCACGGAGGCGTTCAGGCTAATCTGCACATCTACCTGTTTGAATAATTGACTGATATATAACAAAGCTCCATATAACATTACAAAAGGAATTGCACAATAGCAAACTTAATCGGTTAATTAATGGAAAACTATTTTATAAAATGTTTTATCCCCATGTTTGATCGCTATCTCGATTCGAACCCGCAATCCCCTGCTTAGGAGGCAGATGCCTTATCCATTAGGCCACGGAGGCGTTCACGCTAATCTTTTCCGCACATCTACCTGTTTTAATAGCTGACCGATAAACGACAAAGCGAGATAGCGACAAATGACATTACAAAATAAAATGCACAACAACAAACTTAATCGGTTAATTAATGGCAAACTTTTTTATAAAATGTTTTATTTTTATACAATCTGATATAAATAGCAAAGACATTTAGACCAGATTAAACATACACCACAATAAAATAGCACCTCCACCCCCAAAACAACAACAATTTCACAGAGCTGGTTATTCTATAAATTGCAGAACTCTTTTTTTATCCCTACCGATGAAGCGATGGCAATATAATTTATTGGCCATGCAAATGTTACTAATACAGCTTTGTAGTTTACATCAATTCTATTATTGTTTTTTTAAAGAAAAAAATAGTTGATCCAGTTAAAAAAAATTATAACATAAATTCGTAAAGAGCATTCATAAAACAAAGTCAAATGGTATTACATGACATACACATGAATGGTTGAAGGCTCAGGCTTCCTCTGTTGTATGTTATTTATAGTTGTAACACACAAATAAAAGTTGAATAGTCAATATTGTGGGGTGTTTCCTTCTCTGATTACAAGTAGTGCTCTCTCTGTAATTCTTAGTTATGAGGTCTGCTATTGGTTCCAGTCTACAGAATTTTATACGTCTCTTCTAGGTGTCACAGTTTCTTTCTCTAAACGTCTCTTACAAGATTTGGCCGTTTCTATTACTCCCCAGGTTGGGTCTCTATAGCCACAGGATGGATCTCTCAGTACTCAAAACAGAATTCCTGGTTTAAAGGCATCTCTACTTTTCTTTTAAAATGTTTCTGTATTCAGTGACATGTGACCCTTATACACCAACTTTGCTTTTTAAATTTAAACTTTCCATTGATCAGCGATGTGGTCCACCAACAAAACTCCAAGCACATTCCCATCAACAATTTGACTCTCCATCTCTTCTATATGTTGGCTTATTAAGTCACCATAAGACTATAATGTCAAAACTTTTACATTTTTAATATTAACTCTTTCCATTGACCTGCGATGTGGTCCACCAACAAAACTCCAAACACACTCCTGTCAGCGATGTAATTCTCACCGGGAACCCTAAATTGACTCGCACCTCACTCGTACAAACGAACATACCCTGGCCAAGACACAAATCACATAATCTGACACCCTATTCAACTGATGAGAGTGAACTTTAAACAACAAGTTTCAGCACAGACACGCAGACGAATGCTATAATTATATTAATTATTTGAACAAATGTTACGGTTCTTTTCGAGAGAAAACTTAGAAAGTTGACTATTATGTCTTAAAAAGAAACGTACAACCTCCGGCGGGACTCGAACCCGCAATCCCCTGCTTAGGAGGCAGATGCCTTATCCATTAGGCCACGGAGGCGTTCACAATAATCTTTTCTGCACATCTACCTGTTTTAATAGCTGACCGATAAACGACATAGCGACATAGCGACAAATGACATTACAAAATAAAAAGTACAACAGCAAACTTAATCAGTTAATTAATGGCAATCTATTTTATAAAATGTTTTATTTTTATACAATCTGATATAAATAGCAAAGACATTTAAACCAGATTAAACATACACCACAATAAAATAGCACCTCCACCTGCAAAACAACAATAATTTCACAGAGCTGGTTATTCTATAAATTGCAGAACTCTTTTTTTATCCCTACCGATGGAGCGATGGCAATTTAATTTATTGTTCATGCAAATGTTACTAATACAGCTTTGTAGTTTACATCAATTTTATTATTTTTTTTAAAGAAAAAAATAGTTGATCCAGTTAAAAAAAATATAACATAAATTCGTAAAGAGCATTCATAAAACAAAGTCAAATGGTATTACATGACATACACATGAATGGTTGAAGGCTCAGGCTTCCTCTGTTGTATGTTATTTATAGTTGTAACACACAAATTAAAGTTGAACAGTCAATAGTGTGGGGTGTTTCCTTCTTTGATTACAAGTAGTGCTCTCTCTGTAGTTCTTAGTTATGAGGTCTGCTATTGGTTCCAGTCTACAGAATTTTATACGTCTCTTCTATGTGTCTCAGTTTCATTCTCTAAACGTCTCTTACAAGATTTGGCCGTTAATATTACTCCATAGGTTGGGTCTCTATAGCCACGGAATGAATCTGTCAGTACTCAAAACAAAATTCCTGGTTTAATGGCATCTCTCCCTCACTTTGACATTTTTTCTGTATTCAGTCTCATGTGACTCGTATACACAAACTTTACTTTTTTATATTTAAACTTTCCATAGTCCAGCGATGTGGTCCAGCAACAAAACTCCAAGCACACTCCTGTCAGCGATGTAATTCTCACCGGGAACCCTGAATTGACTCGCACCTCACACGTGCAAACGAACATACCCTGGCCAAGACACAAATCACATAATCTAACACCCTATTAAACTGATTAGAGTGAACTTTGGACAAAAAGCTTCAGCACAGACACACACACGAATGCTATAATTATATGAATTTTTTTAACAAATGTTACGGTTCTTTTCGAGAGAAAACTTAGAAAGTTGACTAATTATGTCTTTAAAAGAAACGTACAACCTCCGGCGGGATTCGAACCCGCAATCCCCTGCTTAGGAGGCAGATGCCTTATCCATTAGGCCACGGAGGCGTTCACGCTAATCTTTTCCGCACATCTACCTGTTTTAATAGCTGACCGATAAACGACAAAGCGAGATAGCGACAAATGACATTACAAAATAAAATGCACAACAACAAACTTAATCGGTTAATTAATGGCAAACTTTTTTATAAAATGTTTTATTTTTATACAATCTGATATAAATAGCAAAGACATTTAGACCAGATTAAACATACACCACAATAAAATAGCACCTCCACCCCCAAAACAACAACAATTTCACAGAGCTGGTTATTCTATAAATTGCAGAACTCTTTTTTTATCCCTACCGATGAAGCGATGGCAATATAATTTATTGGCCATGCAAATGTTACTAATACAGCTTTGTAGTTTACATCAATTCTATTATTGTTTTTTTAAAGAAAAAAATAGTTGATCCAGTTAAAAAAAATTATAACATAAATTCGTAAAGAGCATTCATAAAACAAAGTCAAATGGTATTACATGACATACACATGAATGGTTGAAGGCTCAGGCTTCCTCTGTTGTATGTTATTTATAGTTGTAACACACAAATAAAAGTTGAATAGTCAATATTGTGGGGTGTTTCCTTCTCTGATTACAAGTAGTGCTCTCTCTGTAATTCTTAGTTATGAGGTCTGCTATTGGTTCCAGTCTACAGAATTTTATACGTCTCTTCTAGGTGTCACAGTTTCTTTCTCTAAACGTCTCTTACAAGATTTGGCCGTTTCTATTACGCCCCAGGTTGGGTCTCTATAGCCACAGGATGGATCTCTCAGTACTCAAAACAGAATTCCTGGTTTAAAGGCATCTCTACTTTTCTTTTAAAATGTTTCTGTATTCAGTGACATGTGACCCTTATACACCAACTTTGCTTTTTAAATTTAAACTTTCCATTGATCAGCGATGTGGTCCACCAACAAAACTCCAAGCACATTCCCATCAACAATTTGACTCTCCATCTCTTCTATATGTTGGCTTATTAAGTCACCATAAGACTATAATGTCAAAACTTTTACATTTTTAATATTAACTCTTTCCATTGACCTGCGATGTGGTCCACCAACAAAACTCCAAACACACTCCTGTCAGCGATGTAATTCTCACCGGGAACCCTAAATTGACTCGCACCTCACTCGTACAAACGAACATACCCTGGCCAAGACACAAATCACATAATCTGACACCCTATTCAACTGATGAGAGTGAACTTTAAACAACAAGTTTCAGCACAGACACGCAGACGAATGCTATAATTATATTAATTATTTGAACAAATGTTACGGTTCTTTTCGAGAGAAAACTTAGAAAGTTGACTATTATGTCTTAAAAAGAAACGTACAACCTCCGGCGGGACTCGAACCCGCAATCCCCTGCTTAGGAGGCAGATGCCTTATCCATTAGGCCACGGAGGCGTTCACAATAATCTTTTCTGCACATCTACCTGTTTTAATAGCTGACCGATAAACGACATAGCGACATAGCGACAAATGACATTACAAAATAAAAAGTACAACAGCAAACTTAATCAGTTAATTAATGGCAATCTATTTTATAAAATGTTTTATTTTTATACAATCTGATATAAATAGCAAAGACATTTAAACCAGATTAAACATACACCACAATAAAATAGCACCTCCACCTGCAAAACAACAATAATTTCACAGAGCTGGTTATTCTATAAATTGCAGAACTCTTTTTTTATCCCTACCGATGGAGCGATGGCAATTTAATTTATTGTTCATGCAAATGTTACTAATACAGCTTTGTAGTTTACATCAATTTTATTATTTTTTTTAAAGAAAAAAATAGTTGATCCAGTTAAAAAAAATATAACATAAATTCGTAAAGAGCATTCATAAAACAAAGTCAAATGGTATTACATGACATACACATGAATGGTTGAAGGCTCAGGCTTCCTCTGTTGTATGTTATTTATAGTTGTAACACACAAATTAAAGTTGAACAGTCAATAGTGTGGGGTGTTTCCTTCTTTGATTACAAGTAGTGCTCTCTCTGTAGTTCTTAGTTATGAGGTCTGCTATTGGTTCCAGTCTACAGAATTTTATACGTCTCTTCTATGTGTCTCAGTTTCATTCTCTAAACGTCTCTTACAAGATTTGGCCGTTAATATTACTCCATAGGTTGGGTCTCTATAGCCACGGGATGAATCTGTCAGTACTCAAAACAAAATTCCTGGTTTAATGGCATCTCTCCCTCACTTTGACATTTTTTCTGTATTCAGTCTCATGTGACTCGTATACACAAACTTTACTTTTTTATATTTAAACTTTCCATAGTCCAGCGATGTGGTCCAGCAACAAAACTCCAAGCACACTCCTGTCAGCGATGTAATTCTCACCGGGAACCCTGAATTGACTCGCACCTCACACGTGCAAACGAACATACCCTGGCCAAGACACAAATCACATAATCTAACACCCTATTAAACTGATTAGAGTGAACTTTGGACAAAAAGCTTCAGCACAGACACACACACGAATGCTATAATTATATGAATTTTTTTAACAAATGTTACGGTTCTTTTCGAGAGAAAACTTAGAAAGTTGACTAATTATGTCTTTAAAAGAAACGTACAACCTCCGGCGGGATTCGAACCCGCAATCCCCTGCTTAGGAGGCAGATGCCTTATCCATTAGGCCACGGAGGCGTTCACGCTAATCTTTTCCGCACATCTACCTGTTTTAATAGCTGACCGATAAACGACAAAGCGAGATAGCGACAAATGACATTACAAAATAATATGCACAACAACAAACTTAATCGGTTAATTAATGGCAAACTTTTTTATAAAATGTTTTATTTTTATACAATCTGATATAAATAGCAAAGACATTTAGACCAGATTAAACATACACCACAATAAAATAGCACCTCCACCCCCAAAACAACAACAATTTCACAGAGCTGGTTATTCTATAAATTGCAGAACTCTTTTTTTATCCCTACCGATGAAGCGATGGCAATATAATTTATTGGCCATGCAAATGTTACTAATACAGCTTTGTAGTTTACATCAATTCTATTATTGTTTTTTTAAAGAAAAAAATAGTTGATCCAGTTAAAAAAAATTATAACATAAATTCGTAAAGAGCATTCATAAAACAAAGTCAAATGGTATTACATGACATACACATGAATGGTTGAAGGCTCAGGCTTCCTCTGTTGTATGTTATTTATAGTTGTAACACACAAATAAAAGTTGAATAGTCAATATTGTGGGGTGTTTCCTTCTCTGATTACAAGTAGTGCTCTCTCTGTAATTCTTAGTTATGAGGTCTGCTATTGGTTCCAGTCTACAGAATTTTATACGTCTCTTCTAGGTGTCACAGTTTCTTTCTCTAAACGTCTCTTACAAGATTTGGCCGTTTCTATTACTCCCCAGGTTGGGTCTCTATAGCCACAGGATGGATCTCTCAGTACTCAAAACAGAATTCCTGGTTTAAAGGCATCTCTACTTTTCTTTTAAAATGTTTCTGTATTCAGTGACATGTGACCCTTATACACCAACTTTGCTTTTTAAATTTAAACTTTCCATTGATCAGCGATGTGGTCCACCAACAAAACTCCAAGCACATTCCCATCAACAATTTGACTCTCCATCTCTTCTATATGTTGGCTTATTAAGTCACCATAAGACTATAATGTCAAAACTTTTACATTTTTAATATTAACTCTTTCCATTGACCTGCGATGTGGTCCACCAACAAAACTCCAAACACACTCCTGTCAGCGATGTAATTCTCACCGGGAACCCTAAATTGACTCGCACCTCACTCGTACAAACGAACATACCCTGGCCAAGACACAAATCACATAATCTGACACCCTATTCAACTGATGAGAGTGAACTTTAAACAACAAGTTTCAGCACAGACACGCAGACGAATGCTATAATTATATTAATTATTTGAACAAATGTTACGGTTCTTTTCGAGAGAAAACTTAGAAAGTTGACTATTATGTCTTAAAAAGAAACGTACAACCTCCGGCGGGACTCGAACCCGCAATCCCCTGCTTAGGAGGCAGATGCCTTATCCATTAGGCCACGGAGGCGTTCACAATAATCTTTTCTGCACATCTACCTGTTTTAATAGCTGACCGATAAACGACATAGCGACATAGCGACAAATGACATTACAAAATAAAAAGTACAACAGCAAACTTAATCAGTTAATTAATGGCAATCTATTTTATAAAATGTTTTATTTTTATACAATCTGATATAAATAGCAAAGACATTTAAACCAGATTAAACATACACCACAATAAAATAGCACCTCCACCTGCAAAACAACAATAATTTCACAGAGCTGGTTATTCTATAAATTGCAGAACTCTTTTTTTATCCCTACCGATGGAGCGATGGCAATTTAATTTATTGTTCATGCAAATGTTACTAATACAGCTTTGTAGTTTACATCAATTTTATTATTTTTTTTAAAGAAAAAAATAGTTGATCCAGTTAAAAAAAATATAACATAAATTCGTAAAGAGCATTCATAAAACAAAGTCAAATGGTATTACATGACATACACATGAATGGTTGAAGGCTCAGGCTTCCTCTGTTGTATGTTATTTATAGTTGTAACACACAAATTAAAGTTGAACAGTCAATAGTGTGGGGTGTTTCCTTCTTTGATTACAAGTAGTGCTCTCTCTGTAGTTCTTAGTTATGAGGTCTGCTATTGGTTCCAGTCTACAGAATTTTATACGTCTCTTCTATGTGTCTCAGTTTCATTCTCTAAACGTCTCTTACAAGATTTGGCCGTTAATATTACTCCATAGGTTGGTTCTCTATAGCCACGGGATGAATCTGTCAGTACTCAAAACAAAATTCCTGGTTTAATGGCATCTCTCCCTCACTTTGACATTTTTTCTGTATTCAGTCTCATGTGACTCGTATACACAAACTTTACTTTTTTATATTTAAACTTTCCATAGTCCAGCGATGTGGTCCAGCAACAAAACTCCAAGCACACTCCTGTCAGCGATGTAATTCTCACCGGGAACCCTGAATTGACTCGCACCTCACACGTGCAAACGAACATACCCTGGCCAAGACACAAATCACATAATCTAACACCCTATTAAACTGATTAGAGTGAACTTTGGACAAAAAGCTTCAGCACAGACACACACACGAATGCTATAATTATATGAATTTTTTTAACAAATGTTACGGTTCTTTTCGAGAGAAAACTTAGAAAGTTGACTAATTATGTCTTTAAAAGAAACGTACAACCTCCGGCGGGATTCGAACCCGCAATCCCCTGCTTAGGAGGCAGATGCCTTATCCATTAGGCCAAGGAGGCGTTCACGCTAATCTCTTCTGCATATCTACCTGTTTTAATAATTGACCGATAAACGACATAGCGACATAGCGACAAATGACATTACAAAATGAAATGCACAACAGCAAACTTAATCAGTTAATTAATGGCAAACTATTTTATAAAATGTTTTATTTTTTATACAATCTGATATAAACAGCAAAGACATATAGACCAGATTAAACATACACCACAATAAAATAGCACTACCCCACCCCAAAACAACAACAACAATATCACAGAGCTGGTTATTCTATAAATTGCAGAACTCTTTTTTCATCCCTACCGATGGAGCAATGGCAATTTAATTTATATAAAGTGGTCATGCAAATGTAACTAATACAGCTTTTTAGTTTACATCAATTTTATTAATGTATTTTAAAGTAAAAATCGTTGATCCAGTCAAAATAAACAATTATAACATAAATTCGTAAAATGCATTCATAAAACAAAGTCAAATGGTATAACATGACATACACATGAATGGTTGAAGGCTCACGCTTCCTCTGTTGTATGTTATTAATAGTTGTAACACACAAATTAAAGTTGAATAGTCAATATTGTGGGGTGTTTCTTTCTCTGATTACAAGTAGTGCTCTCTTTGTAGTTCTTAGTTATGAGGTCTGCTGTTGGTTCCAGTCTACAGAATTTTACACGTCTCTTCTAGGTGTCTCAGTTTCTTTCTCTAAACGTCACTTACAAGATTTGGCCGTTTCTATTACTCCCCAGGTTGGATCTCTATAGCCACAGGATGGATCTCTCAGTACTCAAAACAGAATTCCTGGTTTAATGGCATCTCTACTTTTCTTTTAAAATGTTTCTGTATTCAGTCACATGTGACCTTTATACACCAACTTTACTTTTTATATTTAAACTTTCCATTGACCAGCGATGTGGTCCACAACAATAGTCCAAAAGACACTCCTGTCAGCGATGTAATTCTCACCAGAAACCCTGAATTGACTCGCACCTCACTCGTGCAAACGAACATACCCTGGCCAAGACACAAATCACATAATCTAACACCCTATTAAACTGATTAGAGAACTTTGGACAACAAGTTTCAGCACAGACACACACACGAATTCTATAATTATATTAATTATTTGAACAAATGTTACGGTTCTTTTCGAGAGAAAACTTAGAAAGTTAACTTTTATGTCTTAAAAAGAAACGTGCAACCTCCGGCGGGATTCGAACCCGCAATCCCCTGCTTAGGAGGCAGATGCCTTATCCATTAGGCCACGGAGGCGTTCACGCTAATATTTTCCGCACATCTACCTGTTTTAATAGCTGACCGATAAACGACATAGCGAGATAGCGACAAATGACATTACAAAATAAAAAGCACAACAGCAAACTTAATCGGTTAATTAATGGCAAACTATTTTATAAAATGTTTTATTTTTTTATACAATCTGATATAAATAGCAAAGACATTTAGACCAGTTTAAACATACACCACAATAAAATAGCACCCCCAACCCCAAAACAACAACAACAATTTCACAGAGCTAGTTATTCTATAAATTGCAGAACTCTTTTTTTATCCCTACCGATGGAGCGGGACTCGAACCCGCAATCCCCTGCTTAGGAGGCAGATGCCTTATCCATTAGGCCACGGAGGCGTTCAGGCTAATCTGCACATCTACCTGTTTGAATAATTGACTGATAAACGACATAGCGACATATAACATTACAAAAGGAATTGCACAACAGCAAACTTAATCGGTTAATTAATGGCAAACTATTTTATAAAATGTTTTTTTATACAATCTGATATAAATAGCACAGTGCACAGGCGAATAGACCAGATTAAACATACACCACAATAAAATACAGCTTTGCAGTTTACATTATGTTAATTTATGTTTTCTTTGATTAAAAAAGTTGATCCAGTTAAAAGAAACAATTATAACATCAATTTGTAAAATGCATTCATAAAACAAAGTCAAATGGTATAACATGACATACACATGAATGGTTGAAGGTTCACTCTTCCTCTGTTGTATGTTATTTATAGTTGTAACACACAAATTAAAGTTGAACAGTCAATAGTGTGGGGTGTTTCCTTCTCTGATTACAAGTAGTGCTCTCTCTGTAATTCTTAGTTATGAGGTCTGCTATTGGTTCCAGTCTACAGAATTTTATACGTCTCTTCTATGTGTCTCAGCTTCTTTCTCTAAACGTCTCTTACAAGATTTGGCCGTTTCTATTACTCCATAGGTTGGATCTCTATAGCCACAGGATGGATCTCTCAGTACTCAAAACAGAATTGATGGTTTAATGGCATCTCTCCCTCACATTGACATTTTTTCTGCATTCAGTCTCATGTGACTCGCATACACAAACTTTACTTTTTATATTTAAACTTTCCATAGTCCAGCGATGTGCCCCACCAACAAAACTCCAAACACACTCCTGTCAACGATGTAATTCTCACAAGGAACCCTGAATTGACTCGCACCTCACTCGTGCCAACGAACATACCATGGCCAAGACACAATCGCATAATCTGACAACCTATTAAACTGATTAGAGTGAACTTTGGAGAACAAGTTTCAGCACAGACACACACACGAATGCTGTAATTATATCAATTATTTGAACAAATGTTACAGTTCTTTTCGAGGGAAAACTTAGAAAGTTGACTATTATGTCTTAAAAAGAAATGTACAACCTCCGGCGGGACTCGAACCCGCAATCCCCTGCTTAGGAGGCAGATGCCTTATCCATTAGGCCACGGAGGCGTTCTTTTTTGCATCTAATAACTAAATGAATCGCGCTCTAAGGCGACACAAGACTTAACCATTAGGGAAATGAGCCTCCTGTAATGATTGGCATTCCCTATTTTTATTATTTGAAATAGTCCCACACCCAACGCTCTAAAATTCGTTGCAAACGTCCTTTATATACAACATGGCTTAAGTTGTTAGAGTCTGTTATGAGGCATTCCATACACTTTACTTTGGATATGTAAATTATCTAAAAGATAATGGATGATAAATAAAACTGAGATTTGGGTCAGGTCTGGATGAAATAACCGATGTCATCAGATACTGAATAATGATATAAATAACTACATTCTATGTGAGCACTACTAACCTGGCGCCCCTGAGAGAAGATAATTTTAATATTAATTCATTATCTACTGAATGGGTAAGACGAGCTGTCCGCATTCATCGCCCATACCCGCGAAAGTGTATCTCCCATCTTTTCCTGAATATATAATAGGCGTATGAATACGTCACTTACATTATACAGGCTAAAATTATCTATTTGTTTACTTATTAAACGATCGAACAGACTCCGATGGTTAGTCTTACAATTTCTTATTATACACACCATTATCCTGGACATGAAACAGTATCACCATATTTAAGTGGACTTCCTAAGTTACTGTAAGAAGGAAATATGGAGGTAGTACTTGCTTTAGTAAAATCTCAACTGAGAATTGTTGCTTGCTTCCTGAAAGTGAGGACATGTTTCTTTGCGTCGGCCTCGAGATGGCTTGTCTAATTCGGATGTGCATTTGAGTACTGCTTGGAGCATGCTCAGAGAGTCTTCTTACGATGCGCCGTCTGGAGACCTTTTAGGTCTCTGGGTAGAAACATTAGCCACTATATTTGTAACTTATGCACTTTATCGAAAGATCGACATGTTAGTCTTTCTTTTAATAGATTATATAATCATGTCATCTGCTAAATATTTGCTGGAGCATATCCGCTAAAAACGGTAAAAAACGTAACAAAGTTTCTATACAAAATGTAGCTCCCATCCGAAGATGCTAAAAGGTGAGAGATCAAGAGACTTGAGGTGTTTCAACATAAAACTACATTGAGCACATAATACAGTCTTTTATGCAATGTTATGAGAGAAAGTCGAATGCCGAGTTCATAGTTACATACTCTGGTTCTTGCAGTTATGTTTCTTGTTAAACAGCATCCTCTTTTACCTCTAAAATATACACATTTTAGTAATTAATTTGCAGACGTGTATGTCCTTATGAACAATATGGCACCAATCGCAAAGATTTTGCTCGAACATTTACACATCGGTGCATTCTTAAATTGAAACGCATTGCATCGATTTGCAACTGACAAGAAAATCCGAATTCTTGACTCCAAGTCTCTGCAATCTTGTATAAAACTCTGCAATCTTGATTACATGTCTCGCTTTGTAATTTTTTATGTCGGCTTTTCTTTTTATCTTCACATGTCCTTTTGCCTTAAAGTTATTCGGTCATTCACAAAAACAACAACAAGAAACAAAAAACAAATGTGTATTTTGTAAACATTCATTTGCATAGACGATATAAAAAAGTGGGATCATATTTAAAATCCTTTCTCAAAAGACGTATTATAAAGATGCTTTAACAAGAACTCACCATTACCATATCTAGTGACCATTTTCCGGATATGCAATATAAGAGTCTATTATGTGTTTTTCCATACAATATACTATGAATATGTAAATTATCTTAAAGAAAGTGAATGATAAATGAAACTGAGATTTGGGTTAGGTCTAGATGAAACGTCGGTGTCATCAGATAATGATGTAAATAGCTACATTCTATGTGAGCACAAGTAACCTGGCGCCCCTGAGAGAAGATAATTTTAATATTAATTCATTATCCACTGAATGGGTAACACGAGCTGTCCGCATTCATCGCCCATAACCGAGAAAGTGTATATCCCATCTTTTTTCTGAATACGACACTTACATTATACAGGCTAAAATTACCTATTTGTTTACTTATTAAACGATTTAACAGACCCCGATGGTTAGATTAACAATTTCTTATTATACACACCATTATCCTGGACATGAAACAGTATCACCATATTTAAGTGGACTTCCTAAGTTACTGTAAGTAGGAAATGTGGAGGCAAAATATAAGCTGGAGTAAAATCTCAACTGAGAGTTGTTGCCTGCTTTCTAAAAGTGTGGACATGTTTCTTTGTGTCGGCCTCGAGATGGCTTGTCTAATTCCGGTTTGTTTTTGAGTACTGCTTGGCGCATGCTCAGAGCGTCTTCTTACGATGTGCCTTCTGAAAACCTAATAGATCTATGGGTAGAAACATTATCCACAAATTAATTTGTAAATTAAGTTAAAAGGTTAGCCATTTTTCGTGAGATCGACATATTAGTCTTTCTTTTAATAAATTATATAATCATGTCAGCAGTCAATTAGTTGATGGCGCACACCTCTTAAATACCGTCAAAAGATCAAGTTTCAAACGTAAGGAAGTTAATGTGCAAAATGTAGCTGCAATCCGTAGATGCAGTAAGGTGAGAACTCAAGAGGTCTGTGTTTTTTTAACACAAAACTGCATGGAGCATATATCACAGTCTCTAATGCATGTTATGAGAGAAAACCGAATGTCGAATTCATATTTACATACTGTGGTTTTTGCAGTTATGTTTCTTGTTAAACAGCATCCACTTTTACCTCTAGAAATACACTTTTTAGTCACTAATTTGTAGATGTGTATATCCTTATGAACAAAATATGGCACCAGTCACGAAGATCTTGCTCGAACATTTACACATCGGTGCATTCTTAAATTGAAACGCCTTGCATCGATTTGCAACTGGCAAAAAAATCCGAATTCTTGACTCCAAGTCGGCAATCTTGTATAAAAGTCTCTGCAATCTTGATTAAATATCTCTCTGTGTAAGTTTTATGTCGGCTTTTCTCTTTATTTTCACCTGTCTTTCCGTATTAGTATTTATGTCCCATCTCCTACACATTCTTTCATGATCTCTCAACATGTGCCTCGTTATCATCCCTACCCACACACCGGCACGAATGTAAGCTCGCATGTACACGCATCTGACATACAAACGCATGCACGCACGGCAACACACGCAAATGCTATAATCAAATAAAGTATTTGAACGAATGGTGTGGCTCGTTTAGAGATAAAACTAAGAAAGAGGGTTCATGACTATTAGGCCTTAAAAAGAAACGTACAACCTCCGGCGGGACTCGAACCCGCAATCCCCTGCTTAGGAGGCAGATGCCTTATCCATTAGGCCACGGAGTCGTTTGCTTTTCACGTTTAATGCATTTCTACCCGAATTACTAATTGACTCGCGCTCTAAGGCGACACATTACTTAAACATTAGGTAAACGACCATCCTGTAATGATTGTCATTTCCCTTTAACAAAGTCATAGTTAGTATAAATAAAATTTGAAATAGCCTTCCCCACGCCCTAAAATCCGTTGCAAAACTCCGTGATATAGAAAATGGCTTATGTGATTCGAAATTTGTGAAGGGTTTCTTGCCTATATTTACGAGTTGGTTGACAAAACAGATGTTTTAATTTAGATTCGCAAAACATAATTGCAAATCTAAAATGCAACAGTTTGTCTTGAAATTAAATCTTGTCATGCACAAGAAAACATGTGTTAATTAGGTCATCCTTAATTTGCATGCACGATATCAAAATAGGGGATCATATTCAAAATCCTTTCTGAAAAGACTTATTTCAAAGCTGTTAAAACAAAAACACACCATTACCATATCTAGTGGCCATTTTCCTGATATTCAATATAAGAGTCTATTATGAGAGATCCCATACATTATACTATGAATATGTAGATAACCTTAAAGAAAACGAATGATAAATGAAACTGAGATTTGGGTTGAGATTTGACAGCATCCTGTTTTACCTCTAAAATATACACTTTTTAGATACTAATTTGTAGTATATCCTTATGAACAACATATGGCACCAATCGCGAGGATCTTGCTCGAACATTTATACATCGGTGCATTCTTAAATTGAAACACCTTGCATCGATTTGCAACTGACAAGAAAATCCGAATTCTTGACTCGAAGTCTCTGCAGTCTTGTATAAAACTCTCTGCAATCTTGATTAAATGTCTCTGTGTGTAAGTTTTTATGTCGGCTTTTCTCTTTATCTTCACCTGTCTTTCCATATTAGTATTTCTGTCCCCTCTCCTATACATTCTTTCATGATCTCTCTACATGTACCTCGTTATCATCCCTTCCCACACACCGGCACGAATGTAAACTTGCCTATACTCGCATCTGACATACAAACGAATGTACGCACGGAAAGACACGCAAATGCTATAATTAAATAAAGTATTTGAACAAATGTTGTGGCTCGTTTAGAGATAAACCTAAGAAAGAGAGTTCATGACTTATAGGCATAAAAAGAAACGTACAACCTCCGGCGGGACTCGAACCCGCAATCCCCTGCTTAGGAGGCAGATGCCTTATCCATTAGGCCACGGAGGCTTTCGATATTTACCTCTAATGCATTTCTACCCGAATTACTCATTGACTTGCGCTCTAAGGCGACACATTACTTAAACATGAGGTAAACGACCATCCTCTAATGATTGTCATTTCCTTTGAATAAAGTCATAATTAAAATAAATAAAATTTGAAATAGCCTCCCCAAAGTGCAACGTCCGTTAAATACAAAATGGCTTAAGTGATTCGAAATTTGCGAATGCTTATCTTTCCCATAATTCCGAGTTGGTTGACAAAACATATGTTTTAGTATTAAGATCCGCAAAACATAATTGCAAGTATAAAATCGAACAGTTAGCTTAAAGTTAAATTTGGTCATACACAAAAAAAAACAAAAAAACAAATGCCTCCGCAGCGGTCTGAAATCTGCTGCAAAGGTTCGTTGTGTACAAAATGGCTTAAGTGATTCGAATTTGGCGAAAGCCTTTCTTTCCTCTTATTCCGAGTTGGTTGACAAATCATATGTTTTAATATTTAGTTTCCCAAAACATAATTGCAAGTATAAAATCCAACAGTTTGCCTTAAAGTAAAATTTATTCATTCACAAGAAAACAAATGTGTATTTTGTAAACATTCATTTGCATACACGATATCAAAAAGTGGCATTATATTCGAAATCCTTTCTCGATAGACTTCTTATGAAGATGTTTAACAAAAACTCACCATTACCATATCTAGTGGCCATTTTCCTGATATTCAATATAAGAGTCTGTTTTAAGAAATTCCATACAATATACTATGAATATGCAAATTATCTTAAAGAAAGTGGATGATAAATGAAACTGAGATTTGGGTTAGGTCAGATGAAATCGTCGGTGTCATCAGATAATGATGTAAATAGCTACATTATATGTGAGCACAACTAACCTAGCGACCCTACTAGAATATAATTTTAATATTAATTCATTATCCACTGAATGGGTAACACGAGCTGTCCGCATTCATCACCCATACCCGAGAAAGTGTATCTCCCATCTATTTTCTGAATATACAATAGTCGTATGAATACGCAACTTACATTATACAGGCTAAAATTACCCTTTTTGTTACTCATTAAACGATCTAACAGACTCCGGTGGTTTCTCTCACAATTCCTTATTATACACACCATTAACCTGGACATGAAAAGGTTTCAACATATTAAAGTGGATTTCGTAAGTAACTGTAAGCATGAAATGTGGAGACAAAATATTAGCTTAAGTAAAATCACAACTGAGAATTGTTGCTTGCTTTCTGAAAGTGTGGACATCTTTCTTTGTGTCGGCCTCGTGATGGCATGTCTAATTCCGGTGTGTTTTTTGAGTACTGCTTGGCGCATACTCAGTGTGTCTTCTTACGATGTGCCGTCTGAAAACCTTATAGGTCTGTGGGTAGAAACATAAGCCACTATATTTGTAAATTATGAAAATAAGTTAGCACTTTCTCGTAAGATCGGCATATTAGTCTCTATTTAATAATTTTGTAATCATGACGGCAGCCAATTAGTTGATGGAGCACACTTGCTAAATACGGTGAAAAGATCAAGTTTAAAACCTAACGAACGTATTATACAAAATGTAGTTCCCATCCGTAGATGCAATAAGGTGAGAGATCAAGAGGACTTAGGGTTTTCAAAACAAAACTGAATGGAGTATATATTACAGTCTTTTATGCAAGGTTATGAGAGAAAAGCGAATGCCGATTTCATATTTACATACTCTGGTTCTTGCAGTTATGTTTCTTGTTAAACAGCATCCTCTTTACCTCTAAAATATACACTTTTTAGATACTAATTCGTAGATGTGTATATCCTTATGAACAACATATGGCACCAATCACGAAGATCTTGCTCGAAGGTTAACACATCGGTGCATTCATAAATTGAAACACCTTGCATCGATTTGCAACTGACAAGAAAATCCGCATTCTTGACTACAAGTATCTGCAATCTTGTTTAAAGTCTCTGCAATCTTGATTTTATGTCTCTCTGTGTAAGTTTCTATGTCGGCTTTTCTGTTTATCTTTGCATGTCTTTCCGTATCAGTATATCTGTCCCCTCCTCTATACCTTCTTTTGTTATCTCTCTACATGTATCTCGTTATCATCCCTACTCACACACCGGTGCGTATACTAACTCCCCTATACACGCATCTGACATAGAAACGCAGTACGCACAGATATACAATCGAATGTTATAAATATATTAATTATTATTTGAACAAATGTCGTGGCTCTTTTAGCGATACAAGTTAGAAAAAGAATTTGACTAGGTCTTAAAAAGATAAACCATACAACCTCCGGCGGGACTCGAACCCGCAATCCCCTGCTTAGGAGGCAGATGCCTTATCCATTAGGCCATGGAGGCATTCAACATTTAGTGCTAATGCTTTTCTATTAGAATATCTATTTCAGTAAAGAGGTCACATGCACTATACATAAGGCTAAACGAGCATCAAGTAATGAGTAATTCGCCACTTACAGTATACAGGCTAAAATTATTTTTTTGTTTTTTTTCTTTAACGTTCTTACAGACTCCGATGTTTACTCTTACAATTTCTTATTATACACACCATTAACCTAGACATGAAGCAGTATCAACATATTAAAGTGGACTTCCTAAGTTACTGTTATTAGGAAATGTGGAGGCAAAATATTAGCTTTAGGAAAATCTCAACTAAGAATTGTTGCTTGCATTCTGAAAGTGAGAACATGTTTCTTTGGGTCGGCCTCAAGATAGTTTTGTCATCATTTGGTCTGCATATGACCACTGCCAGACGCATGCTCTGTTTTTTTTACGACGTGCCATTCCATTGGTCGTTGATAGGTTTAATGTCTTCTTGTAATAAGATAAACTTTTATAAATCTTTTAGACTTTATTTGATGTAGCTTTTTTTAAAAGATGTTTTTTTTTTGAGGTTTTGTTTCCATGAATAAGTTTATTAGTTTTTATTTGTTAAAATTATTTTGCTTATTTATTTTTATATTAAACGCAAAAATAACAACACGCATAAGTAAAGACTTAGTAACATTAATGAAGTTCCAATTCATAGTTTTGCGAGTGGAAGATGGCCGCTCGGAATCCTCGCTATTTGCCTAAACCTGAACCATTCGTTTCTATCTGTCGAACAGACTACAGAATTAATTATATGCAGACGACATTGATCCCATACCGCGGTTATCTGGCGTATCGACATAAGTATCATAGTCAATATATCTAGAATGAAGTATTAAGGCATTAAAGGTGATATCCGACAGTTTGTCCATATCAAATATATGTAACAATATCTGACCTCTGTTTGGGGTATGTGTCCATAATTTCTGTAGAAGAACATCACACTTTAAAGTCTAAGCTTTGACGATTTTCAATAGAATCTCAATTTAAGGGCAGTAAAACTCGTTAATCAGTACTTAAAATGCTCATTCTGTTTACATCTATAAATAAGAACGATTAGCATTCCTGCTAAAAATAGACATCGACGTCACTGGTTGAGCTATCCCATAAGTTGTCACGTGTTTTTCTTGGTTTAAAAATAGCTCACTGTGTAGCCTGGCTCAGAAAGGAAATACATGTTTGTAATGACGTATGTTGCGTTATGGTTCACTTTCCAGACAGGTGTAGGACATCGATAAACAACATTTTGGGAGTTCTGTTCAGATAACTATGGTGTACTAAGATGTCTAATGATACCACGTTTAATTTAACTACCCGATATAGATTTCAAACCTGTAATATAGAGAATCAACATTAAAACATGCACGCTATTTGCCGATAAAGTCATTTGGTCATTGCGCCAACCAAACAAATGTTTACAGTTAGACACAAGTATGCATTAGACCTATGTTAATAATGAGTAAGAACTGGCCTTTTATCGTCAAAATAATCTCTAAAACGATAAGATATGAATTAATATATTGTGGATCACTGTACTATGATGTCAATGTATAAAATACCACCTGTTTATTCAGGCCTATATCCATCTGATCGCATCAATGTATTCACCAACATGGAGTCTCCAAATTATTGAATCGGATAACTTTAAGGAATGCAGACCTATTGTACCGTTGTAAGTATCTATTAATGTCCAAAGGAAGGAGCTGGTACCAGGTGTTCGTTTAAAGTGCGTGTGTACAGGGGGGAAGAGGGAGGTGGGGGTAAATAATATTTTTGCAAATTTTGCAATTTATCCCTTAATATTTGTTAGTTAAATTAAAACTTCGCTGAGTAACAATGTAATGAAATAAACTATTATCTCTGGTCTCTCTCTCTATCTTTCTCTCTCTCTCTCTCTCCCCCCCCCCCCTCTCTCTCTCTCTCTCTGTCTCTGTCTGTCTGTCTGTCTGTCTGTCTGTCTGTCTGTCTGTCTGTCTGTCTCTGTCTGTCTCTCTGTCTCTGTCTCTGTCTCTCTCTGTCTGTCTCTGTCTGTCTCTGTATATCTGTCTGTCTGTCTGTGTGTCTGTCTGTCTGTCTGTCTGTCTGTCTGTCTGTCTGTCTGTCTCTGTCTGTCTGTCTCTCTGTCTCTCTCTGTCTCTGTCTCTCTCTGTCTATCTCTGTCTCTCTCTGTCTCTCTGTGTCTCTGTGTCTCTGTGTCTCTGTCTCTGTCTCTCTGTGTCTGTGTCTCTCTCCCTCCCTCTCTCTCTCTCTCTCTCTCTCTCTCTCTCTCTGTATATATATATATATATATATATATATATATATATATATATATATATATATATATATATATATACAATTTTTGAACGTCATTATATATAAACATGATGACGTTTAAAAATTGTATTGTCTTAAAGGAGGTATCAGACAATTGGCCTAAATCTTATATATATAACAATATCTGACCTCTGTCTAGAGTATTTGTACATAATGTCTGCAGAAAAAAACATACCTTAGTCTAAGCTTTGACGAATTTCAACAGTATCTCAATTTTACGTCAATAAAACTCTATGGCGTGTGGAACGTTGCAAAATTCGAAAAAAACATATTTGCGATAAATTGCATATTTACATTCTTAAATTTTTCATTTATGTTGTAAAAATAATATTTCTATGGTAAAATTCAGCATTTATATTGTAAAAACATATTTTTGTTCTATATTTATATTTATATGGTAAATTTTCATTATGTGTTTCATTGGACCACAGTATTTAGGCAATAGGCATACAATACTCTCAGAAACACTACTTTTGACAATTTAAATACAAAAGGATACACCAGCATTAATAATTTGCTGTCGCAATTTCTGTAGTACTGTAAATCCTTTCACTTGGGTTACATATTGTAAGAAAATCAAATTATGACCTTTTGCAGCTGATAGATTTTCTGTTTTCAAGTGAAGACAGTTTTTTTTCCCACTAGAATTTATTCCTAAGAACAAAAATAAATTATGGATATATCCTGGTGTAACCTCGTTAATCAACACTTCAAATTGATAAATTGTAAAAATCTTTTCAAATCTGAAATTAAGAACGAATAGCATTCCTGCTAATAATAGACATCGACGCAACGGCAGATGACGTGGATTAGCTAAAACATAAGTCACGTGGTTTTCTTAGTTTTAAAAAAAACCTTACTGTGCAGCGTGGCTCAGATAGAAAATACATATTTTGCATGACGATTGTGACATTATGGTTCACTTTTCAGAGTGGTGTTGGGCATTAACAGCATTTTGCTTAGATCTGTTCCGGTAACAATGTTTTTGTACGATGTTTAATGAAAATATTTTGGGTCCAAACTGTCGGCCACCACCTTAAAAGTTGAGAGAATCACAAACATCCCGTCGCTTTTCCAATAAGACCGATATTTATCACAGTAATCTAGTATAGATAGTTTCCACGTGATGTCATAGGCACTGGTAAGACACTTTAAGGCAGCCATCTTGGAAGGCAGAAGCTGATGCAGGCCGAAATCTGGAAATATGTGCCGTATTAAACTCACCACTGTGTTGTTATTTTTCAATCTATTTTACTGAATTTTATATCAAGTTTAATAGCTTTTATGAAGTATTTTAAATATCAAAACTATATTTTGATAGTTTAAGAAGTAAAAAAAAAATGCAACCAAAAATGATATACTGTTTATTTTGTTTAAGGATGAGACAGTAATTTTATTTATTTCTGTGCATTTATTCTTTGTACATGTATCAATTTTAAAAATATTGTATTCTAAAAATATGAATTTCACGAGCTTTCCAATGGTTTATTGTATTTAATTTTTGAACCACAAATGAAGAAATTACAAGAAAATAAAATTTACGCATCTATTCAATTCATCGGAAAATCACAAGTAGTTGCCATCAAAAATGGCTTCCAAGATAAGGGATCTTCACTGATGCGGAAACTATATACACAATGTTCGTACGCCAATCATTTACAATATGCTAATTTAGGCGATAGTGGCGCAACAATTAAAATTTTTAAGAGCAGATAACACTTAGCACTTATATAAATTGAGAAGACTCAATGATAAGACGCTACTTAAATATTGTTTATTTAATATCGATGTAAGTTTAGCTAGCATTTTGATCACAGTAGGAAAATATTTTCAGAATACTCAAATAAGCCATGCGACATTAACGTTTTTGATATATCTTTCATTAATTTAACATCTTTAAATTTCGTCACATACAATCTATTTCTTAAAAAACTACTGCAAGGTTCCTTATGCATTAAATAAGATTTAAAAAAAAACACTAATAAGAAGAAACTTAATTCTTTAATGCATTTTAAGCTACGCCGACACACGTTTATTCATGACAATGTCACACAGACGCTCCTACTCATACAATCTTTTCACATATCTTTTTACGTGGACAGAAGACATATACATGTTTAGGTCTTCACGTATTAGAGACCCGTCACGCCGAATGGAGACGCATAGACAAAGGGTCGGTAATCCTTGAGACAACAAAATCCTGCCGGCACCTAAGATTTCTGATCAAGATAAGATGAAGAAACCTCTCTTTTGGCGACATCACAAAGCATTCATCTTGCGCTTGAATCCATACAAATGGGCAAAAACAGACCCTAATTAGCGAAACGGAAGATAAATGGAAGAGCGGAACCATCTCGGGTTTAAATAACTCCAATCCTACTTGACAAGAAATGATCACGCTTAGGCAAATTGTGTAGTTCCAGATCAGTCAGTTCCAGATTGGAACTTTAAGACCCACCTCTACATTGTTTGCACTGTATCAGTACTTTTTTTCTAT
Organism: Sinonovacula constricta; assembly: GCA_007844125.1. Taxonomy (NCBI): domain Eukaryota; kingdom Metazoa; phylum Mollusca; class Bivalvia; order Cardiida; family Solecurtidae; genus Sinonovacula; species Sinonovacula constricta. The sequence goes on from CM017562.1 coordinate 11,829,536, forward strand.
GCATTGTAATGACACTATTAAGAACTATATATTTATAAGTATCTTTTACTAACAACTGTAGCATACAAAGGGTCGATTTACTTCTGGGAGTTGGACAAAAAAGA